>LOEQ01001060.1:165414-217807 GCA_001685075.1 Bramus lutescens
GTGGAATTGCTGGATCCTGAGGTAGGTTGACTCCCAGTTTCCTGAGAAACCTCCTTACAGAAGCTTTTCGATGTTTTTCCAAAATGTTCTTTTGGAGAAGTGTGTAATGGCTCTTAAAAGGATTTCATTTTAGAGTTAAAAAATGCCAGTCTCAGAAGGACAGGTATTATGCAATTTCATTCAGGTGCAGAATGTAAAAGAATAAACATCATTGCAACAGTAGATTGCAGGAGATACAGGCCAGTTGGTGAAGTAATTACGTACAATGCATGAAGCCCTGGCTTCAAGCCCCAGCACCTCATAAATTAGAGCATGTTGTCATAAACCTGAAATCCCAGATAACATGAGGTGGAACAAGGAGGATTCTTAATTCAAAGTCATCCTACAACCTTGCAGGCAGGCCATTTCCATGTAAGATCATGAGAAAAGAAAGAGAGAAAAGAGAGGAAGGAGAGAAAATGGGAGGGAAGACAGATGGGTATGTAGTGGTATTAATGGCAAATACCAGAAAATGTAGTGACTGGAGTGCTGGAGAGGAGATGGTGCCAGAGGATATAAGATTGAAGTTATGTTGATGGAATAAATTTGATCCATCTAGTCTATAACATGGTAGTTACAGCTGATGATAATGCTTGTGTTTTTGAGGGATGCTAGGAGAGTTAAGTATTTATACCATAGAACTGCTAACTACAGGAAGAGATGCGTGTTAATTTTATGTTGTCAAAGAAATGTATTAAAAAAACAGAATAATTTGTTTTTGTTCTGTCACTCATTAGGTTAATATTTTTTTTTTGGTTTTTCAAGACATGGTTTCTCTGTAAGGTTAATAAAATTTAATAGTTAAAATGTAATAGTCTCTCCTGTCCCTTTAAGAGACAAGCCCCACCCACTCCCTCCCAATCCACTGAGGCAAGTGGATCTTGGATCTTCCTTCAGCTTCCAGCCTGAGCTCCTTCTTTTCCATCTCTCTCTGAAGAGGTAGCTTCTCTTCTCCTCTCCCCCCTCTTGTCTCCCACTCTCTTGCTCTCTCCCTCTTTCTCGCTCTTTCTCTCTCCCTCTGCCTCTTTCTGCTCTTCCCCCTTCTCCCTTTCCCCTCTTTCCCCTCTATAACCCACTAAATAAATACCAACATTCTCTTCATGCCGTGCCTATCCGGCTCTTTTTCTCACCCACGGTGGCTCCTCATGGGACCAACTTATTTGCTGAGGTGTCTAACCGACCACACAGCTCCCTGCCTGGGACCCGCTGCCCCTCATGGCCCTCTGCCCACTGCTTCCCCTAGGGGTATGGTGCCATTTTATTTTTACCATTACATTAGACATTCAAAATTTTGCACAAATATCTTGAAGATTCGTCATTGAATATCTATCAAGTGTCTTTGTATTTTCAAGACTGCAGAGGTGCACCTGCAACTTAGAGAGTGGAATCGCTTAGGGATGACTTCACATCCCTCCAGGTTCACTTTCTACTGTCATTTCTATGAGCCTGCACTGCTACTCTGTTTTATTTGTCATTGATAAGACTACATTCTTGATTTATTAACTCCACAGCCACATATAATTAAGATTTATCTGTATTCATGTCAATACAACTTTGAATAACTTGACTGTGTGTGTATGAGTGTGTGTGTGTGTGTGTGTGTGTGTTCACAAAAGCAAAACTTGTATACATCGTTTTACAAATAAAGTATCTGGAAGTTGAATTTGAGTTCTCTTTTAGAGAAAATATTTATATTTTCTTAGGAACTGAGAGGAACCATGAACAAAATACTTTCTCTGCTCCACAGTAAATGGCAGGCTTAGTATTTATAGAGTTTTGGGTCCAACTAGACAATCTCAACACTTAGAAAATAACACAGCCTCTCTCTTGTTAACATACAACTAAGTGATCCACAAAACTTTACATTATTGTTAACTTATCCCTGTACTTGGGACTGTCATGTATATCATGAATACAGAAGCATGTGTCAGCTTTGATATAGAATATTGTGTAACAGTTTCCTCTGACACTGAATCATTCCATCTTACAGGAAAGTTTTCTTAGCAGGAAATTAAACAACTCAAAGTAGCTTCAGGAAGTCCCTATCACTGACAAGATTTGCTAGAGCCCTCTCTGCCAGAGAAAGCAACAAAAGCTGAGAATCCCTCTCAGACTAACAGGTAAGCTGTGCAAAGAAGGACTCGGACAAGCCAAGCGACAAAGAAGACTCCCTGAGACCAGATCAGCTGCCTAGAAGAAGCAGAAACCAGCCATGCTGCCTGGGAGAGGTTAAGACCAGAGTTATTTAGAAAGGACATTCTTACCATGTTGAACTACATGCAGATTGTGCAGTGTGCTCCAGGTTTCTCAGCTTTCTGAGCTGTCACCTATGCTGGGATGGGCCTTGATGCTGTCTTTGAGATATTTCTGCTTCTCTGAATAATCGCTCACCCTTAAAATTTCTCCTATAAGTAACTAAATAAACCAAACCAGTTCAACAAGTTTGACTTTGGTGGTATCTATACATTGGTCTGTCATGGGTTCCCTATCTAGGGTAAGTAGATATGTATGTTGATTATCCCCAGGAAAAGTTTTGTCATACAATTATCAATTTCTGATCTTTTTTATAAGTTGCTACACTCCACACAATAAGTTTATAATCATGATAAATTTAAAAATATTCTATTACATTATGATTAGCACTCAAAATCATTGTATGTGGGCCATGCACATTTTATAAAATGGTAAAGTTTTCTATGTTTATTTTTGACAAATAAAATAATTTAAATTTCTAAGTAGATAATATGTCACATGTGAAGGTATAGTTTTTATTTGTTTGTATATTATCTATAATAACATTTTGTTCTCACTTACTTATCATGATTCCCATATTTCTGCCAAGAAAACTGTGAATGAAGGAAGCTCTCGGTAAACATTTTAAAGGAATTTATAAGTAGTTTTCGATCAATTTGTTTAGGAGAGAAAAACTTAGAAAAATATTATGATACAAAATATCAAAAGCAGAAATGGTGTCTTCTTTTTGAGTGGTAAAGTTTGGAGTGATCAAGACTAATTCTCTCTCTTTTTAAACATCCACTCTTATAGAACACTCAGCCTTGCCTTTTAAAGATATAGGAAGCTTGTAAATGCCTTCTCTCTGAGGTCTTCAGAAAGTCAGTTGACTTTCTGACCTTCTAGCTCCTAATCTACAATGTGAGGGAATGAGTTTAATTACCTCCAGCATAGCTTCATATTCTGTGGTTCACTGGGAAGGCAATACAGTAGCTCAACATTCAGGCACATCAGTTCATCCTGTTAGTAGCTGCCTGCTCTGCCAAGCCTGTAGTAGTTAGAATGCTGGACAAACAAGGTTTTCATTAGAGAAGACCAAATGTCACAAAGGATGGCAAGACTGATGAGGAACCTTTAAGAGGAAACAAATTTATTCACTGAGACCATCTCCTTTACATTCAGCAAGTGCTTATTAAAAACCAATTAGATGCCCCCTATAGTGAATACCATATTAGAAATATGAAGAACATAATTAGATTGTTTCCTTCCCATCCAGGAGCTTGTCCAGTGAAGGGAAGCAGTCACCTCCCACTCTTTTGGTGACTGTCAGGCTGTAAGTAAATAGCTCATCACTAGCTTACCTGATTAAGACCACTTGACAACATCCTGAGGTAGAGGCTTAACCGTCAGAAGGTTGGCTCATCCTCACCTGTGTAGCAAGTTCAAGGCCAGCCTACCATACATTAAACACAGTCTAATAAAAAAAAGAGACAAAACAGAAAAAAATAAAAAAAACACTGGAGAAATAAATGTAAACATGATAAGCCTTAATTAAAGAAGAGCCACATCATGATATGGTTATGAATTAAAATGACAATTTTTGGTTGCTCTGTGTGAAAATGTGATTTTTTAGCATGTAGCTGCACATAAGGATATAAGTAATCAAAACTGTTGGAAAAGACTGGGTTGAGGCCAAACTTTGCAAAGAAACCTAACCCTGTACCTTTATCACTTGTGACTGCACTTTAGGGAGCTGGTGTGTTGTTATGGCAATCATATCAAGAGACAATAAATAAAATGTTTATACTCACTAATCTGCATGATCATGTTTCATTTAATTGTGTAGTAAGTCTTAGAATAGCCCAGCAGAATTACTAGAAAGAAAACATTTCTCGGGACCCATCAGGTTTCTTGTTGCCTGAAGATGATATACAAAGTCCTTCTAAGTCCTCTGAGAATGTCTTTGACTTGCTGTGTCCTTGGAGGGAGGACATGACACTTTGCCAAAGGAGGCCCTGTACCACTTTTCCAGTGGAGGGCAGCTGTTTGGAGCTATAATTAAAATGTAAATTATCGAAGGGGAATAATGAAGAGCTATTTCTTTCAAATCGTATCCAGTGCAGTCAGAGTGAGAAAGGCATTCAGGGAGACTTCCTACGATAGACAAGTCACAATGATGATGTGAGGAGCTGAGAGGGAAGTGATTTATAAGGAACAACGTGGACACAACCCGTGGATTGTCTCGGATGCTGGGAAGCTGAATCAGTCAAGAGACAGACTTTCAGTTTTGCTGGACCTGCATGCATCCAGCTCATGCTATAACTGTGCGTGGAACCCAGGCACCACATCTCTGCGTCACAGCGGGGCTGTGAATTGACCTACAGTGCATGAGGTGCCTTTCAGTCTATGTAGTTTCATGAAGTGAAACAGAGGACCTTTAATAGAACGTCATACGAGAACAGCATAGTAAGATTATAATCCTACTCAGGGAGTTGTATACTAATCACAATAGGGAAACCCATGAACTCTTTCCAGAGTTAGGATTTTCACGAATCAGTTGTTTCTGTTATATTTGTGCTCAAGTTTGAGTGCTTTATGAAGCACTCAACTGTCCGAATCAAGGCTGCAATCAGCCAAAATGACATATGTTCCTTCGGCCATACACATTAAGCCTTGAAATTCAGTGACAGTCAGACACAGTTGCTCTGAAATGATAAAATGGAATTTCAGCAGAAAGGAACTTAGGAACTGTAAAACATTGACTTATAGCACTCTTACAAAAAACCAAAAACTATTAAGTTGAAGTATAAAACCTGAACCTCAAATTTTGGATGGTGTGGGGTAAGATACAGGTTGCTGTGAACTATTAGTTAATGGTTTTGTCTTTTGTATGACTGCCACATCATTAAGGATATCATATTCAAATAGTTAAGGACTGAAGTTCTGTTCGTTAACTTAATGAAATAAGAGCTCAGAGAAGGTTTGGTATGTCTGTTCCCACACTGGTGTAGCATTTCCACGGTCGGAGCTTTGGCAAGTGTCTGTACTTGGCCTGTGTCCTAGTCTGCACATTCAGCTGGGACTTCTTCCCTGAAAACCAAGCTCACAGAGTCAAGAACCGGCCAGTGCTTTCACACCTACTCCTGGACAGCAGAGAGCCCCACGTTTGTCTGGAGCTTACTTCAGCAGCCACCGTGCTCCATCCTCTTTCAGTCCTGTCCTATACCATGGAACTGTTCCCAGGAAGAAACCACAACTTATCACAGGCTCCTAAATATACATTTCCTAAATATATATCCTTCCACTCTCCCCTTTTCACTGTTACTCTCATTGAATTGTTTTCTAGACCTTTCATCTAAAAATGAAATATTTGATTTCCATGCCTCCAGTCTTTTCCCATGAAGTTAAGTCCTTGTATGAACCAGTGCTCTTAGAAGCTGCTTTTTTTTTCTTTTTAGACAAGGTTTCACTGTAGCTTTGGTGCCTGTCCCAGAATTAGCTCTTGTAGACCAGGCTGGCCACAAACTCCCAGAGATTTGCCTGCCTAGAAACTGCTTTGCTAACCATATTTCCTCTTAAAATCCTTCCTTCAGTGCCTAATTAATGCAGCTTATTAAATTAAATTTAGCCACGCAAATCTGAAAGCACCCTACCTTCTCAATCGTATTTTCAGCCTCACCTTGTTTATATGTTTGGCTTCAGAAACACCAGACACCTTGAGGCTCCAGATAGCACTTGCTCTCTTCTCTCTCAGACGAGTCCCTCCTCCATCATCTGACTAAGTGCTTTCATCTTCCAAAGCCAGCTTTTATATTTGCATCTCGCTGCATATTTATACTTCTTGCAGGAAGGAACTCTCATATTCATTTTTATAAATCCAGCTTCTACCAGAGTGTCTGGCATATTCTATGCACTCCAATGATTATTTTTGAACTGAACAGCAAAGTTGGTTCATAGTTCTATTTAGCTTTTGCTAGTGGGTTCTTTGCTAAGTGGTTACTTGCCTGTTGTGTCATGCCTAAGAGGGAGCTGACTTCAGTCAGATAATTTAGTGCAGCAACTATGTTTAGTTGTATTTTGTGGCCTTCACTGCGAGTCTCTTCACCATTCAGTCTTAGCATTATTGTACCTTGGGAAGCTCTCTCACTGTTTCTTTACCTTGACACGGGTGGAGAGCTTGAGGCCATGGTGGAGAGCTTAAAGTGTCTTCCAGGTCAGATATGGTGTGCACTGGGATTCAATAAACACTCAGTGATTTTTTTTTATAAAACACGAAAACACCATACTTTCTAAAATGTTCTCACACAGTTACAGAACAACAGAACTAAGCTGCTAACATGAGGGACCTGGGCAAAAATTCTCACCTAGGAAAACGTCATGATATGTGATGAGTGTCTACTTTTCACATCTCTTTAGTTCTGTGATGTTGTTATTGTTTTAGTTTATTATACAAAATGGCAGGGTTCATTATGGCATTCCATACATACGTCTCATCATACGCTACTGTCATTTGTTCCCTTCCTTCCTGTCTTCCCCTATGCCTTCTCCCCCAACTCCCCTGTGCTTGATACTCCTTCTGACCTCCACTAGGTTCCCTTCCTCTCCGTCCTTCTGTGCCAGACACCCCTTCTTTCCTGGGAGAATCATTTCTGCTTTCATGTTCAGTTCTGAGTGTTGTTTATTATAAAACATTCTTTTGTACAGTGGACATTTCTCATATGTTAAAGTGATGCTAGCATTTCATAAAATCCAAAGGGATGTGGTTAATGTTCATTGCCTTGCTTAACTTAATAACAATAAATGACCAAACAAATTAACCATTAGTACCTGGACATTTATTAAAAGTTTTCCTCAAACTGTTTCAGAAAAGTAGAATCTTTAACTTAAGTCTCAGTTAGAAATGAGAATTTGGAATTTATATGCCTCTCTCACTCACTATTTTTGATATATACCCAAGGATTTATTATATTAGTCTCAAAGAATGAAAATGAATAATTTATGACTAATTCTTACACAAATGAACATTTTTATAATGATAATTAGTACCTTGTAATTAAGGATCTTGTGTGAAAATTGCATATGACTATTAGGTCAGTTACAAACACATTCTAATCAAACCTGCCACTTTACTAGCATATTGGGGGGGGCTGAGAGAATGGAATAAATTTTTAACTTAATCCATGTTCATCCCTCAATCAAGATCTGAAAATTATTTTTAACTAGTTTGTTAGGGGGAAAATAAAGATGAAAATGTATCTCAAATCTCAATGTAGGAATGAATGTAGGGGTATGTGAGTCATTTAGCCAGAATTTGATTATAATGAATTATTTTGAAATTGAGTCATCATTGTGATTCAATGTGCTTTTCAACAAAATATTATTTAAGAAAGCATGAAAGACACATGGTTTCTGAATTAAAAGTTTTTGGTCATAAGACTTTAAAAAATTATTATTTAAACATATCTAAAAATTTGAAAGAAATATACTTATAAAAATGCCTGTCACTTTTAAAAAGTGTATGCCAAGGTGCTGGAGCGATGCAGGCATGTATATGCCAAAAAAGAACAAGGTTCCTCCTTTTTGTCTGAATGCTGTATTGCTCTCTACCAATTCTCTAATCAATAAATACTCCCCATACTCTTTAGCTTATGGCTTCTGGAAATAAATATTATTGGTATTGTTCATTCTGCTTTAGAGCCTGTTGGGAACATTTGAGCTCCCAAAGCCTTACCACACAGAAGCATTGGTGACCCTTCAAAATCTCTCAGACTTAAGCAACTAAAGAATTGCTCAGTATAATGTTTCAGATGGGCATTAGAAAAATTAAAATTATTGTCTCTGTGCACTTAAAAGATAGTTGTTTCAGATTTGGCGCCATGAGAAGCATGGTGGATTTCTCAGGTTAGATGACGCTAGAAGAGAACATTGCAAGATATTAACTGTGCATCAGTCTGTCTGCTCAGAATGGGTGGATGGTGAGCTCTCGGTGTTTTAAGTAAACCCTAAGGTTAGACATGAGTTTTTCGACACAGAGGTTACAACTTATTTAAAACATACAGACAAGTCTGTGAGTAGAGACAGTATAGAAATTTTGATGTTCTTGTTTCTTATAGGAAATAAAAAGAAAAACAAAGTCCTTCAGAACCCAAGATCTTGGGCGCATAGAAGATCTATAAAGAGAGTAAGATGTCAGTTTTACATAACATCTTATCTACCACAGCTTATCAAGTACAATCAAGAAAAACATGTTCTACCAACAGGACTACAACGGAGAATAACAATCAGAAGCATTGGCAAACCATTTAACCGCCCACATCTTCCCAGAAAATTACTCATAATAGCAATTTGCATTGATTATTAAGCAGCACGCTTTAATGATGTGTGAGCTTAAGCACAACAGGGGTCCCTGGCACTTCCTTCCTTTTTTTTTCTTCAGACTATAAAACTTACTGTACCTTAAATGAACAAAGACTATATGTTTTTTGACAATGAAAGCCCAGGTCCTGCTTTCTGCCCATCAAGGAATGCCATTAAGAAAACCATTATTTCAATTCATGATGTTAAACAGGTCATATATCTGGCACACATCTCTAACTCTATAGTGTTTTCAGCAAAAGGTGAAATTGCTTAAGAAAAGGCACTACTTTTAATATAGTACTTTCTGTTTATTACTCATAGTTCTATGTGTTGACGAATAAACATCAAATTTAGAAGAAAATGCCAGTGCACCCCTAAGAGTGCTCTGGACAGGCTAGAGTACTTGTGTTCATGCAGACTTTTTTGTCATCACTTTGACTGTCCTTATTTCCAGTCATCTTGTCTCAACTATTTCCTTCTTCTGACTTGTGTTTAATATTGCATTGTGTATTTTGTCCTTTTCATCAAAAAACGCCATAGCTTGAGTATATTTATCAACATCCATTAATCTCCCTTCTTTTTTTTAAAACAAGAACTGTTAAATTGTATTGTAAATGTTAGTTATTTAATGATAAAAGTGAAAGACTTCATTTTTTATTGATTTTTATTGAGCTCTACATTTTTCTCTGCTCCCCTCCCTGCCTCTCCCCTCCTCCCTTCAAACCTCCCCCAAGGTCCCCATGCTCCCAATTTACTCAGGATATCTTGTCTTTTTCTACTAAAGCAAAGAAAATCAGCCTACAAACCACAATCCCAGAGAACTTAGACAACAATGAGGACACTAAGAGAGACTTACATAGATCTAGTCTATGTGGGAAGTAGAAAAAGTAGAGAAAGACTTCAAATTTTAAACAGTGGAAAGTTCTTTGAATAACTTAGAGATGAATGAGCCAAGGAAAAAATTTTATGGTAGTGATATAAGCATCTGAATCATATTATTAAAGTAGGCTGGACGAAGAGGGTTCTTCAGCTGCCTTATCTCCCCCACTCAAAGTTTACTAAGTATATTTTAGTTTTCTTGGATCATATGACATTTCTTCCTACTGTTTTGTAAATATTGTATTTTTTCTTATTTTTAATCATGTGTGTGCATGTAAGCGTGTATGCGTATGCACATGAGTGCAGGTGTTCATGGAGGCCAAGGGCATCTGATCCTTCCAGAACTGGAATTACAGACAGCTGTGAGCTACCTGAACCTGGTGCTGGAACCAAGCTTAGGTTCCCTAAAGAGCAATCTGCATTTATAACCTCTGAGCCATCTCTCCAGCCGTTGTTATTTTAAATAGACTAAGTACTCCAGATTCTGAAGCCACTGTCCCTCAAATGAGACTTAATTGGCTCATTTCAGTCCAGGAACAAAGAGCTATTTGAGCTATTAGTTTTCTACTGCAGATAGTGTGTACTGCTCTAAGTACCTGCAGAATGCCTAGGACCCATAAGCCAGTCGTTCTTCCCTTCCAACAGAGTTTCAGATTGCCATGGCCCACAGCTTGCTCTCTCTGGAGATGATGTTAAGGTAAATGACTCAAGACAGGCAGTCTTCCTCTAGAGTTGAAGCTCATCTAGGCCCAAGATTGTGGCCTTGAATAAGACACTTTATAGTCAGCTCTATCCAAAGGCTCATGAATTTTCTTACTCATAAAAATGTGACTTTTTGTGACTCAGAAACCTTCACATTTGATTATAAGAACAAAGCCTTTTCATAGAAAACACCAATGCCACCTGAAGTTTTGTAGCCTTGCCTTCTTAACCTCACTATTATGATCATCTTTTCGGGCTCAGAGTCCTAACATTCAGACCTCACTAAAACCATTATATAGTGTTTTTCATAACTTAAAACTACATAAAGCTCCTTTGAGGCAGGGAGGAGAGCAGAGAAAAATGCATAGCACAATAAAATCAATAAAAAAATAACAAAAAAGAAATATAGCATCTTCAAAACAATTTCTCACTTACATGAGAAGTTCTTACTAAAAACTCAGATCATTAAAGCAAGACAGAACAACAACTCAACCTAGAATGTTTTCAGGGACACTGTCTCTTGCTCTTCAAAAGTACAGTCTTGGATTTCTCACAGATTCTTGGTGGTATTTCAACACCTACAGAGCAAATAATTATTCAAGCTAGAGTCTGATAAGAACTGATCCTCTGAGTTTGATATATTGGCACGGCCAGTTCTTTCAAATAAGAACTAGTAATATCCTGATCCAGAAGATAGAGGAAAAGAGTATAGCCAGGCTAAGAGCAATACATTGAGGTCTGGCAAGTTCAGTAGAGAGTAGGAAAGCCCTACTTGAAATTGTCAGCTCAAAACTTACAATTTTACTTTAAGGATAGTGGTCCTTCAATGTCTATTCTATGAAATAAATATTATCTCCTGGAAAATTTTAGAGTGTTATGTTCTCAGGGCATGAGAGATCGCTCAGTGGGTAAGAGCATTATCTGCTTTTCCAAAAGGACCTGAATACATATTCACACATTGCTTCCCACCATCCACATAGGGTAGCCCAAAACCACCTGTAACTTCAGTTCCAGGAGACCCAATCTCTTCACACACACAGATAACATAGTACACACATACACCCACACACATGTACACATATATACACAAACATATATGCATGCACACATATATACACACACACATACACACTCACATATGTACACACACATACAGACAAGTACATCATATACACACTCAACACATAAGTTATACACACAAACTCACACACCATATATACTCACACATGCAAAGATGCACATACACACTCACACACACAAGCAATGCACATGCACACACATACACACATACACATGCACATACACACACAGATATACACACAGCCTTACTCACACATGCAAACACATACACACACTTACACACTCTCACACACACACGGTGCACATATCTATGCCCAGCCACATACAAATAATTTAATAGATAAATAAATGAAGGATGTAAATTCTAAAGCTTGCCTCCATATCCCTTATCTTCCACCATCTCTTCCGGGGAGCCAGTTGGGTGCCTAAATAAGTTCAAAAAGCACTGACATAAACCAGAACATCAGGTACCTTGCTTTCTCTTCCATACAACATAACAGCAGTAAAAAAAAATAAATAAAATAAGATAAAATAGAGATATAAAAATCTGCACCATGCAGTGTATTTCAAGGGGCATTGGGTCTGAAAAATAGTACAGAAAGAGTTATCCAGTGTCATTGTGAGGGCAACATCCACAGGGTGAAAAACATAAAATGTTTCCTACATTATTACTTGAGCTTGGGGAGTGCACAACCAATAAAGCCATAAAAAGACGGTTTCAGTAGTCTGAGGTTGTGTCCCTGCTCTTTGCATGTCTTCCAAACCAGAATCCTCAATAGTAACTATTTTTAGTACATCCTGGTCATTAATAGAACCAAATCTTTAGACCACATACAGGACAAGCCTTCACTGGCTCTATTAATTCTGTGTGGCTGCTGTAACAAATTATGACAAACTAGGCACCTTGAAACAGTAAAATCCTCTCACAGTTCTGTGACCAGGATTCTCGATTCAAAGTATTGGCATAGCTGTAGCTCTTCATGAAGCTCTATGAGGAATCATGGTTCATGATGCTTCTAGCTCCCTATTAACTATTGTGGGATGGCTCGGTCTGTGGTGCATAGACTCAATCTTCCCATTTTCACACAAACATCTCATCTCTTATATCTCCTCTGTGTCTCTTATGAGGATGTTTATTCTTGGAATTTAGATCCCATCCAGGTAATCCAGAATGAACCCTTCATGGCGTTTTACTTAATTAATCTACAAAGGCCTTTCCTCCAAATAATGTAATAGCCACAGAGTCTTGGAATTCTAGGATCTGGAAACATTTTCCAGAAGGTATTGCAGTGTCCACTTGTCTCCCTGAAGCATATAGTAACCATATACATACTGCTGGTATTGTAACAGGGTTTTGAGACTAGAGAGCTATGGAGATGTTGAACCTGAAGTTAGGTCTGTATTATTGTCATTAACATCCAAAGAGTAGTGGGGATAAGTCTTATACCTGCTTCCATTCTAAACTTTCATAACATCTAGTTCTTTCTGGATGTTACAATATGGAGGTCCAGGATCAGCACCTTGGCATCAAGAGGCCAATAAAGGCTCACCCATCAGGTTATACATGCTTTAACTCTCTTGTTGTGTATGAAGTATGTCACATAGCTCATTGATATGGGAGGCCATGAACATGTACTTTTTTTTTTCAAAGAGAGAAATAATAGAGTCATAAAACTTCTTATGGAACAATAGGAACATTTAGGGAAGAAAAAGTAACCTTTTTACTCCAGAACTGCAGAAATATTTTATAAGGCTGGCATAGGAATAAGGTACTGAGGGGTGCATTCCCCCACTATCAGTTAATTTATATTGTGGTCTTGAGATTTTGTTAATGTATCATAGGATTAAGATAGTACTGAGCAAGTTGCCTTAAATTGTGTTAATTTTTGTTTTAAAAGTTCTAAAACTCATATTTATGTCATTTTTATTATAAATATAAAGTCAACGTTAAATCTGGGGAACACATTACTAGGAATAATAGGAAACATCTTAAAATTGTTTAACAACATTAGTGTCTCCCAAAAGTACATTTTGTGTGTTTTAGAATTAATGGGATTATATTAAAGTATGTCTTTTAATTAGTCATGTTATCTATTTATTTGCTGACTTCCTATAATATTGGTACAGGATTTCAATACCTTATTGAAAATAGTAGTTCTCAAACGTTGTGACTGAGTTAACAGAAGCAGTGTCTTGAACATAAACCGTATGGTTTTTTATTTAACATTCTGTCTTTACATTCCAGAATGATGTCGTTTGGATTAAAGACATGAAATACTGTTGTTGTTGCTGTGTGTGCTTTGTGATCTTGTGCTATGGTTGTTATTTCCTTTTCTCATTTGTGAATGGGGAACATTTTGAGTCATTTATCTATTCTGTTAGATTGCTTAAAGCAAGCCGCACAAACACTCACTGGGGAGCACAAAGTACTAGGCATTGTGATCATCAAAAACATGGAAATATCTTTAGCAAAATTTATTGGGAACCATCTCGCTATTGCTTACGTGTAATAAGAAGTGATTTTTGACACAGACACCATATGATGCTTCATATTAGCTAACAGATGTTAGAGATATTGCAAAGTATTACAAAATATTTTGTAGATATCTAATGCTCAAAAATACTTAACTTTGTATTAAGGACTATAGTAAATCATTGGAAAGGCATATTGCTCTATTATTTTAAGTGTATTATAATAATTTAAGAAATCAGATTCTAAGAGTTATCTCACCCTACCTTATTTAAGTGGGCTGCCTTGTATATCATAATAAAATATTAAAAGTGTATTAGGCACTCTAAGCCACTACTGTGTAGCTATAATTTAGAAATCCTGAGTTCTTGTGATAAGATTTTTTGAGAGCAGTTGTCAAGTTTGAGATTAGATCATTGTGTAATCAGTTGAGTCTGTAAGACAATATCCACTGGATGGGAAACCTGACGGGTATAATCTAAAGCCATACAATTTGAGTAAGAACAACTGAAATACTTATCCACAAATCCTGCTATGATGTACCCTTTGGTACTAAGGTTCTTTAAAATGAAGATCAGGTTCCCAGCAGTATCAAGTGCCCCCTCTGTTTTAGTGAGGAGAATCTGTCCTTCTGGGCTTTTGTCCCCTCGGCTACCTGTTAGGTATGGTACCAATATCTGGCCCATCTGGTCTCTCATTGCTGCAGAGCATCCCTTCTTATCCATGGAAACGATGCTTTTGTGAGAACCCCATTTCCTGATCGAGCCCCGAATGATTCGGATCCTGGGCAGAAGTGTAGTGCTTCACACAGATTCTCGGCACATTTGCTACCTAGTGTGCGTAGGTACAGCTGTAGGAGGCTCAACATAGCTCTGTTCCTAGCATCTTGTTTTTCTTCTGCAGTTCCAAGCCTCGTTTGTGTGGGTTCAGCAAGGGTTTCAGATGCCAGGTTTCTCCTGCAGTCTAATCTCTCTGCTTGCAGAAAGAATCCGATATTAATGAGCAGCTATCCTAGTTACCGTCCACACAGTACTTGAATCTATGCATTTCGTAAGTGCACAGCTCAGCATAGTTGTAGCCCTTTCTGCCTTGTCTGTAATTGCATATACAAAGATTGTGTTGGTTGTTAATGGGATTTTAACTAGTTTGAAATTGATGCATCAGTATTGGAGGAGACAAGGGAACACCTTGAAATCATTTTTCCCCCAAATAAAGCCTTTGGAGTCAACCTGTTCACTTTTTTTGCAGTAAAGAGTGAGGTTTGAAGTGGCAGATTCTCTAGGAATGGACCTGCGATCTCTAGAAGTACACAGTGGGGGAGGGTTGACCTATATGCAAATACAAGAGACCTATTTCTTGGACCTATTGGGTTTCCCCAGCTTCTTTAAGGAGATGAAGCCTGCTTTCATCTGTCCTCTGGCAGGTTCTTCTCTCTAGAAAGGAATTTAATCCGGAACCTGCCTCTTCCCTTTGAGCACAGGTCAGTTTCTTTCTTTTAATCTAAAAACATTCTCGTACATTTTGTGTTATATCATATACCTAGGAAAAAAGTCATGATACCCAATACATCCTTATGAGATCCTCAGACAGATCTTATAAGTTACTCTACTTTTTTTTCTGCTTTTGATAATGACATTTCTGACATAGTGTATTTGCAGAATGCGAATGTTAGTAGGATTTGAATAAAGCCACATTAAAAGGTGGATACATATTTCATCGTCTTTAGTAACAATGCATTGGTACCTGTGGTAGACAGCCCCATTTCTCATGCTGCCTTTTTTTCCTTAATGCACACTCAAATAATAGCTTCTGTGTGAGATGAAGTATGGATGCACGACGGAAGGAGTTTTTGTAATAGCTTCTGAGGACTACGCTGCAACCTGACAGCAATTTTCCATGTAATAACAAAATGCGTTGCATTGGACCACCATCCTCTCTACAAACACTCCGGATCTTCTGTATAAATAGTAACAAATCGATACTTTTTTCTTTTTATTCTAAAAGAAATGAGATACCGGCCTTGAATATTTTTGCTCCTCATTCTTGCATTGCAATCCTGCATTTGCTTTCATTGTCTCTGTTTTGTCCTGTTCGTTGATATTTTGAATATAGGATAGGCGGAAGGTGAATTCTGCATTCTATAAAATGAAATTCAGGCAGAGTGGAAGTGTGCCATGTGGTCTTTGTGCAGAGGACTCTGTTATTATGTCTGAGAATGACAACATAATTGTAGACATGTTTTTGTTCCTTTCCAGATTTGCTTGAACCCCGGATGTTCCTCTGCTTAATGATGCATAATCATACATTATCCATCTTATATTTATTCTTCTGCTAAGAAATTAATGACAGAGTGGCCATGAGAGTAATAGTTTGGCACTTTCCTTGCAAATTAATTCCAACGCTAGCCAGAATTGTTGTTTTAAAAGGCAAATTACCCTTCAAGAAACAAAATATAAAGTTTTGATCCTTTATATCTTTAAATGCTTTAATATTTCGATGTATGCTTCTACTTTTAAATTTTAGAGACAAGGACTCCATAGGATAAGCTGCACTCAAACTTCCTGTGTACCGGGGGATGACAGTGAACTCCAATATTCCTGACTCTGTCTCTAGAGTTTTGGAATGTTCACTTTTAAAAGTCAGCAATGCAGCATAATGATTTAATATGGGTTGCCAGAGATGTTTGCATAAAATCCATGTGACAGTTAGTGTTTTTAGGAGAAGCTAAATCACTCCAAGCTTTCACATGCCCATGGACAATTAAATCCTTTAAGGCAGGAAATTTACAGTGCACATCCCCCCTCTTCGTGCACACTGAGGATCCACTTGCACAAGGCGTAGAGAAAGTCAATAACTAATACACTTGCTTTTGCAAGTAACCAATGTTTTGTTTATAATTTTTGTCTGTATCAATTATTTTTTCCAGTTAAGGGCCTCTATTCTGCCTTTATTCTGATGGAATCTGAACATTCCCACACCAGATTAGCCTATGGGTAAGCCTGTGGGGTATTTTCCTGGTTGATGATTGATGTGGGAGTGTCCAGTTCACTGCAGGTGGAGCAACCCTGGGCAGGAGGGCCCAGATTATATAAAAAATCAGGCAAAACAAGCCATGGAGAGCAAGTCAGTAAGCATATTCCTCTATGGTTTCTTCTTTCATTCCTGTCTCCTTTTCTGCCATAAGTCCCTGCCCTCAATACCCTCGGTGATGGAGTGTGATCTCAGCGTTGTAAGGAGAGCCAAGTCCTTTCCTCCCCAAGCTGATTTTGTTCATGGTGGGTTTTTTTATTACTTCTTTTATTTTTTTGAGATTATAATATAATTTCATCATTCCTCCTTCCCTTTCTTTCATACAAACTCTCCCAAACACCTTTGTTCTATTTCAAATTCATGGTATCTTTTACATATATATGTATATATATGACAATAATTAACATATTCTAATTAATATATATTCCTAAATACATAAATATAATTTGTTCAGCTAGAATGTTACACACACACATATATGCTTTTAGGCCTAAGAATTTAATATTGAACAGCAAATTGGTGTGTACCTCCCTGAAGTGGCTCCCATAATATGACCACCTAAAACATTGTCATGGTGAATTATAGCAGTAGACATCCCAACTAAGACACATTCCAAAGCTATGATGTTAGAAAAACATAAGCATATTTTCTGAACACTGGATATCTTAATAATTTACATACATAGCAAACTGAGTCTTTAAAAATGTAGAATTTAAGATAGTATGCAGTAGCACATGGTCTACAAATATGTGATAACAGATATTCACATACTAGAAAGAAGGTTGATTATGTGTCTCAAATCCTTCTGAATATGAACATTCATTCCTGTTTTAATCAGTTTGATCTGCTCCATTAAAATACTGTAGGTTGACTGACTGGCTTAAACTTAAAGCTATTTCTTTCTCATAGTGATAGTACATGGGAATCCATAAACATGGTGTTTGCTTGGAGATGGCACTCATCTTCTTTGTCGTATATGGCAGACAAGATCGTGAACAAGTGCTGTTGCCTCTTATTACAAGTACACTCTACCCAGGAAATCTTCTAGAGCACATGACCTTCAAAGGCTCCATCTTCATATAGTTTTATTTGGAGAGACAGTACATCAGCATATAATGGGAAGGGGAGACCTAATTTATTCCAAACCATATTTCTTTTTCTTTCTTTTTTTTTTGAGACAGAATTTCTCTGTGTAACAGCCCTAGCTTTCCTGGAACTAGCTCTTATAGACCAGGCTGGCCTCAAACTCACAAAGATTCACCTGCCTCTGCCTCTTAAATGCTGTGATTAAGGGCATGTGCCTCAACTGCCTGACTCCAGAACATAATTCTTATAAGAATCATAAGTAGGGATTGCTATTAACTGTATTTTTCAGATGTAGACTCTGAGGCAAAAGAAATGATAGGTGATGTGTCCAAGTTCACAGAGAAAGTAGTACAAATAGCATGTTTCTTTCAAAACTGTAACAAATAACACTTAACTTCACCTTTCTTGTTTATTTTATGTGGGTTTGAGTTCATATAACCCATGTGTTCCTGACTGATTTCTTTATATTCTAGCATCAATACATTTTTATTATTGTGTGATTCAAAGGGATGTTTAGAGCAGGCTACTTAGATAACATTTTACTTCTAGCAGATTATTGTAAATTTTGACTGGTATTTTGACTTTCGTCAGCATTTATATCTTATAGAAACATTTAAATATAGATTACATATTTATACACTTAATAACTATTATTTCTGAAGTGCTTGCAAGGCTGCTCTTAGCTTTCCCAAGGTGGAATTCAACCTTTTTCATCATAACTAGGGCCCAAAATAAGTATTTTTTTGCTATTGTTCTATATTTCCTTGTCATGAGTGCTAAATGCTCAAAATATAGATCCACATTAACAGTGGTTGTGCATGCTTTTAATCCCAGCGCTTGGAAGGCAGAGGCAGGCAGATCTCAATGATTTCGAGGCCAGCCTGGTCTGAAAAGCAAGTTCCAAGACAGGCAGTATTGATATACAGACAGATAAACCCTGTCTCAAAATACAATCAAACAAAAATAAAAGAAAAAAGAAAACTTCCAGCGATAGTGCAAATTTATTAGCATTAGATGCCTTTATACATTGTAGAACATTATTAAAATTGTTATTTCTTACCTCTGATATACATAGATCTGAATGATCCATATGTATTTATGCGTTTTAAAGATCTAGAGATAATTGGAAAGTCCACTCTGAAGTTCTGGGCTTAAAGAATGTATGCCATGTAGTAATTCTGGGTAACTGTATTCTCATTCATGCTTGCTAAACATTTTATCTGTCTCTGAAACTGCCTATCACCATTGCCATCACTATGACCGAAGCTTATCTGAGATGAGAAGGCCAAGAACACGGCCAAGCAGTACACTTAGAAATGTAATTTCTCACACGATGGTCATAAGAATAGTGCTGGGTGAATTTACTCATACTTTACTGACAACTTTTTCCTCAGGATCAAAACTTCTTTTATCAAAAGCAACCAAAAATCTAGTCAATATGTGTGCACATGTGCATGTACATGTGCGTGTACACACACTTTCCCTAAATTCCCATGTGTACATAAACAAGAATCAGATAAATCAAACGTCGTATAATAAGAATCCCATCCTATCAACAAGTTATCTTTATTATAATTACTGAATATTTTACTGTGTAAAGTGTAAATTTCTGCCTCATGATTTGGTCATATAAATGCTTCCTAAATCACTCACAATCTGATCTAGAAAGATACAATTGACCTACATATATTTCCTTAGTTAGGGTTTCTGTTGCTGTCATAAAACACCATGACCAAAATCAGGTTGGGGAAGAAAGGGTGTATTTCCTCATATAGCTTGTAGCCTATCATCCAGGAATATCAGGTCAGGAATTCAAGGCAGGAACTGATACAGAAGCCATGGAAGAATGATCCTTGCTGGCTATATCCTCATGGCTTGCTCAGCCTGCTTTCTTATAACACCTAGGACCTCCTGCTTCGGGTTGGCACAGCCCACAGTTAGCCAGACTCTCCCACACCGATCATTCTTCAGGGAAATGTACCACAGCTAATCTGGTGGGGGCATTTTCTCAGTAGTGGTGCCTTCTTCCCAAATGACTCTAGCTTGTGTCAAGTTGATGTCGAACTAGCTAGGATATATATTATCTAGATAGTGTGAGCCAGCCAGTAGAAAATGGTAGGAACAAATACGGGAGGATTCTTTGGAGTCACTCACTTTTGAAGCAAGAAATGGGCTAAAGGTATTCTTTTAGCTTATGTTTTTCAGCAATTGGGCACTCTGGCATATTAGAGAATGTGTTCAACTTATTGTCAATAGTCAAAAGCTTTAAATTCTAATTCTTACGAGTTTTCTAAATTGGCCATGTAACACACAGGCTTCTAAGCATCAGATTACTCATCGAATATAAGGTATCAGTGATATGCTCTTTGTATAGTTGAGAGAATTGCAGAGACAGTCCAAAAGTGTTTATGTAAAAGTTTTGAAAACTTCATGATAGATGAGGAGTGTGTTGTAACTACCAGTGATCTGCAATCCACTTGCATAAAGATGGTAATTTGTTGTTAATATTTTTTCCATTCTTTCTGGAGAAAGGGTGGTCTAAGGGAAGTCACAAGGCACATATATATGTTAATATATACTGAGCTGCTGTATGCCTATTATACCCATTTTAGCCATTTAAATGAATTGTTGCTGAAAAGACAGTATCTTCTTGTTTTTCTTTTTTTCTTGATTTTGTTGGGACCATTAAATTTGTCTTTGTTAAATGATGAAGAAGGTTACATACAGTGTCAGTTATTAAAGTGTCCTAGGGATTCAGATAATAATGCAAATAAATAGGTATGTATTTCTTTCTGACAAAAATCCCTACTGTTAAAATGCTGGGAATCCCATTTTATAAAGTAGGATCATTACAAAAGGCTTGGCTGAACTCCCAGAACAAGAGGTTCCCCAGTGAGAAACCACCTGTTATCTAAGTCATCCTACTGTTTGATGTCAGAGGAAAAGATACATCATCCCCAGAAAGCTATGCAGAAAGCCTGGTGGTAAATTACTTACCAAACAATTCAAAGTCTGCAGAGTTACATCTCAGTTATGTGATAAGATACATTCAAGCTGCAGCCTCTCTTGACTTGAACTCTAAGAATCAGAAACAGTAATACTGATGTTAAAGGAAATAACCAATCAGAGTCTTAAACTAATGAATGCCAGCTAGAATGAATAACATGCAAAATAATTTAAAGGCTGGGACCCATTCCTAGTTAGAGATCAGAATTCCTATTGAGAAGTGGTTTGGAATGGCTGAGAAGATGGGTCACTGTGTTTGAATTATAAAGCATGTGGAAGTTGAGAGATGTAGATATTTTGATATCACAGATTTTCCCAGTATGTATCATGTTTGCTTCTAATAAGAATAATAGTAGTAGTAATAATAACTTGGATGCTGATATCACAGCGTTCCCAGATCTGAGTCATATAAAGTGTGTAGCTGAGTATCCATAGACGTATATGACCCAAGTAAGACTCCTTTTCACTTCCTGGGAAACAGTGGAAGATACGGCCAAGTGTGGGAGCTGTGTATTATAATCAATCTACTGAGCCACATTTGTAGTTTCCTCCATATCAAACAAATGTATCTCTGAAGGCTACTGCAAAATTTACATAATACACACAAGATGCTCAGAATAATCAAAGGAAATGTTATCTGAGAAATAACTTGAACATAGTTGAGTGACTAACTAGTCTAAATTAAACTATTTCTGTCTGTGGTATTTACTTTATCTCTGTCAGAAATTTTTGTATTTTTTCCTGCACACTGCGAGCTTCCAGGATTAGTCTACATGGCATACTGGTTAAGCACATGAGTTATATAGTGAATTGTGCCTGTTATTTAACTATGGCTCTACTGAATATTACTAGATTCTAGGAAAGCTACAAAGCTGCCTGTTTTCTGACCTGTAAGGTGGAGGTGATCACAGCATGGAATAAGAGAGTGATATGTGGAAAACCCTGTGTCAGTGCTTTCCACATGCTAAATGCTCAACCACTGACAACTATTACCACCATTATTTTCTTCCACAACTTTCTCTCTACAGACCTGGGACCATGAGGTATATTTCTAATGTCTACCCCTACCCAAACCTTCAAAGTGAAGATCAGCATGTTAAAGATGCAGGGAGCATCTCTATGTCAGCAAATCATCATGTAGCTTGCCCTTCAGACATGTAAGATCTTGTTGAGCGGCTCTTGTGGCTTGTGTCATTCCCTGGTCATGGTTTCAACTCTAGTTTTCTGCTAGACATGCCTAGAGTTTCTCCCATTTTTGATCCTTTCCTGATGCTGTATGTGCCATGAGCTGGAATCCATTGGCAAACTTCACTAATGGTCTCTAGAGGCCATACCTTCATGCATGTTTTCAATGATAATAAACTCTAGACTTGTATCTTCCCCTAGCACTTACACCTTCGAGGCTATGATGAGTGTCTGGTAGATCAACAATCCATGGTAGTAGAATAGTCATCTGTCAGTGGGAGGGTCTAAGTGTTCTTAACTCTATGGGCTCCTGATGAGTCTTTCCATACCTTAGCCTCTGAAACTATTTTCATTATTTAGGGATAGTAACTTCCTCTGAGTGAATAAGACATCTTTCCATATTGACTGACTTTCTGTGATTACAGTCTCATTCACAAAATAAATAATTGTAGATACAAATAAGTAGGACAAAAAATTTCAACTTAGTTGTATTTCAATGTTCTCAAACTGTGTTTATTTATGAGTTTGATATTTCAGTGTCTATGTGTGCAGTTTCCTCAACAATATCTGGAGTTATTGCTTTCACATAAACTCAAACATCCATGAAAAATTGACCTTCATAACCTATAAAGATTACTAATAGCTGACTGACTGTGTTGTGATGAAAATGTGTCAGTAAATAACTACCAAGGGAAAGACAACATAGGTGAATTGAAAACAAACTGTTGGGTGTGGACACCGGTTTCATAATGAAGTCTGGGCTTAACCTACAAAATCATTGCAGTGCAGTAAACTTAATGACTCAGGAGTCTCAGATCTCATGGGGAAAGGAATCCATTGCTGGCTAGAGTTTTCTTCTCTTCATGCTTTTTATCTCCCTTTCAAATAATCTATAACCAATGTCCATTCACCTATGCTTCTGCTAAGTAGGTTTGTTTGGATGAGTAACTGAACAATAGAAACTTTGAAGAATTATCTTCAGGGAACAAAAACAAACAACAGCAATTCATCGAAGAGTCAGAAAACCTGCTTATGACAAATTTATTATTGTGACCTGAAAGCCATTTAAGCGAGTTAAACTAAATAAAAACATTTAATATTCACATATTACGCTAATGGTTGTGAGGAGTCAACCTCTTAAAGAGGAGAGATGCATAATTAACAGCTTGCTGGCCTGCTCTTCAGGTTCCCAGAAGACTCCTGTTCTCACACATAGTCCCATAAACAACTTAAAGTGTCTTCCCTTTCTGTAACTTCAGGATATATCTCCCATGTCTATTTCATGAGATCTGAAAATGCTAGCCACCGAGCCTGGTGACTGGATTCAATCCCTGGGAACCACATTGGGGACAGAGAGAAGAAACTGGACATTTTCCAATGACGTCCATTTGCCTGTCATAGCACATGTACATAAACAGACTAAGACATGTAAATCAATCTTTAAAAATGTAAAGAAATTTGAAAGGACAAAATGCAGGAAGAGATGTTCTATGTTAAATACTTAAAAGTCATTCTGCAGCTGAGAAGTGGCTCTCATTGCCTGTGACATTCTCTTCTAAGCCACGTCATTTCTTTTGCTATTATTCTTATTGCAAGTGGGGGAGTGGGGACACATGTGACAGCGTGCACACATGTGGAGTTGAGAGGATAACTCTGCAGAGTCACTTCTCTGGGTCTACCTTCTCATGGGTTTGGGAGGTTGATTTCAGTTTCTAGGTTTGCACAGAAAGTGCCTTTATATGTGGCATCTGCCTAGTCATGTTAATTCTAATGTACTTGATTTCACAACAAAGCACGGAAATATCTCTTAACTTTTTATTGTATTCTGAAAACTATCATTATTAAGAAGCAAGCTTTTATAGTATTTTCTGTTTCCTGTCTACATAAACTCTGACATCAGTGGCCTCCAGATGCGTGAGAATGTTTTTCTTGTTTTTCTCGTCCCTCCCTGGGGAGAAAAGCCATTTTTAACCTAGTCCTTTCTTGTCTTTTTTTAATTAAAGCAAAATATACTACCTAATTTTTAATTCCAATATATTCCAATGAGATATAGCTACAATACAGTTTAAATGGGGGAAAACAGCCTTGATAATATATGCACTAATAAACTAATGGCCATTTTCACCAGGAAGAAACCGGAATCTTGACAATCTGAATTGCCCAGGATCAGCAGAATCAGGGAATGGCACTTCATGTTCTAAGGACATAATTGCAGTCATCTGTAGCCTTGTCTCTTCCCATTTCCTTACCTTTGTTAGCGTCTCTTTATTGAAAGTGTCGGTGTAGCTAAAATACCATTATTTGATGGAATCAAATTAGAGGCTGTGGAGTCAGCATAATGAATGGAGCTGCCAATGTCAGGATTGCTTGCTTTTGAACTTGCACTCAGCCCCCAGATTCTGGATGTTTTATGTGGTCCTGACAAGCAGATATCTTCCTCGTTCTGGGACGTCTCAACATGAAGAGTGTGACAGATCCTCAAACCCAAATCCAGGAGTGACTAATGAGCATTAAGAGCAGACAAACAATATATATATATATTATTATATTATTATATCATATGCATTATATATTACCAATATATGATGTTTGTTATATATTAAAACATATACACATTTTTGTGTATTATAAATATATATTTGTCATATATTAGCAGTATATAACCATATATAGTATATAATAAATAATATACAATACATCACACACACATATATACATATATAAATTTATATATGTAAAACCATTAAAAGATCTGTCTACAGTAAAAAGACAGAAATTTAGGACTCTGTTCTATGCCATTTCTAGTTGTAAGAATTGTTGAAATTATACAGGGACACTCATTACTTCTTTCAGCACCATGTTGATAGGACCAGCTTGCTCAGTGTTCACAAGCTTAAGATTATTTTTTCCTTTCTGAGAAAGAAATGTATGGATGCTTTGTTTGAAAACAAAAGATATTGCACTAGGAGTTCCTAATTGTGTATGATCAATCCTTGTGTTAGTGTGGCAAGCATCTCTTCATGCAACCATAAACTTATTCAATATTAAAATACTTTAGGTTGATTCAAATTATGCTACTTCGTATAGAAAATGTGCTTCGTGAATAGGCCTTTTTCGTATTATAATTGGATGGTGTTTGATTTGGGTAGGGGAGATTTGGAAAAGGCCGGAAGGAGGCAATGTTTCCGTTTTCCTGAAAATTGACAAACAGCTATCGCTTATGGTTTCTAGCTTGTGCACAGTGGATTCATCCTAAAACTAGCTGATTCATTCCAGTCCGCATCTGCTCCGTCACATTCAGTTAGCGGTACAAAATCTGTTACCACATCCACAATAAGTTGTCAAGCTTGGGCTGCAGAGGTGCTCTGTGTGTAAGCTTGCACTGCTCTTCTGAGAACCTGAGTTCAGTTCCCAGCACCCATATTAAGTGGCTCACAACCACCCTTAACTCCAGGTCCGATTTGAAGCCTCTCCTGTCCTCAGTAGCACCCAAACGTGTGTCACACTCACTCACAGTCATTTTCTAGAGTAAAAATTTAAACAATCAATCTTTAAATAACAAACACCAAGGCTAAGTGAGACACCCCACCATAGGGAATAGGTTCCTAAAAGCCAGCTCATGCACCAGGGACAGATCCTGGTCTCCTTGCTGGGGGCCCCACAAACCTGGTCCTGCCTCGACTGTGGTCCTGCCTCGACTTGATATGCCTTTGACGACTCCCATGGGAAGCCTTACCCTTTCTGAGTAGATAGAGAAGGCAGGGGAAGGAGTGAGAAGAGAGGAGGGAGGGGAAACTGTGGTTGGTATATAAAATAAATTTTAAAAAATTAATAACAAAAATGCCAAGGCATTAACAATATTATTAAATATTGGTTTGTATAAAGCTTAGAAAGCATGGGTTTACACTTATGAACTACTTAGGGCATTTTAAAATAGTGATGGTGTGAATGAAAATTGCTTATATTCTTCTAACATCTGAAATTAAATGAAAATTGCTTATATTTTAAAATCTGAAATTATCTTTTAACTTTTTTTTCCTTTTTTAAAATGTAGTTAGAATTCAAGTTTGGAAAGGGGCACTGACTTAGTAATGACTCTACTTTCTTGAACTGAATATTTCCCCCATTATCTTTTATGTGTGTGTGGTCATGTGACACTGGAAATTACCTCCAGAGTCCCCAGTATTCTAGGCAAGGGTTCTACCACAGAATTATTCTGACAGCTCAAGTTTATTTTGTTTATTTTGAGAAAAATTATATAATTCCAGAATTATTTCTGTCAGAACCAGAAAATGGAAGAAAAAACAAACCAGTCAAAGTACATTTAAAATAGAGTTAAACATTCAAATGAGCTAATTGTCATTGGGATGAATAATCCATCGTTTTCATATTAAAAGTGAAAATGATTTCAGCTCCTGTAATCCCCACCTCTCTGAGAAAAACTCACTAAGTATGGCATCGAGTATAAGTAAGCTTTCTCTTCAAGGAGAGTCCATTGCCTGACTTCAAGGAATGAACAACGTTGAAAAGTAAATCTGGGATTTGAAATCCGTTCCATGTATAATTATCTCATTTACTACAAGGAGGAGTCATGCTTTTTCCACTCCAGGATGTAAGCACTTGGCGTTTGTTTTTTGTTTCCTCATGTTTGTTCACAATACCATAATGTATGCCATCCACATCAGTCGAAATGATAGTTTACCTGGCAAATGCCTCGGGGTCCAAGGCACATGTCAGTTCTTCAGAGTGGCATGTGGTGAGATACCCAGAGGGGATTTATAGAATGTAGGTATCTTGGTGGACTAGTCTTGATTTCCAAGAACAGGATGATGCTGGGCGATGGGTGATAGCCAAGCCAAGCTTCCTCCGAGATCATAATACTTGAGTCAGTGGAGAATGCCCCTTGTCTTGCCAAATTCCCCAAAGCTAGCATTGTGCGGATGACTCCAAATATCATCAAATTGAACATGCTCTAACCAGCAAAAGGCCCTGTAATGAATCTGAAAAAAATTCTATATTTTAAGATATAGAAAATTATAGGTTTCACCTCCATCTCTTAAATAACATTGGTTTCTATTGTGTTTATTGTCAGTGTTGCCACCCCGAGGGAATGGGCCCTCTGGTTCTGGGTTCTTGAAGAGTAAGGATCCTTCATCAATAACTAGCTACACCATATGCATTCCTGCTCTAACCCACACAGAACAAGTTTTCTACACTGGCCATCTCTCCTAGTGTACTAAGAAGTAAATCCCAGGCAAGTTACTTTATGGTACTATGACTCCGTTGCCTTCTGTGAAATGGACCTTTTCTATAGGATTCTGGTTTAAACAAGTAGAACCATGGGTCATATGCAGACTGCAGTTTCCTTTCTTCTCAGTGAGTACACCTACTCTCTACCCAACCAAGCTAATTCTGCTCCACCTAAAAAGAGCCCCTCACTCCCACAATGCATCCCTCGGGTAGTTCACTGTCCTCTCACCACTTTATTTCCCCTCCTTCAACATTAGATTTTCTGATTTTCTTATCAGAGCAGTTATAATGACTTATGTACCAACTAGCTTTGTATCAACTTGACAAAAGCTAGAGTCATCAGACAGGAGGGAGCCTTGATTGATAAATTGTCCCCCTCAGATTAGGCTGTAGGCAAGACTGTAGGGCATTTTCTTAAATAGTGATTCATGTGGAAGGGCCCACCCTGTTGTGGGCATTTCCCTCACTGAGATGGTGGTTCTGGGTTCTATAAGAAAGCAGCTGAGCAAGGCAGGAGAAGGAAGCCCGTAAACATCAGCCTTCCATGGCCTCTGCATCTGCTCCTGCCTTGAGGTTCCTGCCCTCGCTTCTTTTGATGATGAACCATTATATGGAACTGTGAGTGAAATAAACCGTTTTTTCTCAAGTTTCTTCTGATTATGGTGTTTCATCACAGCAATAGTAGCCCTAACTAAGACAACTTCTTTACTGGGATATCAGTTTCTACTCCTGGCAAATGGGTTTATATACTATTCCTATAAGAAACTTTTCAAATTCCACCATCAATTCTGTGACTCTCCTGATAAATCATCACCCCCCCCCGTCTGCCTTTTTAAAAGATAAAGTCCAGTTTCCAGTCTTAGTTAGGACTACTTAAAGATGTGTTTTATAAATTTCTCTCACTCTGCTCTCTTTCATACCCCCCTAATAGCTGGTCAGCATACACTAACCTACTATTGTAAGCACATGCCCTTTCTTCTACGTGCCTCCCACTAGCCCTTCGTATGCTACTGTAAGTCTCCTGGGTGATTTTTCTTTCCTTCATGAAACTGGTCAAATTTCTGCCGTGCTATTTACATGCATGTCTAATCAATGTTAATTGTATTAAAGAATGGGACGTGTGTGTGTGTGTGTGTGTGAGTGTTTATTTTCTTTGCACATTACAGAGTTTTGTGCTTGCCTCGTGAAGAGTGAACTTTTATTTTTGTGGTTGGATACTCCATTCTTGAGGAATATTTTTTTAAAGATTGAGGTCAGCCTTATTAGGCTATTCAATGTTATGATTTATATAAAACTGAAAAGTCCCATGGGGCATTTTATTTCAATCTAGTTTTCCAAATGCATGAAATCTCTACTTATATTCAGTTGCTCTAGAGTTTGCTCCTTCAGATCTTTAATCTCATAGGTCTTATGGTTCTTGTGTTTTGACAACGGTTCCAACAGATAGTAATATGTTACCATTGGCAAAGAGTTTTACAGGTTGCTTCTAATTAAAATGTGCGTATGTCTTTGATCATCTTACCCTCACTTAATAGGTGAGGAAACTGGAGACAGAGACATGGGACAGCCAAGTCCTAGTCCAGTGCCTGGGGCAGCCAACATGTGGGAGTGGTTCCCTATTGCTCTGTCTTGCCAGGTTTAAGGATACCATCCAAAATGATACTATCAAAATGCCCACACCAAGAGTACTGGGATGAACTGGGTCATGGAATCTTCATAATAAGAATCAGAGTTAAAAGAGAGCTTGGAAACCATCTCATTCAATTTCTTACACGTAAATTCAAGTAAATTTATGACCCGAGCTTCTTTGGTCTGTGTTTTGATACTTGCATTAGGATACTTATCATAGTTTGATTGAGATCGCCATGTTTGCCTCATCACCAGACAGAGCTGCTTAGCATCAGACTTTTGTCGTTCTGAAGTTTTCGCTCATTTGTATAAATTCTTAACTTAATCTGCATTTTATTCTTTCCTATCAGATAATGATTCTGAGGAAAGATAGCAGATACCAACCCTTTTGTTGTGTTCTGTATTTGTTGTATCCTTAATTCTTCCAAAGATTCAAGCTTTAGAATTTTTTATTTATCACAATTCTGAGGGAAATATATACATTTTCTTTCTCTTCTCTTGCTGTTCCTCCTACTCCTCTTTCCTTTCCTTCTTTTTCTAGCTGCTGATTAACTAACTAGCTCTCCCTTCCTTTCCTCTCCACCCTCTCAGGAAGAGAAGAAACAGTGATATCCTCAACATACTCTTTCCTTTCCTAGTTTTCCTCTGCTCCTGCTGCAAGCTCTCTTTGCAGCCCGTCAACATCCTTGTTCTGTGTCTTTGTATCTGTTCTTCTGGCTCCCTCTGCCTCCCTGACTCTCTCTCTTACACACACACATACACATTCAACACACACAGTCACACAACACACATATATGCACAACACATTCACACAGTCACACAATGCACACACACACACACACACACACACTGATTTTTAGTGCCTTAGTTCCAACCCATTGGGCTAATGTTTCCCTAACTGAATCATCACTCTTGCTTGCAGACTAGTATCGTAAAATTTATGGGCATTTCTAGCCCCCACCAAAGTTTGAATTTCAGCAGTAACAGTTAAAAGCTATGTTACCCTTGGCCAAGTCAGTCTCAGTCATTGCGCCGCTAATTCTTCGCCTGAAAAATTAAAATGACTGTTATTTTTTCCATTGGAAAATAGTGATTAGTAAGTGAAATCACAAACGTGGCTTGGCCAGGCTGTGATAAACAAGGAGGTCCTAGTTTTCTGTTCTATTGTGGGTCTCCATTCTCATCGGCCACCTGCTAATGTTTTGCTGCACCAAACACAGACTTTAGTCACCAATATATGTTTTTTTAATATAGCAAATCTTCAATGTTCAGATTTAGTGTGTCATGCTAGAATTTAAACACTTGTAATGGAGACACATGAGCATCTAAACAATTCTCTGGGCAAGACGAATGCTGTACAGGAGACAATCCCTGGAAACAGCTGTCATGGAGATGAGCAATGCCCCTTGGCACTGCTTTGAAAGTAAGGAATGAGCAGCCTCACATATGGCAAGTTCTTGTGTGTGCTTATCCAGTCAGGCATGTTATTAATGTGTCTTTTTAACGGTTTCCTTGTTATCCTGTAATTACACATACATTTTTTCCTTGCAGACTTCCCTCCTCCTAACAAGTTCAGAAAAGACAATCCACCCCTTTCTTTCCCCTGAAAAATTTTCTCTGTAAAAGAGATAATACTCTGAACCACAATGAGAGGTGGCAAAACCTAGGCAGGAAGAAACCTGTTGCTCTCAGCACGTGTTTTTGCACTTCACCTATGCAGTGCACTCGCTGTTCTAGGATGGTTCATTCTCTCCAGCTCCGTGTGCTATGCCTGACCCTACAGTTAACCAGGGCTCAGAATGAGATGATAAAAATCTCAATCGTTTCCCACACTAAGACAACTGAGTCCTAAGGCGAATACCGTTAGAGCCACCAGGCTTTTCTTCATGGTCCATTCATGCAGTTCTTTAAAAGAATTAAATTGCCAAGAAATGCCTGGACAGGAGGTGAGCCTATGTATGTTGTTGGATCAAATAATAAATGCAGATATTTTTATTGCTACTTGTTGTAAATTCATAATGAATTTGCCTTGAAAATGTTATTATTTCATAATTTTCTACTAAATACTTTTAAGGACAATGTTCTCGCATCCATATTTAATAAATAAACAAGGGGGTGTTATTCAACCAAGAAACCATTCCCCTTTATTTGATGTATGTTACTATCAAAAATGTTGATCATCTTTTGTGAATGAAGGTTTAATTTACTTTTAAATTGTTGTTGTAAGGAGATATTTTAATGATAAAATAAATATGGCCTCTCTTTATTAGCATTTTCTGACTTTAAAACATCCTAACAGAAGTTCATGCAAATGAGATACTTCATTTTTTTTCTACCAAGGTATAAAAAAATGAAAGAAATACAACTTAATGATGCAACAGCGTTTCAAAGTTGACTGTTGTGCTATATGCTTCCTTCATGCAAATGATTTTCTGTTACACTGCATTCCCTTCTGCATATGCATGCATACGCATGTGTGCACGTGCGCGCATACACGCGCGCACACACACGCACATATATATGAGGGCAAGTATGCATATGTGTTGATAGCCATGAACTTCGGCAATTAGGCGTTTGAGGATTAGATCAGTCTGTTAGGATGGCTACAGGTATGACATGTTAAAGTGATAAGTAGATCTGGAAGCTCTTGAGGCCTGTAGTGCCTGCCATCTCCATTTCCATAGAGCTCCATGTGACTGGTGACAACAGAGTTAGATAAAATAGCTGTCCAGAAGCCCAAGGACATAAATCCAAGGAAAAATTGAAAACTTGCCCAGGTGTCTTCTTTTCAAAAGGCTGTCTGTAGCAGCCAAGCACTGTACTGGCAAGCACGTCCCACTGGAATGACATTTTCTGATAAGGGAAGGAGAAATCAGACACCAGGGACAAAAAGTTGTTTGTCCCTTTAAACCATGAAGTGGTGTGGGAAATGAAGAGGATTGTGTAATGCAGACATGATTAGCTGTAATCACTTTAAAAATAATCCTCTCTCTGAATTGCTCTTTGTTTTATAGTCAAGAACAGAAAATGTCAAGTTTTATTTTTTTAAAAAAAAGTTATAAAATTCTATAGAATCCTAGCCCTGACTTGTGAAATTGTTTGGAGATTTTGTGAACCATGACAGGGATTTTCAGTTACTTTATGTTGATCTTTGATATCTTGCTTGCTCTCTTGAGTTCTAGGCACAGAGCACTGACATCTGGTATGCTTCCCAGCAGGACTTTCTGAAGTTACCATAGAACACTAGTTCTACTTTTACAGATCTTATTACCCATCCACCGCTGACATTCTGGTTCAGCCTTTCTTCACTGCCACATGGTGTTGTTAGAGCATGTGTTGTCATCCCAAAACCCTTGTGTTTCACAATGATAGGCGGGCTAGCGCCTGTCTTCTTGCCCAGAACATGATCATAACCTAGCCTACCAATTTCTAAGTTTGGAAGATATAAGTAGAGATGTTAGGTCTGAGGTGCGATTCTGTGACAGACTGTTTTTACCAAAATTTTCAAGAGAGTTGTATAGTTTCGTTGTGACGGATGACCCTGAGATGCCTGGATTTTAATTCTAAATTTGGTACTTGGGGAAAATGAGAAAAAGGAAAGATAAATTATAGATGTATAGTTGTCTATTCTTTTAAAAAAAACAAATTCATTATTCATTTTATGCTTGTGGGTGTTTTTTTTCCTGCGTGTATGTCTACCCTTCATGAATACATGATCTCAAGGAAGGCCAGCAGAGGGCATCAGAGTCCTTAGGACTGGAATAACAGACAGATGTGAGCTGCCAAGAGAATGCTGGGAATTGAACCTGGGTCCTCTGGAGGAGTAGCCAGTGCTCTTACCCAATGAGTCATCCCTCCAGCCCATCTACTTTTATAGCCTTAGAAGCTACTTTTGGTGTATAACATTAAAAAGTATAAGAATTCTAATTGAGTCATCTAAAGTAGTCTTGAGACTGCTTCCTGAAGTCTTTAATCAAAATTTTAGAATCAAGAATGTAATTATCAATTAGAGGCTGTTGGGGAATAAAGCTAAAATTACAAATCTGTCTCTTAAAAGCCCCTTATTAAGCAGTGAGTGGATGCACATTTATAGTACATTGTATAGCATGCATCCCCCCAAAAAACAGCCTCATATTTTCTCCTATGATTTCATCGTGAAAAAAACATTTCCATCAAGCTGCATTTAATTTTCCCCAGAGATCCACTTTTGTTTGTCTCAACCAGGTGAGTCTCTGCCCACACCTTTGCTCATATTTCACAATCCTGATTCAGGGTGCTTCCTGACATTGAATCCATCAGAACAAGCTTTAGAAACAGTTACCTCAGATGCTGTCTGTAGCAGCTCGGGGCTAACCCAGGGGAGTCTGGGGCACAGGAGAGCTGCCATGGGGTGAACAAAGCAATGTTGGGTAACAATTGGCTATGGTTTTGTCTTGTACATGTACTTTGCTTTGATGGGAGCTTTAGTTCAACTGGAGCTGGTTGAGTTCAGAGATTGAAGGCAGGAAGTGCTGCACACAACCATCAGTGAATGTCTTCTTAGCCAGAAAGTGAAAATTGCAAAGGTTTTTGAATAATTTTTCATGCCATAGATACGTAGGAAGGTAATATGTAGCTTTTCTAGCAATTACTTATTGATTATTCCATCAATAAACCTGGACATAGTGAGGAGCTTATATAGTAGGTCTGATAAGTGGTTTCTTAGTATATTCAATATTTTCAATATTCTTTCACTTTGGAAGTAAAGATTTCTATGGAAAAGAAGGAGGGTTACATTATTATAACAATTAAATGTGTAGTTAGATAAACACAGCAAGTCTTCTAATATATGACCTTTTAGGGAAAGGGCATGCTGTTGAAATTTGAGATGAATAATTTACAAGCAAAATAATATTGTGTTATACAGTGAAGAAATACGTGAAAAATGTAATTTTAGACATATTGTATACGTGTTTATACATATGTGTATGTATTATTATGTGTTTATAGACATGTATATACATGGAGCATACATCTACAAACAGGAATAAGGACCACATAGGTAATTTTCTCAGTTTTCTCAGTTTCAAACAAGAATATTTCTGAACACCATTTGAGATTTTAATTAACTTTTTAATTATTTAGAGATTGTAATATAATTGCAACACTTCTCTCTTCTCTTTCTTCCAGACCTTTCCATACATCCCCCACCCACCCACACACTCCTTCAGACTCATGGGCTTTTTTTTTCGCTTGTCGCCTCTGCTTGAATATGTGTATATGTATATACATGTATATTCCTATATGACCTCACCTTCTCATTTCTGTAAACTGTCCCAAGTGACAGCTCCTCACTTGCTATCACATGACCACTGATTACATTGAAAGCATTCTTTTCCTTCCTCAGTTTTCCAAGTGTGTGAAGAAGACTGCATTTAGCTCTGTTTATCTTCGTCCCACAGACTGGAAAATTGATTTATATTTATACACCATTGAGCACAGTCTGTTATACTGTTGGAAGGTTTACATAAAGGAAGTAGCATCGTACTGCGTGTTTATACACACAGGTGAACCATAAGCCACAAGTAGAAAACTGCCTTCTAAACAGTTCTTTTAAAAGCATATTTGAAAATTTTTGATAAATCTATAAATTATAATTTAAGCTTTGTTTTCTTCTTATAGAAACCATAGGGGAATTCTGAATTGAAAGGCCAAATGCTTGAGAATAACCAGGGGACCACAATTTTTCATAACACTAGGAAAAAATATCCTATCTACTTAACCGTGTCTGATGGAACAAATACATGTAACACTAAAGCATACACGGTACAGGGGAAGCTCTGCAGAATGTGTAAGCAGAGAGTGATACATGTTGAGAACAACATAAAGGTCAAATCAGTATTAAAACTATTAAAGTTTAAACAGCATTTTCTGTTTGCTTGCTTCCTTGCTTATATGTTTGATATGTTTCCAGTGGTAGAGGACCTGATTAGCATGTACCATGCCCAGAGTTTGTTTCCTGTACAGCTCAAAGAAAAATGGGCCTCCATATGAGAATCTACTAAAAGAAATTTAATGTGAAGGTTCAGCTTTCATTAATCTTATCTGTTCTGAAGAACTATCAATTTCCTTTTTATTTTTTTATTGAACTATACATTTTTCTCTACTCCCCTCCCTCCCTTTCCCTCCCCTTCTACCCTCTCCTATGAGACCCACACACTCAGTTTTCTCAGGAGATCTTGTCTTTTTCTCCTTCCTATGTAGATCCATGTATGTCTCTCTTAGGGTCTTCTTTGTTTTCTAAGTTGTCAGGGGTTGTAGACTGTAGGTGATTTTTTTTTTGCTTTATGTCTAGAAGCCAAGTATAAATGAGTATATATTATATTTGTATTTCTGGGTTACCTCATTCAACATGTCTTTTTTCTAAATCCATCCATTTTCCTGCAAATTTCAAGATGTCATTATTTTTTCCACTGTGTAGTATTCCATTGTGTGTAAATGTACCACATTTTCTTTATCCATTCTTTGATTGAGGGGCATCTAGGTTGTTTCTAGGTTCTGGCTGTGACAAATAATTACTCTGAACATAGTTGAGCACATACATTTTTAGCCATCAGGGAAAGGCAAATCAAAACAATTCTGAGATTCCATCTTACACCTGTCAGAATGGCCAGGATCTAAATGTCAGGATCTGATGACACCTTATGCTGGAGAGGATGTGGGGTAAGGGGAACACTCCTCCATTGCTGGTGGAATTGCAAACTTGTACAGCTGCTTTGGAAAATAGTATGACAATTTCTCTAAAACTTAGGTGACAATCTAACTCAAGACCCAACAATACTGCTTTTGGGTATATACCCAAGCGAACTGCCAATTTCCTATATGTTCAGTTGTTTTACTTTATGTTTTGCTTTAGCATTAAGGCATTATCTAAACTTGTGTCTATACTTCATAAAGTATAAGACCGAGAAACATCAGCAGGCACAGAAGCTTCTTCAGACAATCCCTAGGAAAACTCTAATTATTTTTTCACTTCGAAAATTTATTGGATGAGAAGTGAGTCTATGCTGTGATTTTGTTGGGGAAGCTTTCCCTTCCCTTTGTCGGAGGTGTTTGCACAGGGCTCAATGCTTTTGTCCTTTGGACTAAACTTTTATTTTAATAGAAACCTTCCTATGTCAAAACAGGTTTGCCTGGCATTGGGGTGGTACAAAACCATGATCCCAGCACTCAGAAAACTAAGACAAGTGACGCCAAGTTCAATGCTAGTCGGGGTTAGAGAGTAAGATTTTGACTCGAATAAATAAAATGGAAATAAGTTTCCTAGACACGTTTCATACTTTCACACATATGTGAAATCACACACACGCGTGTATGCAGAAGGCAGTAGGAGTGGTGGCAGGGCGTGATAATGCTGCCAAACACGAGGGACTTGCACTGGAGAAACGCTGCGGTGAAGTCCATTGTTTCATTTGCTAAATTAAAAAAAAAATTAGGGCAAAACCAGAAAGCAAGATTCTCATCACTCATGGTAGAGAAAAACACCCTGAAGAAAAAAACCAAACTTTTAGAAAATGCTTTGAAATTGTCAGAAAGCTTAAATTGAGACTTTCTCCCAAGAATGTGATTGTGATCTCAGAGGAGCTGAGGAAGGGGAAACCATAATCAGAACAAATTTTGTGGGAAAAAAAGACCATTTTCTAAAAGAAAAATAGGAAAAAGTAGAATGTGGTTATGGGTCCCAATTTCATAATGGAGCTGTAGATGGTCAGAAATAAGGTCATTGATGTCCCACTTAGATTATTTCCTCTTCCTAAGACTGTAGCACAGTGGTAGAGTCCTTGCCTAACCAACAGTGCACTGGGTTCCATCTCAGCACTGTAAATCAAATAGAACAATAAATAAGGAAACACGCAAACAATAAAAAAGACGTTGAATTCTCTCTTTTTGGAAGTAAATATCTCATTAAACAAAGGCAGTGGAAAGAGATCCATTAACAGAAGGTCATCGGTCCTACCACTGCGTGCCAGTTCTCATTTCGTTTTTCACCCACCCATACTCATAATTCAGGCTGTCACCGAAGAAATGCATTGCTGCACACCCCTTGCTTATCCTGGAGGTAAAATCCATCATGCTGGTCAGAGACCCACTTCCCTAATGGTGATTAAAACTGGGCAGAGAGCCCACTGTAATAAAAAACAGTCTCAGAGCCCTTTCACCAACTTCAGTATGGGAAAAGCAACATCGGAGGCTTCATTTCTTGAAAAATATACAATGTCCGCATGATTAAATGTTCTGTGTTTTTTTTCCTAGAGCACAGAGTGCACCTTTGGACCTTAATGATGCCAGCTGTTCTCTTAACCCATCACCTAAATATTGCTCTCTCATGTCAGCTGGCTTGACATAGCACCTTTTAAGTTCTCTCTGTGACAATTTGTCTTTTTTATTCTAAACTAAACGTCTTTTCTTCATTTGAGAAAAGTGAGCTTGCTCTTCAGAGGGGAAAAAATAATTTTTTTTCTCCACTGTGTGAAGGTAGCCTCCATCCCCCTAACCCCCCCACACACACTTTGTCATCTTAATTGAATTCAGTTAAGCTTTAAAAACTTGACCACAAAACTGCCTGAGCTATTTTTCTTTGTAAATGAGGCCAAGTCTTGCTGGCACCCATGAAGAAGGCCATATACTGTCAGAGGGCAGTTTGCCAGCAGGTCTCAGCTGCAAGCCCAGAGTCTGATGATGGCTTCCCAGTGCCTTCCCTGGAGTCTGCTGGGAAGAGAGCTTGCAGGCCAGGCTGCCACTATACAAGTGTTACTTTGGGAAGTTTCAGATGAGCGTGAGTCAATGAAAGTGATCCATTCCCTTCTTCATATTTAACGGTGCATCTGGGGCCTGGGCGACAAGTGTGCCCTGAGTAGTGCTGTGTGGCAGTGAGCCCAAATATCCTGAAACAAAAATCAGGATTTGTTTTCCTTAAAGACAATGGTGACAAGTACATAAAATAAACCAAGGCATCACAGATGGATAGCTCTATCAAAGAAAGAAATATGTGGCATGTTGTTGTTTGTGTTTGGTCTTCTTTCCATTGCTTTAATCACAGCTGTCTTTAATGTGGGCATGTGTGGACAGAACAACCTTGAGTTGTTATTTACCCAACATAAAGACAAATTGTATTGGGTATTAAGGGATTTCACCAAATTTTCTTTTCTTTGCTCTCCTTCCCTTTCTCTCTCTTTTCTCTTTCTTTACCATATTTGTGTTTTTTGCCAGACTGCACTGACACTAACAAAAAGCTATTTTTATAAATTACCTACTCTACTCCATAAGAAAGTGCTGATGAGGCTGAAGTTTCCCAGAGCCTGTGTCAGATCAGTTAAATATGGAAAAGGAGAAGAAGAAATCAATACACATCAAGGGAGTCCTGTCAGGACTGATCCGACTGCCTAGTTCAAAAGGACAGCAATTTTAAGAGAAATGAAACAGTTCAGACTGAAATCCTGATCGTGACCCTTGTGTGTGGTCTCAAAGAAGTTGCTGCCTGTGCCTTCATATGGAGTGAACACAAGCTTGTTGATCTCACATACATTTGAAAGCTTTATGGGTTAATACATCTAGACAATCCTCAGCTGAGAGCAACCAATAAAGATTAGCTTATTAATCCTAAAGCCAAGTGTGTGGGACTGTTAAGTTCCCAAAATGCACCTGGATGTTGATATACAATTTATAATACCTTTATAAAAATTTTTAAACAATCATATATTTCCTGACAATCCCAGTTCCCTCTTTTTCCCTCCTCACTCCCCTCAAAGATGTATTGAGGGCCATTATGGGCTTAGTGAGAAATTTGGCACTGGGGAAATTCCCAGGAATCCACAAGGATGAGCCCAGCTAAGAATCATAATACCTCATAAGATTGAGGAACACCCAAATGAAGAGACAGAGCGGTTGGGTCATCTCTACCCATCATGTTGCAGGCGCTGAGCGTTCATCGTGGTGTCCGCTTTCTCAGCTTAAGTAGGGCAGGTGCATGTAAATAATTGACTTGATACCACTGCTCTTTACATCATTAATAGACCTGTTTGCAGAGGCTGTGATCGCCCACTTGATACACAGTTCTACCGTTTTTGCTTTGTTGGTTCGTGTTCTACTTGCTCGCCAAACTTGGTTATGCAAATGGATTAGTTGATATCATGGGAGATTTATCTTTAGCATGAAGGACTGGACATTTTAACTGTAAGTAGAATGAAATTCAGTTGGCTTTGTTGGTTTTTCTAGGGGAGATGATTTTGCATAAGTATCTAATTTACCAAGTCACACAGCTTCATTGGCTTGTCTTCGCTTAAGTGAGGACAAGCTTCACTTCACTTCACTTTCATTTGTTGAGAAGCAATTAATAAATTTTTGGGCACTCATTTTTATGGGTCTACATTTCAAACCATCCTAGCATATGCTTACTCAGTTTTAAGTGGTGAGAGCAAGTGACTTGTTTTCTGTAGATTTCTTATAAGCATAAAATATTTTAATATGAGAAAATTCACTGGGTTACAACTTATCGCAGCTGTATTTTTCTTTGAAATATTTGTTCAAAGACATATTTCCCATATGTATAAACCTCCATATTTAATTTAAATTAATGAAAGAAATTCTGGAGGTTGATTAAATTGGCAAAGAAAGCTACTTAAAATATTACAAATAATTTATATGAACTTTGTTGAAGAAATTGCTCGATATTTATGGTATGCAGGAGAGTAATAATATTTTAAGTCATGTAGCTATTTGCTTAAGGGAGAACTATGTTGATAATGGTCATTTTGAGGTCAATTGTGTAAAGCCAGACACCCAATACATAAAAGCTTAATATTTGAAGTTCAAAATGGTACCGTTGACTTGCTTTTACACTTCATACTTACTAATGGAGGCTGATGCTTTCATAGTCTTAGGAATCAAGGGAAGGATCCATGAAGAAGTAATGAGTGAAGCCAGCAAATTGTAGAAACTTTCAGACATTAAGCATCAACAAATATGGTATCACTCACTTCTAGTTTGAGATAGAAAATTGTGCAAACTTAAACTATTGAAGAAAACGATGTTTTTACTATTCCACACACATGCATGAAACAAATGTTAAAAAAATAAAGCCATAAAAATTTAGGTTACTAATGGGAATTTTGAAAGACTTATAGTTTGACATCTTTCAGCCTTAATAGGTATAGTAGTTGAATGTTCCAACTCTTTTTAAGTTTCTGTATCACTGAACCTATAAATTTACTCGTTGCTACTTCTGTTTCCTGTGTTTCTCCTGAATATGTCAGGTCAATTTGTTTAATTAAGGCACAAATATTTACATGCATTTGACATTTTCCACAATTTTCTTCCCCATTCCCATTTTAAAGTGGACATTGTAAAATAACCAGACTATATTAGGGAGTTGTGAATAATGGCTAAGCTATGGGCTCCACTGCTTAGCTGGCTAAAGTGTCTGTCTAGTGAAGATTAAGAGCAGGGCATTGGATGTGTACTCAGCTGGTAATCACTATACAACAGAGGGAGAGCTGAGGCAGAGGAGCTTTTTACACAGGCGAATGTTAGTCAGCACTAGATGTACTGCTGTGGACCGCATGTCATGCTCAGGTATGCTGGCTTTGTAAATGTGAAGTTTTTATTCCATCTGGAGGAAAATGGCAAGACCCCAATTTAATTGCAAAATTGTCAAACTATTGTATCCTTTTTTTCTGATGCAGTTCAATCTATTATGGAACTTCTGCATCCCTGGGGAAAATTTGTTTTATGTGTTTGGAGGAGTCACATACTTTGGATTTATAAGTAACTTGCAATTGAAGTAGTATAAAGCTTTTCTTTTTATTTATTACATATTTTATTATAGCCTGTGAGCTGCCACTGGCCAAGCCTCACTCTTCCTTGTAAATAAAGACAATGAGTTACTTGAAATTAGTAATTAGACTTCCTGTCATGATTCATATTATCAGGAAATTTTATCTGTAAGTAGAAAATATTTTAAACAAATGACTTCCACTAAAAATAAACCTTAAGATATCTAAAACATCGGGAAGTTATTGGTTAGGGATTGGGGGGCTCAGGTTAGCCATGTAGTTATCAGCTAGCCTTGTTCTGGCTACTGCTCTCACTTCCTTCTTCTCTTCCTCTCCCTTCTCTCCTTTCACTTTAACTCCGTATCACTATCCCTCCTTTTCTCCTCCCTTCTCTGAGTCTATTCCCTTTTCATCCCTTTCTCCTTTGCTTCATCTGGAAGCTCTGAATACACCACAGGGTGTATATTCATTTTTCTGTTACTGTGATAAAATGCCATGGTCAAAAACAACCTAAAGAAGGAGGAGGAAGAGGAGAAGGAGGAGGAGGAGGAGGAGAAGAAGGAGGAGGACGAGGAGAAGGAAGAAGAAGAAAGAAGAAGGTTTAGTTTAGCATAGTTTTAGGGGATAGATAGAGTAGTATTTGTTGTGGAAGGTATTACAACAGTCAAGGAAATTGTCTTAGTTAGGGTTTCTAATGCTGTGAATAGATACCGTGACCACAGCAAATCTTCTAAAAGAAAACATTTAACTGTGGCTGGTTTAGTCTGTTATTGTCATTATGGGAAACATGGTCGCACAGACAAACATGATGCTTAGAGAAAGAGCTGAGAGCTCTGCGTCTGGATTGACAGGCAGCAGGAAGAGAGAGACACTGGGCCTGGCTTGAGCATCTGAGACCTCAAAGTATTACCCCATGACACGCTTCCTCCAACAAGGCCACATTTACTAATAGTGTCATTCCCTATGAGCCTATGGAGGCCATTTTCATTTAAACAACCACAGAAATTTTTAAAAACAAAACTGATCACTTTTTCATCTACACACAGGTATCAGAAAAACAGAAGAAAAATTAGAATGAGGCTATAAACTCTCAAAGCCCACCCTTGGTGACCTACAGGATGAGGCTATGAACTCTCAAAGCCTACCCTTGGTGACCTACAGGATGAGGCTATGAACTCTCAAAGCCCAACCCTGGTGACCTATAGGATAAGGCTATGAACTCCCCAAGTCCTCCCTATTGACCTACTTCATTTAGCAAGGATCCACCTCCTAAATGTTATACAACCTCTTGAAACATCACCTCCAACTGAGGACCAAGTGCACAAATACATGAGCCTCCGAGGGATCATTCTAATTCAAGTCGTAACACAGGCCTTCTTCCAATGGCAAGATGATGGTACCCATGGTTTCAGGCTTACGTAGTTGTTATGACAATATACTTAGCACAGAGGAATATAATCTGTTTGTCATATAGAGTCATAGAACTATGTCTGTGTCACATAATACATTTTTGTGAGAAAAACAGTTTATCTTACAGAATATTTGTTGGTGTAGTGCTTATGGAGAGGAAGAGAGAAGAAGGGAATGAGCAGAAAAAGGATGGGGAAGCTGAACTACTGTGACATTCGGTGACATATTAATTGATTTAACCTAGTCTGAAAAACATCAGCAGAAGAAACATTGTCATTTTCATTCATATTTGGAAACGTATGTGTATTGCCATTTTGAATATAGTTTAAATATCTTAGCTCTCTGACTGATCTACCACTCCTTGAGGTGGTATGCTCTCTATATGTTTTATATCTCAGACAGCATATACAATCAACATTGAACACTGTATATGTGTAATGATATATGTATGTGAACATTTCAATAAATTATATGTGCTCTTTTAAAAGTATACATAAAAATTACAAGTAGTGAAACTCAACATTATGTGAAATAGTTAATTTCATTTATCAGAAAACTCAATGTCAGCATTGTTGGGTCATAGCTAATAGTACCTTTAAACCTTTTGGACCCATAAGAACTATGACAGCTGAGCAGTGGTGACACTCGCCTTTACCCCCAGCACTCAGGAGGCAGAGGCAGAGGCAGGCATATCTTTAAATTCAAGATCAGCCTGGTCTGCAGAGCAAGTTTCAGGACAGCCAGAGCTACACAGAGAAGCCCCGTTTAAGAAACAGAAAAAAAAAACTATGAAAATTTTCCCCACTTGCAAGTATGAGGCAGAAGCAGGCATATCTTTAAATTCAATTCAATTGTTTTCATTATTTTAAAAATATATGTATATGTGTGCCTGTGTGTGTGCATGTATAAATGAATGCATAAACATCAGATTCCCTGGACCCCCTGGAACTGGAGTTATAGGTGGTTGTGAGACACCCAATATGGATGTTAGGAACTGAACTCAGGTTCTCGGAAAGAGCATCATGTGTTCTTAACTGCTGAGCCATTTTTACAGCCTCTGAGGCAGAAAACTTTTGCAAGTGTGTGGTAAAAAAAAAAAAAAAACTGTGGCCTCTTTATGAGTTAAGCTGTCTGCTACGCTTTTAACATACATTATCTCAATCTTCAAATAACACTGGGGAACAGGCATTGTTATCTCCATCCTAAAGGTTAAAAAAGCCAAGGCCCAGACATTTTCAAACAACCTCAAGATTAAAGGACATGGCCTAGGATATTTTCATTTGTAACATCTACCTTGAATTTTTGTTTGTTTGTATGCCATTAAAAATATTGATAGTATAAGGGTAAAAAAATGGCTCGGTGTTTAATGTGCTCATTGCTCTTATACAGGGTTCCAGTTTGATTCTCAACACTTTCATGAAAGTTCCCAGTTATATCTAATTTCTATTCCAGGGAATCAAACATCTTCCTCATACCTCCATGTGCACTAGACATGCATATACATACGTGCATGTTTGCATGCTCTCACTCCTTTGTGTATGTATATATGTGTATATATATATATACAAGTAAAATACTAATACACATTTAAAAGTAAATAAATAAAATGCAGTAAAGCACTTTAATGCTGATGTACCCCATGATTGTGGTCTAGCATATTGAGTTGTCTATGTTTTTCTAAACTTTAGCATATTATCAAAAGGGTAAGGGTGTATTTCAGTGTACTTGTTATAAATTTTTGAAATGAAAACATGTTAATAAAGTGATGAATTAGAAAAAAAAGAACATGAGCATGTCCTTATGGCTCTGTTAAGAGTAAATTATTGACAGAAATTTAATAGCTGCGAATCCAACCTTAAACTCTGGTTTTTAGTATTTAACTTAATATAAGATTCACTTACTAACATTGTAGGGAGGAAATGTCATACCAATTTATGCTTGTTAATATTTTCCTAACTGTACAGAATATATATGTTATATTTCAGAACATATTACTAATCTAAAGGAAGAAAAATATGCAGTTGTTTAAAAGTGTGCCTTGTCTTTTGCTCATTTGGTCACTGCCCCTGCTACCTATTCTCAGCGCTGCATTTGCCTTTTGACGAAAATTACCTGTTGCATTTTGCTGGTGCAATCTACCTATATGGCTTATGTTATATACAAGAAAAAAATCATTTTAAAATTGGCAGCCACGGTGTCTTAATTGGCTGTTCAGTTTCATTTGTGAGAATGCTGGAGTGGTGGTAGCCTTTCAAAGGTGTCCGCATTGTAATAGTGTGTTTCGTCTGAAGGACACACCATTTGCTTTCATTCATCCTTTTGTGGAAGGAAAGATCAAATGGAAAAGGAGGCTGGAAGGTGGGCGACAGCTGGGAGAGATTTTCTTCGGGGCCTCGGAAGATTGATTATTCCCGAAGATTGATAATGCTCCAGTTTCTCCCCATTCTGTTTGTTTTACCCAAGTCATAATCCCTTGAGAGAACAGGAGTCAGACTGCATTGTAGTCATGACAAGTTAAGGCCACTGTGCAGCATTACTGTAATCTCCTGAAACTTGGGTTCATATTTCTATATAATAAGGGTAACAGTGCTAACCTCCTTGAATTTCCTGAGGAGGGAAAAATAGGAAAAAAACCACACTGGGCAAAAGGATTTTTGTGGTTGCCATTTATGTTGGCTGTTGTAGAAACCTGACATTCCCTTTCCCTTTAGTGCACTGGAGGAAAATAGGCTCCCTTGTTAAGCAGCAAATGCTTACTGATACTATGTAGGGTCAATAGTTTTGTGGTTACTAGTTTCATAGTTTACTGCCAGGAAGCCGAAGATAGTGTGTGTGTCTGTGTCTGTGCCTGTGTCTTTGTGTCTGTGTGTCTCTGTGTGTCTGCGTATCTGTATGTTTGTATACATCCATGAATTTATGTGTGTAACTGTTTACACATGCATGTAGGACATGCCATAAGACAGCTCAGAATGGCATTCCTTTAGCATCACATACCTTTTGGTTTTAAGACATTTACTCTCACAGGCTGAGCTCATGCAGTAAGTTTAGGCTAGATAGATAGCGAGCCCAGCGGTCTGCCTCTCTATCACTCCCCAACACTGGGGTTAAGAATACATATCTCATTAGCCATCTTTTATAGAATGTGGACTTGGGGCTTTAACTAAAGTTCTCTTCTGTTTGTAAGGCAAGCAGTTTAAGGACTGAGCTATCTTCCCACGCCAGAAGGCTGTTCCTTTGATGTATCATTCTACTACACCTTTCTCCAAGAGTTTTTGGGAGGAAATTACCAATATAAGCAAATACTCACCTAATCTGTTTTTGTTTGTTTATTTTTTTGTTTTAAATAATTTGGCTGTCTTGATTTGCATTGGATAAGAAGTAAACCTCTTCAAATGATATGAACATCTCTTCTAAAACTAATAGCAAATAAGAAATTGAAGTCCCTTTTGCTAAAGGCCAGCAAGATTCTGCAGATAGAAATGCCATGGCAGTCATACGTGTGAGAGTAGTTGTGACAAACACACAAGGGAATTAGGTTACTTGGCTGCTTGTTGCAGAAAGGTCACCCTCGTTCACTTTCTCCCATGCTGCCCAGTCCTGGAATTAGTCTGTTGTGCTGATGCTAGGTCCATCAATTGCTGTGTCTTCCCAGAAGTAACAGAATAACCTGCTATCTATGCTCATTGAGCCGTGTTCTTTTGAGTCCGATGCAACAGAGTTTTGGCCTTGCCTGCCTGCTGTCAAACTTGCTTTTTTCTTTGTGTACTGTTTAAAGATTGATATACTTACCAGATTAAGCAAGAGCTTACTTAATCAGTGATGTATGGTAAATAATTTTGTGCTTGGCCCAAAGAAGAAGAGATAATCAATTCATTATGGACAGATTATAAGATTTATATTCTGTAACATGTTTTGTCATCAGAAGTTTGGAAACTTTTGGGGGAACATTTTATTGAATGAAATAGCAAGCATTGGACCATTTATTTTCCTTGATATCTGCACAATTTCTCTCTTGCTTGACATTCGAATCTCTGTAAGGTGCACAACTGAGAATAAGCTGCATATTTAATCATTTGTAACATTTTACATGTAACTTTAGATTTGTGATTTTTTTAAATTGTAAATATACCATATTTGTATGTAAATATATTAGTTTTTCCATTTATTTTGTATCCTGACAGCAGTTTCCTTTCCTTNCTCCCCCTGCCTCCCCCATCCACTCCTCCTCTGTTTATATTCAGAAAGGGAACAGACTTCCGTGGGTGTCAATAAAGCATGGCATGTTAAGTTGAGGTAAGACTAAGCACCTCTTATGGTATTAAGTCTGCTCAAGGCAACCCAGTATAGGGAATAGGTTCCCAAACCCAGTTCAAGTGTTAGGGACAAGCCTTGTTCCCACTGATAGGAGTCCCACAAATAGACCAAGCTACACAATTCTCACATATGTAGAGGCCCTATAACTGTCCCATGCAGGCACCCTAGCTGTTGGTCTACAGTCTGTGAGCTATGAGCCCAGGATAATTGTTCAGTTCCCTTTGTGGATAAAACCAAAGGATTGGTCATTGACTTGTATTGTTGAGGCATAATGGATTCCATGGAAATAAAATATAACTTGGATCCCACATTATTGCTTTCAACTCAGAAGAAATCCTTTTTAATTTCCTCATTTTATATTTTTGGTAATTTCATATATAAATACTGTGTTTACATCTTTCCTTCTCTTTTTCCCTCATCTCCTCCCATATCTCCCACTCCCTATCAAATTCATAACCCTTCTTAGTTATTTAACTGCATATATACATACATATATATAAAGAAAATCTGTCAAGTCCATTCAATGTTGCTCATATATACATTTCTCTAGGACTGGCCCACTTGGGATTGGATGACCTAGCAATGAGCCCAGAACATAAAAAAGCTGATTCTACCCCTCTTGGTAGGCATTGATTGCCTATAAGTCTTCATGTAGGGCAGGGCCTTGTGAAAACCCTCCCATCCACCTTGGCATGTTGACTCATGTTCTCATCATGCATGTCTTGTTTAGACAATCGTATTTTCTGAGGTTTCATGGGTGCAGCTTCTGTGACATAAATACACTAACTGCAAACCTTCTGGTTCTCTGACTTTCACAATCTTTCTGCACCCTCTTGAACAACTTTTCTGAACCTTAAAGGGTGTAGGGGTCAGACTGGAGACATGTGAGTACCACATGTCACTTTTTCTCTGCCTTTTGACCAGTTCTGGATCTCTGTAATATTTGCTACCTGTTGCAAATAGATGCTTCTTATGTGAGGGGTAAGACCCACGTTTCTCTGTGGCCATAAAAATAAGTATCTAAAATGCATTTAGAAATGATATCAGTTTAGGAAAATGGCAGCAGTAATTTTTACTCGGGGATCTGTAACCTCTACAGCCATGGTTAGTTAACTAGACTTAGAGGACCAGGCATGAATTTTATCCTATTGAGTGGACCTTAAATCCAGTTAAACAACAATTAGTTTCTCCATGATAAAAATATCCTTATTACACTATGAGGGATTTCTTTCGCATCCAGTCATATTGTGCTGTGTAGGCTTCATAGTTGGACCTGAGTATTGATTGCTCTTCTCCCTTTTGATCCAATAAGAGCCATTCCTCAGGGAGGAAGCTTCCAAGTTAGTTCCAAGTGAATTTCTCCCAGTCCTAAATCTGGTGTGTAGTGTTTTCAGCAAAAGCATCTTGCCTTCAAGTTCTAGGAGACAAGCAAGGTCAGTGACAATAGTCTATATTGTTTAGGAGTCTCTTGTGCTTCCCTAACAACTGGAAGGAGATTCCTGTGCCTGAAACTGTGGTTATTGTTACCTAGCCTGTGGCTCTTCGGGGAACCATTATCACTCTGCACGGCATAACTTCATTTAAACTGTTCTCTCGCTCTCTCTCTCTCTCTCTCTCTCTCTCTCTCTCTCTCTCTCTCTCCTGTCTGTGTGTAATATATTTTGAAGTAATTTTATAAAGTATTATTTTTTTTCCTTTGGACCTTAAAAACATTTTTTTCTATAGCGTTTTTGGAGGAAATCGAATGTTTAACTTTTGCTGAAGCTCTGTTCGGTTCACGTGTAGGATTTCCCCTGGAAATGTGTGCAGTGAGGGGGAGCTGTCCCTTTTGTGGACCCTTCTCCATGTAATGAGATGTGATGAGAATACTAAAATGGATAAAAATGTCCTTTACATAAATAGTACTGAAAACAACCTTTCTACGCCCTTCAGAAGACTTTGTAATTTTTAGTTTTAGCTATTTTGAGAAATCAATTTTAACAGAAACATTGGTAGGCCTTAAACATGCCTAGAGTAACCCAAAAGAATGTTTCTGGTGAAGATACCTCAGTCTAGCAATGTGTGGAATGTGGGAATTTGCCTTGTTAGAACCTTACTGGGATTTTCAGGAAATTTGAAATTTGGGGAAAAGATTTGCGTCTCGACTAAGATTGGATATAATTGTACATCCCCTTGAAATTCAAGCTTCGGTCACATGATGTGATATTGTTTTAGCAGGTCTAAGAGAATGTGTAATTTCTGAACTGGAGGAAATCTAGGTAGTAGCTTTAACTGTAAAAAAAGGTTGTGATTTTAGTTAGATTTCAGATACAGAGGCATGCTCCTCCTGTTGTCTGTGTCACATGGGCCCCACATTTTACAAAGCGCAGTTGTAAACTCAGGAGTTACACCAAACACATTCAATAAAGTGATACGCTCACTTTATTCTCTTTTCATAAAACGATTTCAAAAGCCCTCGATTCTTAAAGGCTAATTATTTGAGAGAATGAGTAGGTTTTCATGCTGTTAAAAAACCAGGTTGTTGCTTTTATAGATTCATTACTCAACTATGTTTCCTTGTCTACAGGATACAGCATAAGTCAGATGTGTTGCTGACTTCCCCAGTTCTGTGGGTTTTTTAAAATAATATTTTTAGTAATTCTTTTGGGTGTTTTATACATGCATACTAATAATGTATTTTCATTACCCTGAGCCACTTACTCCTCCCCTGTGTCTCCCACACCCTCCACCTTCAACTTAACTTCTTTTCCATTTTTGTTTTGAAATTATTTCTTTTTTTAGATTAAAATATATTTATATCACTTTTCCCTTTCCTTTCCTCCCTCCAAACCATCCCTTATATCCCTCCTCTCTCAGATTCATGAACCCATTTTTCCTTAATTGTTCCTTACAGACACACACACACATTTTTAATTAATTGTTCCTTACAGACACACACACACACACAAACACACACACATTATATATCAACACTGAACATCATTAGACTTAAAAGTAAAAGTGAAGCAAAGCAAAAGCATCATGAGGCTGTCTAGGGTAATTTTGGACATAGATTCTTAAATGTCAGCAAAGTGTTTCTTTAGTAAATAATAGTTAGATGGAGATGGAGCTCAACTGGGTGAGCAGTTGCCTAGCATATTTAAAGCCTGTGTTCAATCCTTAGCACCACATAAACCGGAGGTAACAGTGCAAGTTTGTAATGCCAGTGCTCTGAGGGAGAGGCTGGAGGATCAGCAGATCAAGGCCACTCTCAGCTAAGTAGCACAATCTAGGTGAACCCAGACTCCATGAGCCCTTATCTTCCAAAAGTTTAAAATAAAGCAAAGACTGTCACCTCCTAACATTTTGTATCATAACATTTCTTAGAGAAAGTTCTATGGTAAAATAGGATCTTAACATTTCAAAGTATTAAGATCTTTTTGTAAAATTATTATTTTTCCAAAGCTTTTTTTGCTCTTATTGCTTCTGTTTGGAAATTTCAGCCTGGTAAAATCCTTATGGAATAATAGAGTGAGGGAAATTTATCCATGTCTTAAATGTAAATATATTACACAGATACATGTGTGTATATATTTGTATCATATATATTACTACTTTACATATATATGCATACACTAACCAGCTCCTAAAATTTATGTATGATTTGAATCTTATCTCTGATGTTTCTTTTTTTCCCAGACATTTGTGTGCTGGGAATATAAAATCAAACAAGTGTTTTCCATGTAAGTGTGAAGACCTGAGTTTAATCCCCAGGACTCATATACATAAACTGGGTATGTTAGCAAACATGCTTGTAACTCTAGTGTTGCTTGCTGGCCAATCAGCTTTGGCTATTCAACAAGCTTCAGACCAATGAAAACCATGTCTCAAAAAAAGGTAGACAGTGCTATAGAAGAACAGTAGAGGTTGACCTCCTGCCTCCACATGCCCACATACATATATGCACTCCCACACTCACCAACATGTGCCCAAACAAGCATGTTTGTACATACAGAGAAGCAGGGGATAGAAAGGGGAGGAGGAGCAGAGGGAGAGAGAGACAGAGAAGAGAGGGAAGCAGGGAAGAATGGAGGGGAATAATTGTGTAGTATTAGTTGGGAATCTGCATCTTTTAGCAGCTTTTATACATTTTAAAATTTTTATGGTTTTCTTCTGGAGATAATGATAGTAATTGCATCTTCTGTGTAAGGATTAAGTCAATTAGGTATTTGTCTTTCTCTGTGCAATACTCAGATTATATGAAATATCTTTCCCTCCTTTCTGATTACTTTTGTTGTATTAGAATTAGCACTCTCATTTTCATTTAAATCTATCATGATTTAAGCATTCAAAGTTAAATAACCACAGAGTCTGAGGAGCCCGGATAGGGCATTGATTAGCAACTATCAGGCTTACAAACAGCCAGAGCTCTGTAAATGTTGTACTTTTAATTTTCTGTGCTTTGACAGTAGATGAATTGGGTCCAATTACCCATCATGCAATGGGTCTTCTAAAACTTTAACTTCCATTGCCAGTCTTTGTTGTGGCAGCTACAGCAAGTTTGTCAGAGTACAGAACATTCCAATAAGAGTAAAACCTGGAGCCCAGCTTCCTACTATGTTGCTTTATATGACAAATAGTGTCTAAAGGTGAAGTTAGCTGGAGTGGCCATGACTCAGCCTCTTTCTCTAGGGAGTGACTCATTCTACATTAATAGACCCCTGTCTTTGTGGCATATAGCACACCAAGTGCCTGGGACACAAACATAGATTTGCTGAGTCGCTAACCTAGAGCACCGCAGAGTCTGGGGAGCCCGGATAGGGCATTGATTAGCAACTATCTGGCTTACAAACAGCCAGGGCTCTGTAAATGTTGTATTTACTTATCAAGGCAAAGCAAGATTAAGTACACAATTATGGGGGCTGGCTACATAGACAGCTAGATTACCTGATAAACATGCAATTCTTATTCCATGTTAGTGTTGTCTTACCCACATTAAACCCCCACTGTCTTGTTTCAATATTAAGTAAAATTTCACTCTTTCATATCATACAACATGATATAAAATGCAATATTCATGAATAGGTCAGTACCCTGTCTGATGGATATCTTTCCTTTATAGTTCTGCCAGAAACTCAACCTTCATGTATGTAATAAAAACTTGCCTAGAACCCAATAATACTTCTGCCTTCTGGTCAAATATGCCACTACCTCACTGGGTATTGGTCTCAGACTCTCAGAATTCTCTGGACCTCTTTTCCCTGTCACACACCTTTGTGACACACCTTTGTCTTGTCATTCCTTATATCTTGTAAGTTATATCTTGTGGTTCAATTGTTAAAGTCCTAACCCACCAATGTGACTGTATTTAGAACATGAGACCTTAGGAGGTGGTTAATGAAGTGAATCCACAATGTGAGGGCCAAGTCCAGTGGAATCCTTGGCTTTGTACAAAGAAGGGAAGAAAAGGCTATCTGATCTGTTACACTCATTCCATATCTTTCTTCCAAATCTAAGAAGACAGATAGATAGATAGATGTTGACCATTTAGGAAGAGAATCTTTGCCAGAGCCCAATCATGCTTGTACCTTGATCTTTTGAGCCCACCCTCTAGAATTTCAGTGAATAAAATTCTGTTCTTTAAGCCCCCCATGTTTTGTCAAGACATACAAAGATATATATACATACATTATATATATATTAGCTGCTTTATCTTTATATTTATCTATTTCTGCTAATGAAATAGATAAACCCCCAGTGTTTCATTTTAGCCTACAAATTTGAAGATTTTATATGTAGCTTCCTAAGATGGAGGGCGAAAGTTAGAAATCCAGTATAGCTTTATAGCTTTTCACTCTCTTCTTCTTCTTCTTCTTCCTCTTCTTCTTCTTCTTCTTCTTCTTCTTCTTCTTCTTCTTCTTCTTCTTCTTCTTCT
>LOEQ01001060.1:217910-231598 GCA_001685075.1 Bramus lutescens
TCTTCTTCTTCTTCTTCTTCTTCTTCTTCTTCTTCTTCTTCTTCTTCTTCTTCTTCTCCTCTTTCTTCTCCTCCTCCTCCCCCCCTCCTCCTCCTTCTCCTTCTTCTCTGCCTTCGCCTTCTCCTTCTTTTATATTTTACTCATCAGGTAGATCTGTAGGTATGCTTCTAAACTGCTTCTAAATGTTTCCTGGCCCTGTCCCATCTCCTTCCTCCATCTCATCTCCCATCTCTTCCACTTTTACTTTGATTTTCTGAGGCTCGGTCCTACTGTGCCATCCAGTCTAGCTTCATACTCTCTACCCCAACACTTCTAGTTCTCTGTAAATCTTTATCTACACAACATGATTTCATCCCTATCCCCTTTTCTTTATCCTCTGATACCTTTGCTGATAGTTATTAATGAAAATGGGCATATTCTGCTATGTATCACAGTCTTTGTTTTTTTTTTTCCTACAACCAGTCCTACACCAGTGGATTCTATTAAATAAACTCTTTACTGAGAAGGAATACTGGATCCTCAAAATGCAAAACAAGGCTTGTTTTTTCAAACTACTCTGTCATGCCAAAAGAATGGTTATGGAGTTGCAGAGATTGCTCAGTGGGTAATAACATGTACTATTCTTTTAGAGGAACTAAGTTTAGCTCCCAGAACCCACAGCAGATGGCTTCTGAAAACTGCCTGTAGGTTCAGCTCAGGGAGATCTGACACCTCTGGTCTCTTCAGACATCTGTACTCATGTGCATATACCTATGACAAACATAAAATTAAAAAGAATAAAAACAAATCCTAGAAAATAAAGACATATATCACAAAGAAATAGAACACTCCAATTTAAAAATAAAATTGATTTTTAATGCTCTATAGTTTCAACATTCCTGAAGTTTATTTTAGCAAAGTACAACCCAGAAGGCCACTTTACAAAAGAAATTGTTGGAAATAGAAGAAAATCCACAGAACAAACTAACTTGGGATATGCTAGCCCCAGATTATAGGGGATCACAAAGACTGAACCGACAACCAGGGAACCTGCATGGAACTGACCAATGCACTCTGTAAACACGTCACAGCTGTGTGACTCCTAATAATGAAAACAGGGTTGGGTTGTCTCTGATTCTGTTGCCTGCTTTTGAGACCCATTCTTTCTGCTGTATTGCCTCATCCAGCCTTAATAGACGAAGAAGAGCCTAGTCTCACTGCAATTTGATATGCTTTGACTGGCTGGTGTCCAGGGAGAACTACCTGTATCTGGTGGGGGTGTGGATATGATGGATAAAGGGAAGGTAGGGGAGGAACTGGGGAAAGGGGAGGGAAGGAAAACTTTGATAGGGATTAGGAACAAACAAATAGCAACAAAAATCTAGTGTAATCTTTTTACAAGAGAAAAACACAGAAGAGGTGGGCAGAGTGGCTTTCAGGTTAGGGTTGATTTTGCTAATTAGTTGGTAACTGTCCCTACTGTTTCCAACTTTCATTCAGTGTGCAGTACACATAGGCTCACATCTGGTTGTTATGCGGTTTATGTACGAACTGGCCATCACCATATGATTTAATGTGGACATGAAAATATTTCTCATTGTCTGAACAAGTGAACAAGCTATAAAGACTGACTCTCTAAGATTACTTTCTGGTATTTCTCTTATCCTTTGGGAGAGGAGAAAGAGAGGACTGAAAAATGGTGGTTTTAATATGCTGATGCATTAAGCTGCCTGAAGGCAGATGCCAACTCCTGTTGAAAAGAATTCTCTTTGAATTATGTTCAGGGCTTTGTTTAGCAAAATATTACACAAAAGTCTTGACCTGTGTGTTTGAAGTGGCAGATGTTCGCTGGGAAGACTGTACCTTAGGGCACCATAAATCTTCACTATATTGGGCCTATTTGCTCAATAACTGGGTTGCATTTTTTTCCAAGTTCCAGAGTGCTTCTGAGGAAGATGCTGCGAATGAACCGATGAACCCCACAGGATGCATGGGGTTCACTAGCTCAAAGGCAACATTTCTCTCGCTTCTGAGGATGTTTCCATTGCATACTTTACAATTAAACAAGTATATAGTTAAGGTATATAAAATAATGTCTTGGGATATGCATGTAAGTTGAGAGTGCTACCTACACAGTAAAATGATCACCACCTTGAGACAAATTAGCATGGCCACTTCCTTGTAGTTGCCTTATTTTTATCTGCCTGCTTTGCTATGAAGGCATTTGTGCTGTGCCTTCTTAGCACGTGTCCCATACATCCTAGGAATTACTAACTGTAGTTACCATGCCGTGCATCCTGTAGTTCCTGGTGTGGACTGCTAGTCACTGGAGCGGGATGTGTTATTCAGACTTGGAGGCCTCTGAGCTCTGCAACTGTAGTCACCATTTTGTAGACTAGGCCTCTGTTGCTCTTCATGTTAATAACTGTGATTTTGCATTCTTTTAGTTGCATCTCTCCATGCCCTCAGCCTCCCGTTATGCCAACCACACACCTTTTATAATTTTGGCTGTTCCTTTTTCTTGTCTTTCTTTTTTCATATTTTTATATGAAATTGAGACATTTTGTATATGTGTATATATACATGTGTGTCATATCTTGCTTGTTTATCCATGTTCCATAAAATGTCTTTACCAATTCACGTCTCCACTGACAATAACATGTTCCATGTCAATTACTTTTCTTATTTCTATAATGGTATACCTGACTAAAGCAACTTGAGGCAAAAGGGATACATTTGGACTATGTTTAAGGAAACACATGACGCTTGTGATAGTTGTATCTGTAGGGACCGAAGAATGTCTCACTGCTTGCTAATATCTCGACAAACCAGGAAGCAGAAAGCTCAGCCCAGAACCAAGGAGGTATGCCCTTCACATCCCACTCCAGTGACTTGCTATTCCACAGCTGTGAAGGTTCTGCTGCCTCCCACATCAGCACCACTAGCTGAGGAGAGTGTTGAGACAGAGACGCCCACAGGGGAGACTAGCGAGCAGGCCACAGCATTTTCTCTTTTCTCCAGCCGCTTCCTAGCACTTGTTATCTTTAATCACCTTAATCAAATTCATAATAACAGGGAGGTATGAGATGATACCTCATTTTTGTTTATATTCACATTTCCATGGTTAACTTGTTGAGCACTGTATTCCATATTTATTGGTCATTTTTATGCTTTTTGGAAAAAGTCTATTTTGTCCTTTGTTCATTTTTAAGAAAATTGCTTTTTGTTTGTAGCTGTTGAACTGTGTGAATTCCTTACACATTTTGGATGTTAAGCAGTTATCAGACACATGACTTGCAGTGTTGTCCTTATGCCTTGAGATTGCCTTCATATCTTGTCGTTTCTGTTGTCAGGCACCTTTTACTTGATTATTTTTGAATTTTATTGCTTAAGTTTTTGAGTCATCTGGCTTTCTCAATATCAGTGCCAAGGAGTTTGTTCTTTATGATTTTCCTCCTATGCAAGTTTTATATTTTCAGATCTGAAAAATAAATTCTCAATCTATTTGGGTTGATTATCATGGATGATACAAGATAAAGGTCCATTTTCATTTCTTTGCATGTGGATATTCAGTTTTCCAAAAATCAGTTATCAGGGAGATCATCCCTTCAGTAGAAGTCAAATGGACAAGGGTAGAATTTTTATTCCCTCAAAACCCTAAAAATAGTTTTTAACTGTTTTCTAAAATTTGGCAAATAATCAAAGAAATATGACATGGAGTGTATTTGCTTATTCCCCATTAACTATTGACTCTCCTGTGCTGAACACCTTGCTAAGTTTGTGAGTTCAAATATGAGGTCCACATACCTGAAACAACATCAGTGGTTTACATATGTATTTAACTTGTGCTGTCTTGAGCAGAAAACTAGCAAGACATTTGGGGGTATCACAGAACCGGCAGTAGTTGTGTTGGTGAGGGCACACTCTCAAGGACAACTTAGAATATTGTGCCAATCACATGGAATTCAGTCGGTTTTATTTGTCTCATCTACTGTCTCTGGAAAAGTCCCCCAAGAGGTTATTTTAATTTTTAGTATGAAAATATTCATTGGAGAGTGATTACACAGACTCCAATCGCTTAAAAGGGTGTTAAAGACATTGAAATGTTTAATATGCTAAGGAACTCTCAGTAAAAAGTGTCTCTTGTCATGTGGTCAATTTAAGAACACAAGCAAATGAGCAATTCCTCATAGCCTTTCACTGGCTCATATGTAGCACAGAAATTATAACTCTAACAATTTTAAGTGTACAGTGCTATGACATTAAGTGCATTCACAGTGTTGTAAAAGTTGTCACTTAAGGGCTCTGTTTTGTTTTCAAATGGATATTTGAATCTGGTTCAAATCCTCTTTCCACCACCTCTGTGTTCCTAGGAAATGATGGCTGCCACACTATGGCTAATGTACGCATCTATGCAGTGCCCATTTCCTGTTCCCTTACCTGGTGCTCATGTATCATCCTAGCCATCTCTTACACAAGATTGTGCGCGTGTCTCACAGTCACACGCATGCCCAGCCACAAAGAGAGCCAGCCCTTCAGTGTGAGGGCAATCTCCTTCCTACTCTGCTAGCATTGTTACCTCTTATATTTGTAACCTTTTTTTCTCTCCTTAAATGTCTACTTTCATCATATTTTTAATTTCTCCTTTTCTTTGAATGTGTACTGCTAATACTTTGAAAGCTATTAGCTAGCAGAGAATATTTAAGATTTTCTCAATATGTGGTACCATACAATTTAATTAATATGACAGGTATTTATATACTGGCAGTTTATATAGTACTTTGAGACATTAATATATGTGGATCACAAGAAAATTATTTTTTATTTTGTTCTGAAAAGCTCATGGTAACTAACTACTGGGGCATGTCCCTCTTAGTGACCGTTTCATTCTCATACTGTGAAGTCACATTAGCTACTTTCATACTTATTTCTTATTCCCCATTGATTTTCATATATTGCCATGTATCTCCAAATGTCTTGATAAACCCATCTTTGTAAAGCTGTGATGTCATAATTGGTGCCTCATGGATATTTTGTATTTTATGTTGAAAATTCTTCCTTTTTCCTTTGTGAATGTCTTTGGAGCCATAGAAAACACACAGCTGGGCAGTGGTGGTGCACGTTTTTAATCCTAGCACTCAGGAGGTAGAACCAGGTGGATCTCCATGAGTTCGAGGCCAGCCTGGTCTAGAAGAGCTAGTTTCCAGGACAGGCTCCAAAGCTACACAGAAATACTGTCTCGGAAGACAAACAAAAAATATGATACACTTGAAGGAATGTTGGCTTTATTCCGATACAGAATTTTGCATCAAAGTAAAATGTCAGCTGTCTGGAATGGAGATCGACATACTGAAGTATTTTTTTAATTAATCAATTTTTTAAAAAAAATATGCCAATCCAAATTCCCACTCTCCCCCCTTCCTCCCATTCCTTCCACACACCTTCCCACCCCATTCCCATCCAGTCCTAAGAGAGGGAAAGGCACATTGCTTTGTGGAAGGTCCAAGGCCCTCCCCACTACATCCAAGCTGAGCAAGGTATACATCCAAAGAGAATAAGATCACAAAAAGCCAGTACATGCAGTGGATATAAATCCTGATGCCACTGGCAGTGGCCCCTCAGTCTGCCCCAGCCAGGCAGCTGTCAATCACATTCAGAGGGACTAGTTTGGTCCTATGCTTGCTCCTTCCCAGTCCAGCTGAAGCTGGCAAGCTCCCATTAGATCAGGCAAACTGTTTCAGTGGGTGTACCCATCATGCGCTTGACCTCTTTGCTCATATTCTTGTTCCTTCTACTCTTCAACTGGACCTTGGGAGCTCAGTACAGTGCTCCGATGTGGGTCTCTGCCTCTGTTTCCTTCTGTTGTAGGACGAAGGGTCTATGGTTATCCAAGATAATCATCAATCTGACTACAGGGCAAGTCAAGATCAGGCCCTCTCTCCACTATTGTTTAGGGTCTCAGACGGGGTCATCATGTGGATTCCTGGGAACCTCTCTAGCCATATACCCAAAAGATGCTGACGTATTATTTTTTAAAACCCCTAATAATGTCCCCTTAAAAATTTTTTCAACAGGGGTAATGCAGGGGCACAGAGGGAAAGGTATGGAGACTAGATTTGTTCAAAACTATAATATGTATCTATAAAATTCTTAAACAATAGAAAAGAATGTCAGCTGATTGATCAGCTCCTCCTTAGTTCTTAGATAAATTACTTCTCCTGTTCATAGGCCCTAAAATAAACACCAACAACTCCATGTTGAGTGGTGTGTTTTGTTGGTGCTTACCAGTATCTCTGTTATATTACTTTATGTTGTTCTATCCATTAAATCCTGATTGTTGGATGTTAACTTAGTGCATGGACTTTGCCTAAATATCTAATGATGAAATGTTTCTGGCATGTAGGTGCATGCTAACTCCCAACCCAGAAGCTTCTAGAAGCTAGCTTGTTTTTTTAACTGGGGATAATGATATGAATACTTTCTGAAGCAGGCTGAGAATTTCACTCTTTGTCATTCTTCAGTTCTTTCTTAGCTGATCTAGATGACAGACTGATTTTCACCACAGGCTTTTTGAAAAATTGTTTTCTCCTCAATTTCTCTTCTTTGTTCCTCTCCTGTGACAGCGTGCTTTCCCATATATTTACTTCTCAGCGTATTTTAACAGCCAGGCTTATGCACAGGGGACCAATGAGAAGACTGATAAATTGCCAATGAAATTGCCTTCTTTGACCTTGACTACCTTTGGACTGATTGATGAACCTGGACTAAAGATCTACAGACTTTCTCTGGGTATTAAATCAGATTAAAAATATGTCTTAAACAGACCAGACTAGTCTTTAACAAACATGCCATAAATGGGGTGGCTTCTAAACAATAGAAATTTATTTCCCAAGCTCGGGATGCTGAAAAGACCAAGGCCATCAATTCAGTGACCGATTAGGTTTGGTTCTGTGTAGATAGATGGCTGCTACTTGCTGTCCTTACATGGCAGAAGGAACAAAGGAACTTCCTGTGTTTCCATTTCTTATGTACAGTAGTCTCGATTTCTTTATTTCCGAGTTTCTTTCTCATAAGCCTGCAGTTGTCTCCAGTACCCTTCACATCAGGTATTGGAATCTCAGCATGTGAATTAGGTAGTGTGGGTAAAGAGTATAAGGCAGGGTCCAAATGAGTTGATTTTATTATTAAGTAAATTTTCTTGGTAAATACTAGCATATTACAAGTAGAATATGGGTGTTTTAAACTATATGCTTAAGGATTCTTTGAATGCACTAAATGCTGAGAGTAAAAATAGGACCTAATTTTGACATTTATCACACATTTTCAAAATGAAGCCTAAAAGTTGCTTTGAATTTAAAATGTTATTTCTGCATAAGCAAGGTGTGTTGCACAGCAATCCATGTCAGCCAGTATATTTTAGAGCATGAGAAATAAGTTGTTTAATGTCTGATTCGGGTTTCTTCCTTAGACCAAGAAAGACTGACTTATCTGACGGATTTAACTTAATAGAGCTATTTTTTCTTTTCCTTTCAGATTTTTATTGATCTTATCTGACCTATATTGTGACTGCTGGCTGGAATCAAGGTCAGTGCTTTGCTTGTATTGATCATGAACAAGCTGAAGAGAGCTTTTACAGTGGCTTTTTGACCCTTTAGCTTGCTGGTTCAGGATATTCTGGCCAACTGTGTTCAAGAGCAGGCTAGTGTATAAACTATATATATCACGCTCTTGTCTAGATAATAAACATGGTTCTCGAGGCTGTTTGTTTTTATAGTAGACTTTCTTTAGTTGTTGAATGTTTTACTTCTTTCACCTTACTAGCTAAATTTTGGTGAAATAAAAGCACCCTCGTTTCAGTTCTTTCAAAGAATTAAACAAAGGCTGGCTTATATTTTGAAGAATGGTTTGCTTTCTGAATTTATAAGAAAGCACATTTGGTTCCACACTTTGGTCCTCACACAGAATGCATTGCCTAAGGAGAACAGAGTTGAAAGTGCGTTTGTGAATCACAGATTTTAGTTAATCAGCACAGTGTTAAGATGCCACTTCTTTTGTTCTGTGTTCTCATTATTGTCTTGTACAGGCCACTCTAAGACAGTTCCCATGAGTGTGGAGTAATAACAGAGCCTCAGAGGACCCTCACTCCCATGGTCTTGGGAATCCATTCATCATCTCCAATGTTTTCTCTAGAAATGAATTCAGAATTAAAAATAAAATGATAAACTAAGCTCTGAAAGCAATGAAGGTTTTTGTTGCTCCTAAAAATCAGAATACCAGGCACTGCTAAGCTTTGTGCATGGACATTTTGTTAATGAATAACTTAAAGGAAAACACTGGGTTTTCATTCATGCTTACATTAACTAGAAATGTTCCTTTTGAACTCCATATTTAACTCTTTAAGCTGAAATGCCTTATATAGCAAGCACACAGTAAATATGTACTTTCTCTGGCCACAATTCTGATGTCACTTTCTTATTGCCAGTAACACATATACACTCACCGTTTCTCCCTCAGATGAAAGGGTAATAGTATTGCTCTTTTGTATTTTTCAAGTACAAATGGTTCTTTTTTATTCTTTAATCTGTATGAAATTAAATATATAAAACTTGTTGTACTTACATCTATTGGTATTTAGGTATTTAATAAAGAAAAAATAAGGCAAAATATTTTCTCAGAATGATTTTAAGCCTTTATAACTCATGTTATATTATATTTACATAGTTTTGAGTTGAATATGCTGGAAATACTTAGCTTATTCTGACTTCCTTTTAAATCACTCCTTTATATAGGCTAAATAAATTTATATGTATTTAAATATGCTATTTATTTATTTGTTTATTATTATTAATTGGATTAACCCTGAGAATTTCATGTATACATACATATATACATATATATATGTATATATATATATATAATACATATCAGTCTCTCTTATTTCCCACCCTCTCTTAGCTCCTTACCACCCCTGTCTATAACAAACCCTTGCCTACAATTGTTTCTCAAACATTTCTATCTATTTTTTGCTTGTTTCTTTTTGTCTTTGTGACTAAGTTTAACCTGCCTTTATGGCTTTAGATTCAGGCTGTACATTGGAGCCTGGTGTGCCCAGGGGTAGATGGAGAGGTGAAAACAATGACTCTATTTCTCCTAGAATCCATCAATAGTTCTTGAGTAAAAAATAGAGCCCCACAAACCATTGCCCCATCTAGGACCGGCTAGAAAAAGAGCCAGTCTCGTTCAGGCCCAATGCAAATAACTATATCTGCAGCACTCATGACTGCAATGGCCATGTTTTACCCAGAGGATTTCCATGGCCCTTCTTTTGGCCTCTTGGTTCTTATATTCTCCTTCTCCTTCGATACCCAGTTGTCAGGATCTCAGACAGTCATGACTCTGGATTCACTGCAAAGAAGAGCTTCTGAGATTGAGACTGAGAGTAACATTTGTCTGTGTGTTTAAGGCTGATATTTAGAAGACAGTTTGATGCTATGTCAGTTTAGCTCAGGAGTAGTAAGTTCATTTCTTGGTGCCCATGACCTTCCTAGGCATTATTGTTGAGTGGGTTTTTAGTACTAGGCATAGATTGTCTCCTGAGGAGTAGGCCTCAAATTCAGTCAGGGGGCTGCTGGTTTCCCCCATAGCAATTGTGCTATTTGTGAGCAGGAGGGCACAGCTTGCTTGTCGGTTTGGCTTTGCAGTCCACAGGGTTCACAGCTTGGTGCATCCACTGAGGCCTTGTTTCTTCCACCTGCTTGCATTGAAACTCTAGCACTATGGAAATTTGCCACCAAGGAAGACATTTCCAGCTTAGTTCTGTCCTGCTTCCCAGCTACGGTGTGTGGCGTCCTCAGCCTTAGAGTCTTAACCTCTTTATTAACCAATGAAAGTAACACATAGACAGATGACCCTCCTACATCAGGCATTGATTTCCTTAGATGATAGAATTTTAAAATATAAAATTAAAATAACCCTCTGAGTGGAAGGATTTTCACAGCAGTACTGTTTATAGAGTAAGATATTAGAGATGTTTGTCCAGCAATGGGTAAGAAGTAAGTTATGAGATTTTTGGGGGGATAGGGTAAACTGCATAAAAATAGTATTTTCAACCAACTGGAAGTTACAAAGTGCAAAGTTTAACTTTAAGTTTGTAAAAGCAATGCATGAGGAAACTTGGGGAGCAATGCACTAAACTGGCAGCGCTATTAATGATACGAACAGGAAACCATGGTTTTAGCTGCAAACACTGTGCTCTGAAGAGATGGAGAGAAGCGCTGCTGGTTTGCTGCTCTGCTCCCTGGACATTACGCCAATTCCCTCATCCACTAACTTCAGATGATTTTAAATGTCTTTCCACTGTACAATCAGAAACACCGCGTTTCAAGCTCTCGCCTCTAAGACCATCAATTCTGAGACAGAGGCAGGAGGCCTCTCAGATATATAGTAAGAAGGAGGCCAGCCTGGGATACATAAAACTTTGTTTCAAACAAATAAAGAAACCCACCAAATCGATTGTTTCTGATGAGCTAACATTTTTTAAGTCTTCTATCTGCTTTTTATAAAGTATTATATAGGTAACTGTTTATTAAACTTGTTTTAAAACTTTCAATTAGAAAGACCTGATAATGGAGATTTAAATAGGCTTCCATTTGTTTGTATACTTTATCTATCTCAATCAGAGTATTTATTTGAATGTATATATTATTCTGACCTTAATTGTAGTATTTTGGGAGGTGTGGGCTGCGTCCTGCCGCCCGACTGGCTTTCACCCAGGCCAGCGGGCTGCTTGTCCCCATCCGGCTAGCTTATGCCCAAAATAATCACACGGAAATTGTGTCAATTAAATCACTGCCTGGCCCTTTAGTTCTAGCCTCTTATTGGCAAACTCTCGCATCTTAATTCAACCCATTTCTAATAATTTGTATGTCACCATGAGGCCGTGGCTTCCTGGGAAAGATTCAGCATGTGTGACCTGGTAGCTTCATGGCAGCTCTCCCTGCCTGCCTTCTTCCCAGAATTCTGTTCTGTCTACTCCACCCATCTAAGGGCTGCCCTATCAAAAGGCCAAAGCAGTTTTCTTTATTCAACCAATGAAAGCAACACATAGAAAGCAGAACCTCCTACACCAGTTAATCAGTATTTTGAAATCCATTATTAAGAATGCCTCATCACATAAATAACTAGTAAAAAGAGCTAGGGACATATCAGATAATGCTTGAAATTTTTATCTAATCCCAAAATTCATTTAATGACTTTTTATAAATTTAATTCAAATTAACAAATCAAACAGCAATATTTATAATCCAGCATTCTGAGACAGTATGATCCAAAATTACAATAGTATGATGCAAGGTGAGGCATGGTGATAGGGAAATAGTAAGGACCTCTGGTTTTCGTGATTAGGTTTATATAAGAAAGAAGACTTAATCAATAGTGATAGTGCTACAACCCATGATGTACATGGCCTTGACTCAGAGTCAGTGTTCCAGGAAGCATTTTGGCCTTCCAGAGTGAGAAGATAAGCACAGTGGGAAGTGTACATGTGGTGTGTTCAAAGCCAAGACTGCAGTGAATTCATAGTTCAACACAGGCAGGCACTACCAGAAACACCCTGGATTCAAGACTTAATTGATTTCAAATTATCCTCTGATATCATGATCTCTGATATCTTTTCTTTCTGATAAACTTTTTTCAAGTCCTACATTAAGTTGTACCCACGCCATGTGGTTTCAGAAGTTGTGCATAACTGGCTGCTATCTTTTCATCATAGTTTTCTTCATCGTCTATATGAACAGATGTTAAAAGATGTCTCCTAGTGCTGTCAAAGCTGTGAGTAACTCTGTGTGTGTGTGTGTGTGTGAGAGAGAGAGAGAGAGAGAGAGGAGAGAGAGTGTGTGTGTGAGAGAGAGAAAATGTGTGTGTGTGAGAGAGAGAGAGAGAGAGCATGTGTGTGTGTGTGTGTGTGTGTGTGTGTATGTGATGTTTCCATCAACACTCATCTTCTACCCTTACAGGCAGATAGTGTCTTTGGAATTAACAGCTAATGATGTGGAGTGTGTTGCTTCCCATGAGCTTCTCAACACTGTGAGTGCAATCTTCCCTCTTTGTCTGACTGCAAAGTATTCCTGGTGCTGTTGGTTAAAGCACTTGTCTTTGAGGTTAGAAGATATCGTGATTTCTTAGTACTTTGAATCCTTAGATGCCTTCCTATGAGTGAATCAATAATAATTACATAAGATTACTGACAAAAGACTTGATTGCAACCCATGTTCCAGAAACAGTTTGGGCTGTTTCTTTTGCCTGTTTGAACTGCTGCATGACCATGATGCCTTCTGCATGCAGTCTGCAGAGTGTTCTCAAGTTAAATTTTCACCTGGCATATGGGAACTACACTATCTTAGACTTCATATCCCAACAAAATGAGGTGTCATATTCCTGTGGCTTCTAAAGTGTTAATATTCAATGTAGAAATCTCTATCTATCAAAAGCATTTTTTCTCAGAGATTTTATATAATAAATTCTGTTGCTTCTTTTAAGACAGGAAGTAAAATTAATGAGTATCTTAAAAAGATTGTTATGGAAAGTTCCAAATATGTAAATGAAATAATACTGTGTATGACTAAAAAGTAATTTCTCTATACTGTGCTAAGCGAGGCATTCCCTTTCCTCTCCCTCTCCACCACCCCCCCTCACCCATCTCTCCCGTCACGTTTGTGTGTGTGTGTGTTTGTGTGTGCGTGCATGTGTGTTATATGCATGTGTGATGGGTATATGTGTCTGTGCAAGACGATTCCAGAGACTGACATCTGCTATCTACTTTTATTGCTATCTACCTTATTACTGTGTTTGAAATGATAACTTAAGGTTCATTTTAGAAGTTTGTGAGTGGTGAGTTATCTGATGTTTCATGTTTGACCTGCTTCTCTATCAATAACCCATGGTTTTAATTGTTATCCCATCAATACTTTTAAAGTAATTTAGACTTGTTCAGATATTTATACAATAAATGTTGTCCCCACCCTCACTCTCTTCTTCCCTGATCTCCTGCTGAAAACTTTCTTTCCACTTAGTTCCCTCCAACTTCCCATTCAGTGCACTCCCACTTTCTTGTCTTCTTTCTGCTCATGGCCCACTAAATCTATGATTTCTTGCCAGAGCATTGTGAGAGATTATCTACGAAATTAAGGCAACTTATTAATGACTACACCACTGAAAAAATGGCGCTTCCTCTCCCAACAATATCTAACTGCCAGTGGTCCCTTGGGGAGAACTGAGACCCCATAGATCCATCATGCTCCCATAATATGATCTGTGGGTTTGGGAAGATAAACCTCAACTAGAATGACTTCATAAGCATTGTGGCTGTGTCAAATCTAGAAGGCATCTTTTTGCGATACATCTCCCTATCTGCTCTTATATATTCTTTTGTGAGATGGGGTCTCTTAGCTCATCAGTTTAGCTAGGCTGACTGGCCAACACATTTTGGGCTCTACTTGTGTCTCTGCATCACCACCAGGGGTTTTGGAATAACTACCATGCCTATTTTACATGGGTGCTGTGGGCTTGCACTTAGTTCCTAGCATTTACACTTGACTCAACACCACACCGTCACCCTAGCTCTAATATGACATTCTTCAACAACGATATCTTTAAAAAGCTGAATAGCATGTTGTCTAAGTAATTAAAATGTGTGTGTGTGTGTGTGTGTG
>LOEQ01001060.1:238311-251411 GCA_001685075.1 Bramus lutescens
ACAGTAACCAGTCCACAAGCAGAAATACCACCCATTCAGTACAGTAACCAGTCCACATGCAGAACTACCACCCATTCAGTACAGTAACTTGTAGTGGGAGGAGCTGCTTGTTCATCCCTGCTGCCCAGAACCGAAATAATCACACAGAAACTCTATTTAATTAAATGACTGTTTGGCGCATTAGTTTTACTTCTTATTGGCTAACTCTTATATTAATTTAAACCATTTCTATTCATCTGTATATCACTATGAGGTCGTGTTTCAGCAAGTCTATCTCCAGTGGCGGCTCCATGGTGGCTCTCCGACTCTGCCTTCCTTCTCCCAGCATTCAGTCCAGTTTTCCCCACCTACCTAAGCTCTGCCCTATCAACAGGCCAAGGCAGTTTCTTTATTCATTAACCAATTAAAGCAACACAGAGACAGAAGGACCTCCCACACCAAACTAGTCCACAAACAGAAAGACTCATAGCACTAACCTGAAACCTGATAGCACCAGTAGCCATCTGTTAACCAATTTTCTTTTTGAAGGAGAAATACACATCTTGTACTTTGAAAAGGTTTGTGTTTATTTCTAAATTATGTGTATGTGTGCATGTTTGTGTGTGAGTATAGGTGGCTGTGTAGTTGTGAGCTGCATTACATGGGTGCTAGGAACCATGCTGGGGTCCTCTGGAAGACGACTGTGTACTCTTAAGGGCTGAGCCTTCTCTCTAACCTATAGCTTGTACTTTAGTGACCGCAAACAATTCTGCAATCTGGAACAAGGAGCCCCTTGCAGGTAATCCCACAGTGGGAGCTGAGACACAGAGAACATGTGCTTTCCAAAAGATGGCTCAGGGCCCTCTTTGTGAGACTAAGCTGAGGCTCATGCAGCCATTGTCCGATTTATATACACTGGAAAAGGGAAAAAAGAAACTCTCACAGAAAAGTAAGAGTGTGTAGAGTTTTTATCGCCTTTTCTCTTCAGTTTCCACGACCAAATCCGTTTTTCTTTAACCGTGTGTGCCCTCACAGTGTAAAATGAATAAAATAATTGGTTTATAAGAAAAGTAGTCAATGAGCAGTTTTGAGTCTTTGAATATTTTGAGTGTATTCTAAAAAAAAAGACAAATGTGTATTAAATAGAAAGTGATGAGTGAAACTATTACTACCCAGTGACCCGAGTTCTCAGGGTGTTGCTGGGGATAGGACCATGGCAGGCTAAGCTTTGAGAAGGATAGAGGCCTCTCCATGAAGAGCAGAAGGGACAGCATGAAAGAACTTAAATTACTCTTTGAAAGGTGTCTGTGAATGGACACTCACGGCTCATTGCCACATTTCACTTAAACTGTTCAACTTTAAGATCTGTGGTTCTCATTCAAATGCTAATGCATGGCCATCTGCCCTTTCTTTAAAAATAAATGATATAAAAAACCAGCAGGAGCATGCTGCAGGTCATGTGACCCTAATCACTGCCATTCTGTGCTTTCTGGGGGTAATCACTCAGGTTGCGCCCAGAACGAGCATCTGCTGAAGAACAGAAGACCCACTAAAGACAGGCTTCCCTATAGACAGCCAGTGATTCACTCCCAACAGATCCACAGATGCAGAGCCCGCATCCATAGGCTCTAATAATAACATTCTCTCCCCATACTTGCCACTTTGATTTGAATTTCCTTAAAACTCAGTTGGAATTATTTAAAGTGCATATTTGCCTGTAAATAGAATTCTAAAGAAGGGTTTGGAGAAAGCATGCTAATAATGATTAAGCGTGAGGCGGGAGCCTTCACCTACACAAATGGTGCCTCTGTGTACAAGGAGAGAGGAATGTCACTTGGGCTCAGTCTTTTCGAAGTATCATCTTATGTGACTTTATCTTGTTTGGGTTTTGTTAAGTCAGAAATGAAAACATGATTTTTGAACTATGAGAATGGATGTTTGAAGAATTCTTCCGGTCCCTTTTGGAGATCATTATTTAGCAAGGCACATTTAATTATTCTTCCTTTCATAAGGTCATTTGTGCACCACAATGTTCTTTCTTAGGACATTTTAAACAATATTATATGCATTGTGCTGTACTCTGCTAACTTTCACACTATACAGGACTTGTGGTCTTAAATATCATTACATACTATTAGGTTTATATTTATTCTCTCATATAATAACCTTAAGTAAAATTCTGTCTGTACCAAATTGCATGCTGAGGTACACAGTTACCTTTCAGTGGGTTGTCTGATCTGGCCTGCCCTTAGGGTCCTGGCAGGATGCATCCTCAGCTGTTAAGAGCACCCCCTGTGCACACTCGCTACATTTCCTTATAAAAGGAGAAGAGCCTTGCCCCTCCCCAGATTCTCTCTCTTTCTCTTCTGCTACTCTTGTCCCCAGGGACCAGTCTCTGCCTTCCCTTTGCTCCCCTCTCTGCCCACTTCTCTGCCCCCTTTTCTGCCTCTTCTCTCTCCTCTTCCAATCAATCTCCCATCTGAGTACTGTTAATATGACGTGACTTCTCTTCCTGCCATCTTTTAAATTATAACAGGTATGGCTTCTCTCATTTTTGAAAATCAGTCATTATCCCAACTCTCCCCAAAGACTTGGAACGTGTAAATATTCTTTTGAATTTCCTATTTTAGGGTTGAAGCAGGTTAAGTTTTTTCCAGTTTATAGAACATAATTGTTAATGAATCATTTGCCAGTTAAACAAATGTTTTATTGAGTACAACTTTGTGCCAGGAAGTGTGCTGGAGGAGAGCAAGATAGGAAGGAGTCATACTGCTCACACTTACTCAGGGCGTGACGGCCTTCCAGTCGCGTCCATCATAGTTTACAACACACTCGTGGACTGCAGCAAAGTATGAAGTAAAAATTACTAAGTGATTAATCTTTATTCTTAAGAAACTTAAAACCTCATCAGCCGGAGACTGGAGAGATGGTTTACTGGTTAAAGACACTCGTTGCCCTTGTAGAGGACCCAGCTTTGGTTCCTGGCACCTCTGTGGTAGCTCATAAAAATAATTACTGCCTTTGTGAGGGACTCAACTTGTTCTCATTACCTCTATGGTAGCTCAGAGCTGTCTATAATTGCCCTCTTGCTGCTATATATACCAGACACATGTGTGGAGTACATACATACATATATCCAGGCATTACATAAAAATAAATCCTTTTTCTTTAAAACCTGAATATTTTAGATCAGACTGTCATGAAACTTCATTTGTAAACTAGTTTGGCCTTGAACTCACAGAGGTCCACCTGCCTCTGCCTCCCAAGTACTGGGATTAAAGGTGTGCACCACTACTGCCCAGCTGTAAAACCTGACGATTTTTAAAAGTCTAGTTATGGTAGCACTTGTCCAGGGCCCACTTTGTCATCATGAAGAAATACCATTTCATTATTCAAGAACAAAGGATGTGGAACTAGACTGTAACATTTTTCTCCTTCTTTCTTTTGTCTGCCTTTATTCTTTCTCTTTGTATACCCTCTAATCTCATTTTTAAAGGGGTCATGGGAGTGCTTCAGGTGTAAGGACTGGTATCACTCCTTGCTTAGTTCTCAAAGGACGAATGTAAAAGCATTTGAGGTTTGGACCTTTGTCAGCCAAGGCTTTGAGTCTTTCAAAGATAACATGAGCAGCACATCCATGACCCAGCTCAGCAGAACACCAGGAAATTGGATTTATGCTTCATGGGCCACATTCTACCATGCTTAAAGAAAAACTTGTGCAGGCCAAACTATATGATAAATGTTTCCATGATTGCTAGAGCTCAACAAATTGTAATGTAGACATGTGACAATGCACTTCAGTTGTGCTTTATAAGAGTCAAGTCACATGTCATATTCTAAACCTTCTTCATGAGTGGAAGAAATGGCTCAGTGAAAATGTGCTTGCTTTCCAAGCATGAAAACTTGAAATTATATACCCAAGAACGCAGTTAAAAAATCATGTGTGGTTGCACGTGTGTGTAATTTCAGTGCTGCAGGTGCAATGGGGAAGGCAGAGACAGGAGGATTGGTGGATCCCATGCATTTGCAGATGAGCCAATAACCAGCCAGTGAGCTCCAGGTTCAGTGAGCAACCTTGCCTTAAAAAAATAAGGTGGACTCTTCCTGCTGTAGAGAGAAGTTTCTTTGATAGGGGATGAGAACTATACGTTCCTGAGGTATAGGGCAGATATTTAGAATACAGTTAGGAACTATGCTGACTTAGTAGAGTGGTGGTAGTAGGTTCTCTTCTAAGTTCTATGACTTAACTACCTCCAGGTGGTTTGCCTGGTTCCCAGTACAAGCACAGTTTCCCTGCTGTTGAGGGTGCCACTGGTTATCATCAGCATATGAGTGCCACTGTGTACCCTTAGGGTGATTGTGCCCTGCTGGCGATCATTGTGGTTCATAGACATTGCCGTTGGATGGAACCATTCATTATTTCCCTCCCTTGGAGGCTATACCACAGCAGATCAAAATGTAAAGAGTAAGTGACAGGGGTGCCCAGCCCCAGTTGATACATCCTGTACCTAAAGCTCAAGAAACCCTTCAAAAGAGGGTGTGGAAACGACTGTGAGAGTTAGAGCAGCAGGAAAGTTGCTGTGAGATTGTGTTCCCTAGAAATGACAGGAAATCACCTATGATATCTCAACAATATGGCTTCCTAAACAAGAACTGAAGAATGACACCAATAGACATGCTGGTGTGGAAGGGAGAGACAGAAGGGTCTCATTGGTAGTCAAAGAGCTGCAAACATGTAATGCTGATAGCAGGTGAGCTACTCTTACCCGGGGATGGGCCCCTCTTTGGTTATCCAGTACCAAATGTTCAGTCTTAAAATCCCCACACAGGCAAGTAACACTAAATGGAGTGAGCAGGTTATATTTATATACTTATATATAAATATACATATACATACACACATGCACACACATATGCATAACAATAACAAAGAAAAGAAGCCATCATTTTGAGAGCCAGCAAGAGGAAGTGGTACATGGGAGAGTTTGGATGGAGGAAAGGGAAAAGGATATAATTGTATTTTAACTAAATAATAAAGTAGAGAATGACCAAGAGAGATCTGATACAGATATAGAAACATCTGGTTTCTATATTCAGGGGTACCTTCACACATGTGCATAGACACAAGAACACATGTATGCACACCCCCAAACACAAGACAAACAAACAAAACTTTAAAGACCATGTAAGTGGAGTTTGTGTTCAGAAAACATCTTCATGGATAAAATCCAAGCAAAGTTTGTTTATTCACATTTAGAAAGTTTTCAAAACCCACAAGGAGATACTTTTCATGCTCATCAAGTTGAACCAAGTGTCTGGTTCATTTTGCCAGCCTCTCTGGCTGTGGCCCCATTGTGAAAGATTGCCTGTTTCTCTAAATGGGTCTCACAATGAGGTTGATAAGAGAGCCAAGAAGCAGCCAGATTATGTCTGACCATTCAATTCTTAGTCCTGCTGGAGCAGGGTCAGAATGGCCAGAGCCAAAGCCATGTCATTTACTACAAAAGAGCTCATAAACTCAGAACATCTGAGACGTGTGTTGTGGAGGTGGGGTCTATAAGAAGCCTTGAAGACTAGGATGAATAGAGCCATAGTTGTGCTGATGTGGATTGACAAATCATGAATCTCAGTTGAAGATAATACTGATGTTTTAAGAAAAATTTGTGATACATTCCTTCAAAAATGCTTAGATATTCTGTGCATATCATTGGTACTATATGATTGGGGAACACTGAGAACCTTATAATAAATAAAGACAAGTTTGAAATAATGATTTTGTGCCACAGGCTTACATCTATTTGGTTTCTATAGTAGTGATGGCAATTGCTTAAGACTTTAGCCAATAATTTGGTAGTCAAGTCCCTATTTGGGATTTATCTTCCCTTGAGACTTAATGTCTCCTAGCACAATATGTTACTGAACTTTCAGCTATCTCTGACCTTCCAAATCTTGGGACTATAGCCACCATATCTTGCTCAATTGGGATCTTCTTAAAAGCTTCATTAGAAGCTATTTTTGGCTATTTATCTTTGATAAAATCATAAATATTCTTTCTTCAGGGCAAGCATTAGTCAACTCCAATAAAGGTGTTGCTGTCAAACACATTGCAACTTGTAGACAAAAACCCTAGACCAATAAATAAAAGATATCTCACTACTATCCACCATTGCTGAGGGTAAAATAAGTGTAGCTTTGATTCTTAAGAACTTCAGAATTCTTAAGAACTTGTCTGGGGTCCCTGAATCTAGTTTGTACAATAAAGTGTATTTTGTATTTAAAATCCTGGTATGGCACAAATTAAATTCTGGTATTCGCAGCTTTAAGGTAGCCATCATCACTAAATGGTTTCTCAGTCTCTTGCTGTGTCTTATTCCAATATTCCTCCTTTAAAACATTTCTGTTGTGGATTAATAGTTGGGCATCATTTACTCAAAAGTCTGTTCATACTAAGCTAGATGTTCTTACTGCTATTTGCTCAAAACCCCAAACATAAACTAACATAGTGTTTTGCTTTATATAACCAGTATCCACTTAAAAATCATTACTAAATCAATCATACATTCATTACCAGCTACCACTTTGTATCCTTTTGTTGCTGTCTTTCTGGAGCCCAGCGTGTTACCTCACATAGGTTTGGTGCTAATGAAGTGTTGCCTACATCATTCATCTTCACGATGCTCTTGCTGGTTTGCATGTGCCACCTCAGTGCATTTTGTGCCTTTCGCTGTTTTGATTCCTCTCTAACTACCTTCTGAGAAGCTTCTGCCTGGTCTCCTTCATGCTAGGGGCTGGAATAAATGCTAGATATACTCACCGGCCCCTCTGATTGACATGGAGGCTTCGTACCCATGGATGCTCCTGTCAAGTTCAACAATCAATTTAACTGTATTAGGGAGCTTCAAGGAGCATAATAAATAAAAAAGAACCCTCTTGATACTGCGTGAGATGACTATGCAGACCTTTCCATCATCTTTTGGCATTTTATGCATTTGTTTTTCCTTTGCCAGGTGGTATGAATGCCCTAGATTTCCAGATTTGTCTTCTGTACATGCTGTACAAAATGCTTACTGTTGTTTATATCTCAAGCATTACTTATAAAAACTCTATTTGGAAAAGCGATGACTAACTATGGATGTACATAAAAAAGGATGCTAACAGAAATGAAAAGGCTCTCTCCAGACAGAATTTCCAACTCTTTCCTTATTTGCAAATGCAAAGGCACCCTGCTTGCCTCACTAGTGACTGGTGTGGTCTGATTCTCCCTTTGCTGAACATTAAAAATTTAAACGGACAGATCTTTTAAAAATGAAGAGCCCCGTTGCGTATCAAAAGCTAAGCTTTGTGGTATGTGCAAATGTTGTTTCGCAGCTTTCTTCTGTGTTCTGGAAAGGTTGGCATGGAAACTTTGAGGAGGCATTTCAGATGTTCACTGACACATAAAGGCTGTTCACTTCTAGAGTCCTAATTTATCTTTATTGAGATTTACTTTTAATATAATTTATATAAAATTTTAGGAATATGAATTTCCTACAAGCATAAGCATCCATTATCTTTTATATAAATAAGATATACATTTTATATGAGGATGGTAAGGAGGTAGTATCAGGAGAATTTTGAAAAATTAAGTCATATAATTCACACATACAAACAACAGGAACCTGGTGACCTGTCTTCAAATACTGCTTCTCAGTTTTATGAGAATTATTATATTAATAGTCTCAAAATTGAAATTTATTGGGGCAAAGATAGTGATGTCTGTCTGTAAGATACCATAGCATAACAATTTAGACTAAACTCTTAAGAGTTCCATCCCTGCTAACTAAAACTGTGCTAGCGAATTGTTTGGATTATTTGAAGCTGCCATTGGCCAAGGAGCCATTGACAATCGTTAGATGCTGGGAGGAGGGTCAGTTTTCTCTAAGAGAGTTGTCGCAGGTAGTCAACCATGCTTGTCTGTACAGGGCCACAAATCCTAGAATTGTCCTTAATGTGAGAAATAGAAGGACACAAATTTGCATTGGTTGAGATGGGGGAGGATCCTTAAAAGACCTGGGGGGATTAAAAGTGATCAAGACACATATAAAATTCCCAAGGAACTAATAAAACAATTTAAAAAGAAAAAGTCCACTAAATAAAAATTGTATTGTTCTTTCCCAAAATGTAGTCACAAGAAATTCTGTATGCCTTAAGATTGCATAAGCTATGTTTAAACTTTCAGGTTCTGCATGGCACGGTTTCTTTTTTTGTTTTCCTCCATTGCAAAAGTCTGAGGGAGAAGAAAAACCTCGGTAGAGAAACCAATTAGTTCCATTTCCTGTAATATTTCTTTTCTTGTGGCAGCTGGATTCCTGCCAATTCTATTTTTGAGTTTTTACTTTCCCCATTGCATTCAGTTTTTCTTTTTGCTTTTTCTGGAGAGAAGGATTTGTGTTTTTCATTTTGTCAAAATGGAATTCTTATAGCATGTTACGAGTCTGATGTTTTCAAAGGTTAAAAAGCCACACTAAGCAGATATGTTTTTAAATGATCCATCATATCTAAGGTTTTAAAAAACAGTCTGATAATTCATAAAATGTTTTCACCTAGCAGTTGATCAGGAATGCCCCCAAAATTTTCTCCTATGTTCTGGGCTTGGGGATGAACAGTTAGTCTGTACAGCTGCGGTTTAAAGAGGAAACTGGAAATCTGGGAAGTGAGCTCATGAAAATGCAGAAACTGAAAGACAAAATGGGAACACATACAGGAGTTTTCCCGCAGCAAGCACATGTGACTTCAGAGTGGAGGGCAGTGTCACTCGCAGAATCAAAATCTGAACCTACAGGCAGGTCTGGGAACAAAACTAAGAACTTTCGGAGGCTCTCGGTTACTGGTTGGTTGGTTTCTTTTCCTTGTTTTCTTTTTGGTATATATTTTGCCATGTGTGTGGATGCATGTGAATTTCTCTTACAGGACATAAGAATTTAAAAAAAAAACAAAAATTCTCTCAGAAAATCATTGTTTCCTACCTTTTCTATACTGTATGTTGAAAATATTCTTGAGACGCATTGAATTTGCGTTTTCTTTACAGAAATGCCAGCTGACCTAAGTCCTATTTTGTTATCCTGAAAGTGAAAGACAGAAGGGTTGCTAGAATAAGAATTGTAAACTAAAAATCAAACACCCCCTCCCCATCCGCTGGTGGTGATGAGTTTCTCTTCAGTCCTGAGAAACACAAAGGGTAGATCTCTTTCCTCAGCCTGGTACGAACTACAAATATGGAAGAGATGTAGCTTGACTGTAAAGCCAATGGGCCACAAAGCCAACCCATTGCTCATTTTCTTTCCCAGTATACCCCTATTTAAATACATGAGCATAGCACATGTCTTGTGTGAAATCCACTCCGTTTATCTGTAGTTCTTTTTACTGATAGTGGTATATGGAAGAATTCACTAACAATACATGGAATGATCTCTGCTTTGTCAAGACATCTGACACCTGGTGGCCTTCATCCCTCCTGTATAAACAAAGACCCCTTCCTTCATCCTCTATCTGCGAGAGCCAATGTTTTCACTCACAGCAATTATCCATTATTGATGTGCTGACTTGGTTTTGTATGTGTGTGTGTTCTATTATTTGTTTGCTTAATTTACCTAGCACATAGTCATTGTCACAAATGATTTTGTTTGAACCCTGGTGAGTCCCTAACACCTAGTTCAGTTTAGGGCACATAGTAAGTGTTTGTCTTAGTTTGGGTTTCTCTTGCTGTAATGAAAAACCAAGATGAAGGCCAACTTGGGGAGGAAGTTACATTCCAGGTGACAGTCCATCATTAAGAGGAGAGCTCAAACAGGGCAGCAGTGTGTAGGCAGAGGCTCATGCAGAAGCCGTGGAGAGGGATGTTACTTAGTGAGTTGCTTATCAAGGCTTGCTCAGCTTGCTTTCTTGTAGAACCTAGGACCACCAGTCCAGGATGGCACCACTCACAATGGACTGGGCCCATAACTAAGAAAATGCCCTAGAGGCTTACCTACAGCTTGATCTTATGGAGATATTTTCTTAATTGAATTTCTCTCCTCCTAGATGACCTAAACTTGTGTCAAGTTGAGACAAAGCTATCCAGTACAGTTCCAATGAATATTAATTCAATGAACAAATCCAGTTTCTGAGCTCATTCACTAACCAGTGTGCCTTTGTGATAGTCTTCCTTCTCACACACTTGCACGTGGCAGGCCTCTATTTTCTTTCTAGGCCCCACAATGTTTCCTTTCTGTGTTACCTTCCTTCCTGACAATTACATGCAATGCTTCTAGATCTTTCTTAGTCCCTGATACTACACCCTGTGTGGCTGTGTTGTCATAGAAGTGAAGGCTGGGTTCTGCTTTTAGCTTCCCTTTGTTCCTCCTCGATGTGGACAATGGTTTTTACACCGTTCCCTCCGTCAGCAGCACCAGCATCATCTAAAGGAGTAGAAGAGTAAGTTCTTGAGGCCGACCTCAGGTATACTGACTCAGAAGTGTGTGCCTGCAGCTCTGCAACACAGGTTGTTTAAAGTTCTTTAAGTGATACTGATTTGAAGTTGGAAAGCCAGCAACAGGGCAAAATTAGCTCCCACATCTCATTTTTATTTTTTAAATTTCTCTAGTTTTTCTGAATTTGTTTCTTCAAGCAATCCCCCAAACCTCATTATATGAACTTCTCTCGCTCAGTGAATGTACTACTGAATCGAGTACAAGGTTGGCAGACTCTATTAAATTATGTATCTTGACAAAATTGTGCAGCATAGACACTATAATCCATCTCTCCCCAGTTCCAGGAGATTCCATCTCTAAAAGACTAGGATGCACTCTTCGAATGTCTGTCTTTTCTCTTTTCTCAAATCTCCATATGCTGTATATGGAGCCTCAAGTCCAGAAGCTTTAACAGATGACTGAACAGTACTTCAGGTAAACACCATATTATTATTATAATAATAACCCTTTGTTAGTGATGAAAGAGGACAGAAACTCAATAATTCTACAGTAACAAGAGCAGTGGTTTTCATAAGTGTTTTAAAATTTTCATTCCACTTGGGGACAATGGACCCTCTCACAAAAAGCCTCTGGAACAACAGCTAACTGAAGGAAAGAAGTCTGACATTGCATTCTATCTTAATCACAAGCCCAGATCCTATCTTTATTTCCACCCCATCATTTTCAAGATGTGACTTTGTTTTCCTGTCCAATATGACTACTCAGCTCTATCCTTTATACATTCGAGAGAACAGGAGGAAGACATTGGAGGTAAAGGGGTACAACTTCCTCACTTAAATCTAGTAGCATTTACTACAAACCAAACATCTCTTTTCATATACTGCTACTATCGACATGAATGTTTTCATTAAGAATAAATGCATCCAATTAACCCCAGAGGATTATTTTGTTTAATAAAAAGGCAAGAAAGGGTAATAGGGCCAATTTATAGCCTCTGATACACAAGAATTAGTCCTACTGCTTTTTGATAATCAGAGGAGAAACTGTGAATCATTAGGTTGCAGTAAATGCTCAATATTCAGTTATATGATTGTGGGACAAATATAGACAGTAAATTAAATATCTCCTGAAAATTGTGTAATTGGAGAGCTTAATTTTATCCACTACTTATGAGGCTGAGTATTTTTCTCAGTGTGAGTTAAATCCTAAATCCTAGTAATTTGTGTTTATAGGAAGATAAACATTTATGAAGTTCCAAGCAGCATGCTAGTTGCTTGCAATATATTACCTTTTTCCTTATAGTCATCCAACAACATAATTATTCACCATTTCATCACTGAAAACTCTGACATTCAGAAGAACTAATTTTCTTCAAGACACACAGATAATTTAAAAAAGATACTGAGTTCTAATGATGTTTGTAAGACCCCCTTTCTTTCCTATATTGTTTATTCTCCCAATAATTCCTCTATTTCCTGAGTACTGTGTTTAATTTCCTTTGATCCTCCACTTTACACAAAGTACATGTAGTTGCTGACTAAGTCTTCTACTTTTATTGATACTGAAAATTATTTTGTACCATTTGTAGACTATTAAAAACCATGTTGCGGCCATTTGATTCATGACAGAATCCAAAAAAATGCCCAATATTTTACAGACAAGAGTAAGAGACATGATGAATAATTTCAAATCTTATTGCTCTCCATAAGAAAAGCAAAAAAAGGGAAAGAAACAAATTGAAAGGAAAAAAGAGACAATGTTGTTTGTTTTGTTTTTTATTTCCAAGCCTACCCCTGAATGTTCTTACGCTGTGGGCTTATTTTGTTTACATTTTTGTCCCCAAACATCTGTTCTTCCCCTCTCAAAATGTTTCCTACATTACTTAAGAGTCTGGCTTAAGAAGCCAGCAATTGAAGGGAGCAGGTCTCACTCTATGTAGCAGTTATTACATTTAAGTGCTATAGTAAATAAAACGCAAATATACCTTTATGAGCCTGAAACAGACTTTTATCAAATAAACTATGAAATAATTAAATGTTCATTTGCCACGTTTGTATAGACAACCCTTAAAACAAATCAGACAAAAGCAAAGAAAATTTCCATTTTGGTTCGCTAATATGTTATTGTTCATACTAATTAATAATGATTATGTTAATAATTATTAATAATGAAGTTAAATTGTTTTGAGTGGTATAAACTAAATAATGAAATTTGAATAACAAAATTTACGATTTATAGGTGATCTTCTTAACCCATTATTTTCAGAGAATCCACCTGTTTTTTTGGTTTTTGGTTTGTTTTTTTATAAACTCTGAATTTTATTTTTTTGTTTTTTGAATTTGTCTTTTAAAAAATTAAAAAGATTTCTTTTTAATTTTACATACCAATCCTAGTTCCAATCCCTCCCCTCCTCCCATGACTTCCACATACCCCCACACCCCACCCCACATCCACTCTTCAGAAATGGTAAGGCACATTGCTTTGGTGAGGGTCTAAAGCCCTCCCTCCCTACTATATCTATGCTGAGCAAGGTATCCCGAAGAGAATAGGTTCCCAAAAAGCCTGTACAGTTGGTGGATGCATCGCTCACAGTCCTGACTTCTTTCCTCATGTTCTCCTTCCTTCTGCTCTTCATCTGGGCCTTGGGAGCTCAGTCCACTGCTCCAATGTGGG
>LOEQ01001061.1:7488-23210 GCA_001685075.1 Bramus lutescens
GAGAGAGAGAGAGAGAGAGAAGAGAGGAGAAAAGATCAGGTTATTGGCAAGCCTGTAGGGTACTTTCTAAATTAGCGACTTTCTAAATTAGCGATTGATAGGGGAGCACCCAGCCCATTGTGGGCAGTGCCACCCCAGCGCTGGTGCTTTTGAATTCTTTCAGAAAGCAGACTGATCAAGCCATGAAGAGCAAGCCAGTAAGCAGCACTCATCCATGGCCTCTGCATCAACTCCTACCTGCATGGTCCTGGTTTAAGTTCCTGCATTGGCTTCTTTCAACGGACTGTGATTTAGGATATATAGCAAAAGCAAACCCTTTCCTCCCTGACTTGCTTTTAGTCATGGTGACTGGTCATAGCAGTAAAAATCCTAATACAAGCTATAAGATAAAATAATCTCAGTGATAAATAACCAACATATTTAAAGTACTAGTACACTAATTATACACCAGAAAAGTTGCTTTCACTATTTTTCATTTAAATCCATAGTATTCTTCCAAAGTAAAGATAACTAGATATTTAATAAAATTATATTTTTAGAAAAGGTCAGTAATGCTAACTTAAACTTAAAACTGGAAAATGCAGTTATTTCCTGAGCCTACACTTTTAGAGAGTTCATGATCCCTCATCTATACCCGCAATCTATACGTAAGATTCAGATAGAAACCATCATCAGCTGGACTGAAGCTGTCGTCACCGACGTGTGGCAAGCCCTTGCGGGCACCACAGCACTTTACTTATTGCTGCCTGCATCTTCTTTAATGACTTCATTCACCTGCTGCGACCACAGCTGTCAGCAGCTTCTGGGAGATGCTCCAACAATGTGTGATCCAACTTACTAGACATAGTCAGTTCTCACTGACAAGTGGACTTGACTGTGCTAACAAGGGAAGCCTGTACTCCATCCTAGCAGCATTTCACATAACTTCACAACTGCCTACTTGTGGTATATGCAGAGGTAGAATGGCAAAGATATAATCACTTAGGAGTTACACTCATCCATCTCCACCTCTAACCTCTTTATCAAATTAGCCAACATACAGGAAGCTTCCCATTGGACATGAATGTATCTGGTTACCATAGCAACTAAATCAACAAAGAATTGTAGCAGCATTTGGTTCTGGATCATCCATTATCAGCTGACAGAACTTAAGAGTATGCAATTTCTAAATGTACTTTGTTTTTAATGTTATAGTTCTAGTTATTTTGCATTTCTGATTTTGGAGAATGGCAGTCTATTCACCTACACAGTATGAAGAAATACGTTTAATGAAGTAGAAAGTGTCTGTATAAAAGGTACCTGGCATATACCTGGAAATTATCATCTATCCATGTATAAAAATTTTAATTTAAATAAAATTTTAAAAATGGCTCCACAACTTTAACCCATTTATAAAAGAAAGATGAAACTTAGGGGAACAGTTATCACTAACAATCACATCTACATCATATCATCAGAAAAGGTAGATGGGCTTTAAAGGGTTTAACTAAGTTATAATCCATTTATCATAACATTTGTCCTATAAGATGTAGACTTCAGTAGATTTTAGAATACAGAGTTATAAAACCAACCATCATTATAACCAGTAAATTATTTGTAGAGCTGGGGGTCCATACATGCTAGACAACTGTGCTACCACCAAACTACTTTCCCGTTACTAAAGCAAATTTTACAACATTTTCTTTTAACTCAGAACTTGTGTAGGTTTTCCTGACTGATTTCTTTCTTTTAAAATGCTTTCTAGGTCCATTGTAGCAGGTACTGAAGTATTTTGTTATTAGTTTGTGGCTGAATAGTATTGTATGGATACAAACAAAAATCTTGTTTATCAATTTTTCTGTTGGTAAACATTTAAAGTACTTTTACCTTATCTGTTAAAAATGATGCTGTGAAATTTTTAACATGGACACATCAGACTATTTTATAAAGTGGACATACAAGACCACATTCCTACCAGTAATGCATGAAGGGTCCAACTTCTGCACATCTGCCAACATTTGTTAACATATGTATCTATGTCTTGATCCTAATCTGAGGGGGAATCTATTCAGTTCTTCAGCATTAAGCATAAAGGTAATATGAATTTTGTAATATGTACCCTTTTCAGGTGGAAGAAGCTCCTCTACACTGCTTGCCAACTGAACAGATGTTCTGTTTTGTTTTCATCAGAAAGGGAAGCCGTGTTCACTCAGATACTTCTGAGCCACAAAGGTGTCTCCACCTAGTAACCCAGAAAAGGAGACACCTCTTAACTGTCCTGGAATCATCTTAGATGTTGCTAGACTGGGTTTGCTAAGATTCTGTGTCTATATACATACTGAGCACTATCCTTTTATGACTCTGTCTGTTTGTATTTAGGTATGATGCTAATCCTGCCTTAAACATTTGGTAGAAATCACCAGAAAAGCCACCTTGGGTTCAGATTCTCCTTGTAGAAATTTTAATTTATATGTATGTCTGCACGCATACACTCACATACAAATGCTCTTATTTGGCATTGCTCTATTTAGACTGAGATTTTGTTTTGTTATTATTTTGATTCATTTTAGTTCCTTTATATCCTTCTAGATATTGGTCTAGTTCATATAGTACACAATTTATAGGCATGCAATTATATAACCCAATTATCTTTTTTCTTTCTGTAAGACCTTACATTCTTGGTTTCAATAATATATGACTTAATGTGTTGTGAACCTGACCTGTTAGAAATTTGCTTATCTTTGCCAGAAACTTCAATGTTGATTCATTGGCTATCCTTTCTTTCAACTCTGTCAGCATTTTGGGCATTTGGGGAATTTTATTGTTACATACTGACTAGCCTCTTTTTAAAAGATTTTTATATGTATATATCTGTATGGAGTTATGCACATGTGAGTGCAGTTTCTAGTGAAGGCCAGCAGAGGGTAGTGAATGCCCTGGAGCGCAAGATACAGGCAAAGCTGTAAGCTGTCCAATGTGGGTGCTAGAAACCAAACTCAAGTCCTCTGCAAGAGCAGCACATGCTCTGAACCACTGACCTATCTTGACAACCCTAAAACTAGCTCTTACTATTATAAAATTCATAATACCTCTAGCAACTTTTCTTTAACTGAAAGTCTATATATAGTTTCGTAAAACAGAATGCCACTTCTGTTTTAGTTATAGTTTGCATAACATATGCTCCACATTTTTAACCTCAATATTTAACTTACACATATATTTTCACATACAGTCTGTAAAGAATGCTGAGATTTTTAACCAATCCAATAAACTGAATATAAAAATCTGATGGTTCTATATTTGTTTGTTACTGAAGAAGTACTGTGAACTCAGATCAACAAATCAACAAATCAGTGTTCAAGGAAAACATACATATAAACTTTCACAGTCTCTCCTACAGAAAATACAGCAAAAGTAGCAGAATCCTTTGTGATTACTGCAGTATACACTTGAGAGATAAGCATTAAGGCCCATCTCCTTGCACCTTGTGTTGCTATAGTTGGTTGGACTATCTCACATCACTGGTTTGCATCCCAGGGAAATATTTTAGCCGGATTCTTTGTCAAATTCTCCCTAAGTTCAGAATGTGCAGAAGTTATACAGCAAGTGCTAATCTAGAATACTATTTTTTCTGAGATAAAAATATCTCAGCAATCTGGCCTCAAACAATCCTCCTGCCTCAGCCTCCTAAGTATTAGGAGGCTAATGTGCATTAGCACCTGTCTTAGCAGATATTACTCTTTTACAAACCTTGTTGGCATTATTCATGTGGTTGGTACAAACATAACTCTAACCACACATGGGGACAGAGAACCCACCAGGAGCCTCTGGCTCATGGCTCATGCATGACCCAGCAGCTTTCTAGAGTTGATGGCACTTGTCACAGTCACTGGCATCTTCCTGGGTCTTTCTTTGTGCCTGCTCCTAAGCCAAAATAATTTTCTTCAAGGATTTTCCTTGTTTCACCCATCTAATTTTGAAACCTTATTGGTTGCCTATTGGTTTTTTAGCTCAAATCTAAAAGTCAAAATATAACATTTAAAACCTTTACAACCTATTCTAAAATATATAATCTCATATCTTTTATTTTTGTTGTAAAATATTTCAAATAAATAGAAAAGTAGCAAGTATTATGTTCATTACTTGTAAGCATCAACCAGAATTTTAATATTGAGCAATGATATGCAGATGCTCTTTTGATAAATATAAGTTTAGACGTCACGCGCACACGTGTGTGTGTGAATTTGTAGTTTATCTTTTCTCTTTAATATTCTTCTTTTTCATTTTTTCGAGACAGGGTTTCTCTGTTTAAGACTCCTAGCTGTCCTGGAACTTACTCTTGTAGACAAGGCTGGCCTCGAACTTACAAAGATCTGCCTGCCTCTGCTTCAACTACATCCTTGTATATTTCTTTCTTTTTTGTTGTTCTTGCTGCTGTTTCAGTAGCTTAGGTAGTCTTTTTATGTGAACACTACATCCATACAACATGCCCTTAGTATAAATTCATTCAATAGAATACTGGTAAGTATTATTCAAGCATGAATCCTCTAAAATCTACCCCTATTTTCCTACTATGAATCAGTAATAATACCACTTCCAATTATTCAGGCAAAAAAACCCAGTGAACAGTTTTGTACAAGTGCATGTACAACATTTCCTCAGCACAGTAGTAGTACACAGCTTTCCCAGCACTTGGGAAGTTAAGACAGGAGGAGCCATCAGGAGTTCAAGCCCAACCTCTAATATTTAATAAGGGTGACATCAGTCTTGGCTTGTAGCTTCAGGTAACTCCATCAAAACAGAGAGCCAGTTGTGTATAAAAGATCTTACTGATTCACAAGCCTTTCAATGAAAGGCTGCTTAATATTTACTTTCTTGTTAAGTTTTGTTTTGTTTTGTGGCACTGGAGACCACGCCCAGGGGCTCATTGAGGTTTTAATTTGCATTTTCTTCCTTTAAAACATAATTCCAATCTCCCTTCTTTCCTCAAACCTTTAATTCATCCATGACTCACTCCTGGAGAAGAGGCTCTTTGTATACAATCTGTGGCTCTACTCTCACTAAACATAAACTATGTTCTGGGTACCAAAGGCATTCATTAATGTGTCCATCAAGGTTACTAGCCACTTTAGCTTTAAACTGAATTTCTGAGTTACATTGGTGAAAAATTATTAAAAGTCTGCAACATGTTTAAAGATATATATGAAGCCCTGGGACTGATGATTACTGGCTAAAGAATGAGGTATTATTCATGAATCCCCCCCCCCAAGAGGAAGGCATAAAAGATACATATTAAAATCTTGGGATAAGAAAATTATTTTTCTAGTATCCTCTAGTATTAACAGGTATTAAAGCAGTTTTGGCATTCAATCCAATATAAATGGAGACTGCTCCTTCATTTCCCAGATGCCCATACCCAAATAATCACACAGAAGCTATATAAATTACATCACTGTCTGGCCTATTAGCTCAGGCTTCTTATTAACTAACTCATATCTTAAATTAACCCATTTCTATTAATCTGTGTATCACCAAGAGGCTGTGGACTACTGGAAAGGTTCCCGGCATCTTTCTCCTTTGGCAGTTACATGGTGTCTCCCTGACTCTGCTTACTCTCTCTATATATCTCTGTTTGGATTTCCCACCTGGCTTTATTCTGCCCTGCCATAGACCAAAGCAGCTTCTTTATTAACCAATGATAATAAAATATATTCACAACATACATCAATTCAATACACTGATTTAAAATTTTGTGGGGTTGGGGGCATCATTATTTAGAAATTTATCTTTATTTAGGATTCTTATGCATTACCTAATAGTAGTAACTTTGGTACATGCTTTTAAAATCGTTTGTTTTTGTTTTCAAAGTTATTTTATTTCTTCATGAAGCACCATTGTAGGTAGTGTGGTGTAGGTACTGGGAGAAAAAAAAAAACAGTGGGAAGTAGGGGTCCTGGTTTACCACTTAAATTCTAATTTTCCCAGAGCTTCTAAGCAGAGCTTTAACAAAGAGCTATTTTAAACTACAAAGCAAGGAGAAGACAAGTTCAGCTGCTATGAAATCTATGACCCAGGGTCTGCATTGAGGTTCTACAGCACCAACAGTGAGCTCTTATTTGAATGTCTCAGTAATCTGACCCCTAAGGTTCAATAAGTAGGTATAGCTTGGCACATTAGTATCTGTTTTTAAAGGGCAAAACTTATTTATAGCTTTTTGAAATTAAGTATGATTACTTTTTAAAGTTCCCGTATCTGATTTTCAGTTACTAGTAAATCTTATTTCTCTATAAATATACATAGCATCCATGGAGATAAAACAACAGTACACGCTCATCTCGGAAATGCAGCACTTAGGTTTCTTTAGTGGCATTGAGGGAGAAAGACACATCCCTGTTTGTCTTCACTGCTGTTTTTTATTTCCTCTGCTCAAGGAAACGGCTGGATCCTGGCGGAGCAGTGGGTTCTGAAACACTGAAACTGTACTCTCCTCTGCTCCCTACTCTCAGCCTTGAAATCTAAGTCTTTTTTTTTTAAGTAAAACTGGTATTTTATTCAAGTAGTTTTAAGTAAAAACACTTCTATGTTATTATGGAGTACATAGAGTCTAGTTCAAGAGCCAGACTACAGTAAGGCAAAGACTTTACTTTGGAATGTCCGTTCTCCTGCAACAATAATGAAAAAAAAATGTCCTCCCATATGCATCTTGCTGAATAATTAGTTTAGAAAGAACCTCCAGCTTTTACTCATGACTCTAAGGTTGAAATCTAGTGACTTTCAATTTAGCTGTTTTCATTACCAATGTAATCCAGGTTTAAATTTTATGTAATCAGTAAAATAGGTTTAGTTCACGGCCCATAGGTTGCAGGAACCAAGGAATATTTGTAATTTCCTGAAATTATTAACTCATGAACACTATATAACTTGAAATCTAAGTCTTAAAGCCACAGTGGCCACTGGGAGGGGCAGAATGGCAGCCTCCATAGACGCTTCATCCCCAAAGGATTGCCATTATCAGGCTCACCTAGGAGTTCCCTGGAAACCACGGTCATGGGCCAGTGCTGTTACCACATGTTTGCCTAAACCACTGGCAGATGGCTGACCCTGCAGTTCCCCATCATGATGACAGCTGGGAAAGCAAGAAGCCCACCAAAGTCCACAAAAAAAGAAAAAGCTAAACACCATGTCACAGGCAGCTTTACGCAACCCCAACGCATTGAAACAGCCACAGGCACACTAAAATAAGCACCTTCATTACAAATAATCTCACATATTCCTACGACTCGACTCTAATATGTTGGTAATCTCAGATCTCTGACTCCAGTGCAATCTTCCATGAATCTAGTCTGTTACGTTATTTTTATGGCAATTAGAAGCATGGTGTGTGACTAGGAACCTCACAGAGTCAGCTTGATCCCGTCTCTCCTTTTAAAAGCTATGTGACTTGATCTAGAAATGTACAACTAAATACCACTTTCTAATTCATAGTTTCTAGAAAGATGGAAATGTTCCATCCCTCTAAGGCTGTGATATGAAAGAAGAACACAATGCATAGAACAGGCCTGGCTCAGCTTGGCACACAGCAAAGGGCTTGCTTGGATGGTGGCTGTTTTCATTTTTACTGCCTTGGCTGACACATCCCCAAAGACTGGAAAATAATTTTTCTTATACTCTCTACCCTTAAATCCTAAACCTGTTGTTACCTCTGTTCTCTCTAGTGTACAGGACTCTTCTTGCCCTAAAGGAAGACTATCCCAGTCCACTAGTGTCAGTGAAACGTGAATGGAGGTCAGCATGGATTTGAATGTTACCAGCAACAACCTACGACCATGGGTCTCAAGAGAAGATAATGCAGGCAGAGCCACAGTTAACCTGTGATGGACATACAGCATGAGCAATAAAACTTTTGACTTACTGTTTAAAAGGATATTTATAGGCATAAAATTATCTTACTTCTCCTGACTGCTGAGACTTGCCTTTCTTAGTGAGTGTTCTTGCCATCCCCAGACACATATCCGAAAGAAATGCCTGGGAGATTTTATCCTCAGTTTGTCCTGACTTATTAATTAATTCTACCTACTTAATATTTCACAAATTATCACTAATTTGACCTTAACTCAGGTTCCCTTTGTGTTCACTATTTTCCTTGCTTTATGCCCCTTAAACATTTCATCCACATGCAACAGCTGGCAACCTCTCAAAGAGCCAATTTTCAGGAATACGAAAGGGCGTGGCCAGGAACACTCCTTAGTATACCAAACCAATCAGTCCGGCCTTCACAGCCTCAACCACCTTATCCAATACATATACACCAAGCAAGAATTTTCCTTTTTCTAAATCATGGGGTGTGGAGGGGGGAAGTAACCGAACAACTAAAAAATATGCCTACTGCTCAAACCCCACTGGTATTATTACAACCTGTTTTGCCTTTCATGGACCCTCTTCAGCAAAGCTCTCAGCCCAGGCTTCCTCAGAGCCCATGCTGCTATCTCATGCCTGTCAGCCTTCTTTGGGAAATACAAATAATAAAAAACCTTCAGATAATGTTATCAGCTTCTCTGTGTTCTCTTAGTCTTCAAATAAAGCAAAAGCCTGTGCATGCACATCAGATGGGACACTTATGAAGCAATAAAAGGGACTAACTAAATGGAGACAATTATGATTAAGACCATCCATAGGATGTGGTGAGTAGTTCTGCTTCTAGTGGTAGTGCTGAAGGTTAAATCCAGGACCTACTACAGGCTAAGCATATGCTTTATCACCAAACTACATGCCTGCCCAGCCTGAGATTATTTTCACCAACATCTTAAGAACATTCAATCCATTCAGAAGAATGCATAGAAGCCAAAGAAGATAAATTTAAATTAGAAAACTGTTGAGCTACATGAGGGACCAAACTATCTGACCATCTCTGATGATGACAGGATGCAGAGCTGAGCATCCCACTTGAGAAGTTCACATTCCCTGAAATGAATTTCCAACAGCATGAGTCAGTCCTACGTGCTCTACTTCCTCTACCACTGAGGATATCTCAGATCAAACCAAAAACCACACACTGTGAAGACAGTTTGGCAGCTTCCTACAAACTAACAATGCTCTATAAGACAGTCATCTCTCACCATGCACTGTCAGCTCTGCACCAGAATGTTAAATACATACCTAAGTGTTCAAAACTTAAAGTAACCGAGGTAGGTTTCAAAAAAAGACTAGATAAATGATATGTCCTAGAGTAACCACACAATGGTTATTACACAATCATAAAACAGAAATGGGGCAATTAAACCATGAGAGGAAACTGTCCAGATCATTTTGTGAAGTCAGAGTAACCAATCTGAAAAAGTTATATTGCCAATTCAATTACATGGCATTCCAGGAGAGATAAAAGTACATTACACAGCAAGAAAACCAGTGGCTGCCAAACCTCAGGGACAGTGAAGGAGAGATGAACAGGGGAAACATGGGACTTCCTGGAGTTGAGAAGCTACTCTGTATACGATAATTTAAGTATGCTGTATGTACATGTCAAAACTCACAGAACTATAGAGCGTGGAGCATGAACCCTAACACTGACAAATAATGAGATTTTGGTAGCTGAAGAACTTCATGTATTATCTAGTGATGTCATTTGGGTTGTAATTTATATGTTAATATTTAACACCCGTGTAAACAGTGGGAATAACTGAGGAGGTGATGTATTAGAACTCTCTATACAGTCAGTCAGTTTTTCTTACAAGTCTAAAACTGCATTAAACCCCTCATCAAAAAAGTTCTTTTTGCAACAAATGGAGACTCATAGAAAACCATAACAGATCAAAGTGCAGAAAACAAGGACTGGATGGTGGTCAGACCCAAATGATATAGCCACAACATAGTTCCTGAACCTCAGGTTGAGGGATCAACACAAAAGAGGGAGCAGGATTTTAAGAGCCATAGGAATAGGAAGATTATTGTGAAGTTGTGGCTCCTAGAAATGCCATAAATGCTACACTCAAGTCTCATCAACATGGCTGCCTAAAAAGATCTGAACAATGACAACACCAAGGGACATGAAAGGGAAAACTTGAGGGTCCTCACCCTAACCAAAGAATTATGGACAATAACTGGGGAATGCTCTGAGTGGGAGAATTGTCTTACCAAGGAAGAATTCCCCCAACTGGTTATCTAACATCAAGTGGTCAGCTCTGAGCTCACACTCATTCAGGTAACACGATACAGATTGGACAGTGTGTGTTTGTGTGTATGTGTGTGAGTGTGTGTTACATGGGAGGGTTGGGGGGAGGAAAAGGAAGGGTGAAATGTTAACTATTTTACAATTTCAAATGAATAAAATTATTATTAAAAACAAAATAAAAATCTATTACTAACTGGGTGTGGTGGTGTACACCTTTAATTCCAGCACTCAGGAGGCAGAGGCTAGAAGAGCTCTGTGGATCTGAAGACACACTGGCCTACATAGCAAGTTCTAGGCCACTCAGAGCTACACAGTGAGACCCTGTCTCAAAAAGAAAACAAACAAAGAAACAAAAACCTCCTAGTAAGAAGACCAAGCCCAAACAGACTCAGCTGTGCCAGTCAGTGGAGGGGATGCCTATCGCTGATTCTCTAAAAGCAGCACTAGATGTCAGGAGAGTCCACTACAATTCACAAGCCAAACCCACTACAACTAATGTGACACAGCAGTCTGTCTACACAAGGAGTGAACATACAAAGTATTCTTGAGGGAGCAGGTAATCTTAACAGACAAATATAAGAAAGTTAATTTGATCCCGGGAGGTACAAGGGAAAGCATGCCACTGAGAAAGTCTGGACAACACAGTGGATCTGTGGCTGTGGACTTCCCATACCATCCCGGCACACAGCAGAGTACAGCTTGCTGCTTTCCCAGGCTACGAATGATGTCAGCTTACAGGTGAGCTCTGACTTGGCTTATCAGTCAGTTTCTGAACCAATATTAAGAACATCCACTGTCACCAGGCAGTGGAGGCGCACACCTTTAATCCCAGCACTTGGGAGGCAGAGGCAAGTGGATCTCTGTGAGTTCAAGGCCAGTCTAGTCTACAAAGTGAGTTCTAGAACAACCAGAACTGTTACACAGAGAAATCTGTCTCAAAAAACAACAAAAACCAAACCAAAACAAAATAAAACAAAAAAGAACATCCACTGTCAAGTTTCCCTGTTACACAGTTTTTAAAGGGTATCTGTTAATTTCATGCATATAAGTGTTTATCTGTGTGGACCACTCCCCCATATTTCTGCTTCAGCATGGACTATTCTTGACAGCCACTTACACCACTACTACTACTTCATAGCCCCAGTGCTCTCAGATTTTAAGGAATGTTTACCAAGAAGTGAACCAAGGTGTTGGCCACTGTGGCGATGCGTCAGCCTGGTACTGTGTCTTCCCTCAGCCGAACACACAGCGAGAGCAGCCAGGGCAGCATACTATGATCAATTGATTACAGTCAGACTGAATTCAGTGACTGGCCTCAGACAACCAATGTTAATAGCAATCTGCCGGAGACTCATAAAAGTACATGAGTACCTGCCACAACTGTGATTACTCAGGGAGGGGGATCCTTTAAAAGGCTTCCATCTGACCCTGAAAACCAAGTTAGCAAAAGAAGGTGATGCTAAGAAAGTGTGTGAGCTTTCTCACAGAGCACTGGACTGAGCTCCCAAAGTCCAACTGAAGAGTGAGATGAATGAGAATATGAGCAAAGAGGTCAAGACCATGATAGAGACACCCACTGAAACAGTTTACCTGAGCTAATAGGAGCTCACCAACTCTGGTCTGACAGTGAGGAAACCAGCATAGGACCAAACTAGGTACTCTGAATGTGGGTGACAGTTGTATGGCTGGGATAGACTGTGAGGCAGACTGTGGGGCCACTAGCAGTGAGGCCAGGATTTAACTCTGCTGCATGTATTGGCTTTTTGAAACCCATTCTCTTTGGAGGGATATCTTGCTTAGCCTAGATATAGTGGGCAGGGCCTTGGAATTCTCCAAAACAATGTGCTAGACTTTGTTGACTCCCCATGGGAGGACTTACCCTCTCTGAGGAGTAGATGAGGGGAGGGAGGTGGTATGGGGGGAAAGGTTGAGGGAGCGGGAGGAGGGAAGGCAGTAGGAGCTGGGAATGGTAAGATAGCTTTTTAAAACATAAATTAATTTAAAAAAAAGTGTGTGAGCACATGTGACAACAAAAATCAAGACAAACACCTTCCTTGTCATGTTTGCAGAGGACAGAAAATTCTAGCACATAAGTGTATTACTATTGGTTATTCGATGGCAAAGAGAATAGCCCCTTAGATATAAGAGAACAATAATTATAAGACATGAGGTAACATACATTTCCATCTCCTTACCTGTTGTGTTCCATCTGCACTTACAATAGGGGCAGACAGAAGAGAGATGTCGCTACTTAAAATCTGAGCTGTGTCTAGTAATGGCGGGTGTTCTGCCATTATCAATAAGGCATCAATACACCGGATAGCCCTCCAACTCTGCAAAACAAAAAGACATGGCCACTGTTGTTTACATCCAGAGAACACATTAAAACACACTCAAGAATTGCCTCACTAACAGACATACTGTCCAAAGGAATCCAAAGATACCTCCTGACTACTTTTTTCAGTCAACTCTTTGAGAAAATGTATTCTTTATAAACCGACCAAGGTAACTATTAGTACACTGTATATTCTAAAACCAGAATATTCTGTATATTCTAATACCAGAACCGCTATTTAAATTCATGTCTGTCTCTCCACCCTTCCATCCCAGATAGTGGGTATTTAATTTAAGAATCATTTAATCTACACCCTATGATAGACATTAAACTCCAATGGCTGAACGAGGCAAATCTACCTCTGACACTCTGACATTTTTCTTTGAGCAGACAAGGTAATTACAAAGACCCAATCTTACTGTCATTCTGTTTGCCTTGAGGCACTACACAAAAAGAATTACGATTTTTCATTGAATCCTCATACAAAGTAAAACAGTTTTAAAAAAGAAAAAAGAGAACTTGTTCAGGATTAGGATAAGAACCTTCAAGTTTTAAGTTTTAAGCTCTTACATTATTCATTCATCTGCTTTCATTATTCTTTCATGAGTGAGAACAACTTTACAGCAAAAATGAACCCTTTTGTTAATGAAAGGATGCTTGCATGCATTTAGAACCCTTTAGTGGCAGATTCACTAGCACTCACATGGCAAGGGGGGTGTCAGGGAATAGTCTACACAGCACGAACCAATAAAACATCAGCAAACTGAGCCAACTGAACAACCATACATGTTACTAAATCTAGGCTGAGCTGTAAAATAAACATTTTGAATGCTTGTAGCATTCACGAATTCAATGCCAAGGGGCAAGATATTTAACTTCCATAAATGAAATTTACAATTTTTTTAAATTTTAAGCTGTTAAATCTTCCCAGAAACTCTTAAAAGTTGATTCAACTTGAAAACAATTTTCTGTATTAGAAACTGCTCTGAGACTTTACAAACTGTATTCAACACAGCTACTTATTGATGATTTCATACTGAAAACCCTAATAAGGTACATCTTATATCATTAGCTGTCTTTTGAAAAGGCATGACACTTAAACACAGTGTTTATACTACATACACATGCAGAAGGAAAAATAACTTCTGGCATAATGTGCACTACTAAATTACTTAGAGATGATAAAACCCAACACTTTGAATCACATAAATAACTTCTCCATGAAATTGACAAAGGTAACATAGAGTCTTGTGATATTTTGACACTTAAAAGACTTACAATTTTATTACAAAAGAGCAAAACATTTCCAGAAAGTAAACTCAAAAAGAAAGATTCTGTAAGTGCTTTATTTTTTGTTCCTCCCTTCCTCTTTTGTCTTCTTCCTTCACTCCCCCATCTCTGTCTCCTAGTTATACTGGCAATGAACTTTTATTTCATTAACAGATGGACTCTTAGTGTCATACAAGCTAGACTTCCACCCTCCTCTGCTGTGGTACCTGGATACCTAGGGTCACAAGTGTCTGCCTTCCTCCTCCTCCTCCTCACTGCGCTCATTTTTTCCTTTTCTCATGTGTGTGTGTGTGTGTGCGTGTGTGTGTGTATGCGCGCACGCACTGTGGCATGGCATAAACATGAGAGGTCCACCTTTGGTCGCTGGTTCTAGCCTTACCAGCTGGAACAGTATCTCTTGCTGTTCATCACTGTCCACACCAGGCCAGCTAAGCTAGCCCATGAGTTTCTAGGTATTCTTGTCTCCACCTCCCATCCCCCACAAAGTGCATTACGGATGCATCTGGGATCTGAACTCAGGTCCTCACACTTTTGTGTAGGACACTTTACCCACTGAGCCATCTCTTAAGCTCTCTTTTCTGGTATTTTTTTTTTTGGTTTGGTTTTGTTGTTGCTTTTCAAGACATGGTTTCTTTGTGCAACAGTCCTGGCTATCCTGGAACTTGCTTTGTAGACCAGGATGGTCTCAAACGAGGGCGATACTATGCATCACCTCTAGAATTGTTTATTTTTTCCTTTTTTTTGTATTTTGAGATTACTTAGTATTTCAGTTTTGCTATTTTGTCCTTCTCATACACCTGAGTATGTCATCAAATTCATGATAATCCTTCTCTCTCTAGTTCTCAAGAGATTACAGTCACACATCACTAAATCTAACTTCATTTTTCTTAGTAAGAATGTTTGGATAGAGGGCTAAGTGATTAAGAGCACTGGCTCTTCCAGAAGACCAGGATTCAGTTCCCAGCACACATATGGTTACTCATAACGGCGTATACCTCTAGTCTCACAACATACCAAAGCTTTATTTATGAACTTGTTTCCTGTAGGACTATATCCATCTCCTCACATGCAAGGATGATGGGCTTTAAATTTATAAACTTTAGCCCTGCAACTCAAATATTGTACTTGATAGTTTACACTCTGTGCAGAAATTGTCAACTTCATTCACTCTAATCCAATTTTGCTACTAACATTCTACATCCTCATCTTGTCTTAGGACCCAAACCAGCTGCTGTTGTAGTTACACATCTCTTTCCCCTTCTTATTATGTAAAATCTAATGTATGCACAAAGAGTAGGAACATGTGGTAACTGTTGACGGCCTGGAGTAAACAGCCCATCTCTATTTTCAAACTAAAAGCACACAAGCATACTTCATGCTCTAACAATGTAGAACACACACTAGTTAAAAACTGCCCTGCAAATCTGCATTTTTAATGATATCTGTATAAATTTACCAAAACTGGACAGGCGCAGGTAGTTGATACTCTATTCATGATCTGACTAGAGATTCACAGCATATGCCCAAAAGTAATAGATGCACATGTGGACCAACACAAAAGTACAAGAACTTGTAGCAACATGATTTGCTAATAGTCTTTTAAAACCACATACAACCTCTATAAAGTCCTTAGAAATCATCCAAACTATTCAATAACTATATAAACAAAGGAAAGTGATTCAGAAAATGTGAGTAAAATTTCACAAATACAATGTGAGTGAGAAGTAAAGAGAATATACTATTCAACTGCACAGGAAATTCAAAAATAGAATCAATCCAGTGTTAGCAATCAGCACATCAGCTGCCTTTGAGGAGTTACTATGGAGGCTGGAGGCATGTTGCGGGAGAATTGCCTGTATTCTGTCAATCATGTATTTTAATAAAACGCTGACTGGGCAGGCAGGAAGTATAGGCGGGTCAACCAGACAGGAAGTAGAGGCAGGGAGATGA
>LOEQ01001061.1:49393-70730 GCA_001685075.1 Bramus lutescens
CGTGTTTGAGACAATAGTCCTGTGTGTGGGCAAAACACCTCAGGACTGTATTTGTGACTGGTTGCATAACAGGTTATTTTACTTTCTGTTATGTAGAGAAGTGTAAAACATTCCAGCAAAGGGTTTTTAATATAGACATGCCGTTGGATGCTAAATGTAATAGTCTGATCAGAATGTGAAGAAATCCCTAAATCCTCATTACTGCTACTCAAAGCAATTTTGTTTTCTGTCTCTGTTTTCTCCAAAATAACCTTGGAAACCTTAGCTTTGTTTCAAAACAAGAAAGTCTACTAAAGCATTTCCTAAGGCTGAAAAGGAACCTCAGGGATAGAGCCTAGCATATGAGGGGTGCTGGGTTTGGTTTTCACCATCAGAAAAACAAAAATAGAACACACACACGCTCACGCACGTGCACAATTCTAAACTATGTAGCTGTCCTAGAGAGGTAGTTCTTAAATATTGCCCAAAATGAAAATCCTCTGGGATACATATTTAAGATCTAGTAATTTGGGCTGTTGAAATGGCCCAATGGTTATGCTCACTCATCCTGAGGACCTGGGATAAATTTCCAGCACTCACATTAGGCTACTCACAACTGCCTGTAACTCCAGCTCCAGGGAAATCTGAAATCTCTAGCCTCAGATGCACACACACACACACACACACCACATCACACCACACCACACCACACAATAACTAAAGTAAATCTTTATATATGATATGTACATATATGATACAGCATTTTCATTCTGTTCTCCCCTCTCTATGATTCTACATTTTGTAGGCACACCAGCAGGTTTAGATTTGGGTAATCCACAGACCATACTTTAAAAATCTTAAAGGTAAATAAATGACAGGTAGCTTTCACAAGGATTTTTTTCTCCCTTTGTAACATATTATTAACTTGAATTAATGAAATTGTTTAAAAATTGCTCTTATGAGCTAGTTCCAGGACAGCTAGGATTGTTACACAGAGAAACCCTGTTTCCAAAATAATTACTTTTATGAATGTTTCAAATTTTTATATGATTTCTTCTTTAGAGACACGCTAAGTAGGACTAAGAGATTTTAAAATCATAAATGATCATCCTAATAGCCCAAATTTCTGTATAAATTATATGTTTCAAAGCACACTACAGGGAACAGATCTCATTTCCCACAAGAGAAAAGGCTTACACATTTACCTTACCAAGTAAGTAAGTTTTCCCATATGAAAGGGCTATACAATTATAGGACAGACAATAAGGATTTATTCTCTTGGCTGAAAAAATAGTTTCTATATCTGTTCTTGGATCTGTCAACAGCTCTTTGATGCTGTGTACAGATTCAGGAGAGTCTGGTATCTGTCCTGGGTTTGAGCACACCATTGTCATTATCCAGCACAACCAGATGACATATGAATCCATTTTAGAGACAGAAGAGGAAGATAGTCATCTGTGAGGAAAATGAGATGGAAGATGACTTGAGAGTTTTAAAACTATCTTCAAATGACTTGGCTTCACAATCCCCACCCCCCACTCCCAAAAAGGGGGAAAAAGCAAACCTCAAACCAGAGCAATGTTTCTTTCCCAAGAAAACAATGAGATTTTCATCTGAAAAAAGCAAAATGTACATGGGTTTAGAAACAAAAATCCATATATTGTAGATTCACTTGTAATTTGCCAAACTTAAGAAATTTCTTCTCAACCTTCTGAACTAAATATTTAAACAAAATTGCATTTTAAAACAACCAGATAAATCAGCTATTCATGGTAGCTGGAATATCTTTGCACAATCATTTGTCTTTATTATAATATTTTAAACTACACTGTAAAATAAAATGGGCATCTCTTAAATTTAGATAAACTGGTATAGAATGCAGAAAAACTCGGAAAGTATTGATTTATTTAAGTTTTTTTCTGTTTTGTTTTTTGAGACAAGGTTTTGCCACATAGACCTGGTTAGCCTGGAACTCATAGGTCCTCTGGCCTCTGAGGCCTGAGTGCTAGGATTAAAAGTGTGTGCCACCACACCTGGCTCAAGTAGTGGCAAAGCATTTAATTACATAGTAGTGGTATGAATTTGGTTCTCAAAACTTATGCTGGAGGTTAATTCCCACCATGGGAATTAAAATTTGGAAACTTAATCTGCCCGTGTATTTGGAGATGAGGCATTGAGAAGGGATTAAGCTGAGGTGAGCTCATCAGGACGGATCCCCAGCGAATGAATTCCTGTGGCTTTATGAGATCCAATGCGACACATGTTCATGCACACGCCCATCTCTTTGCCCTGTACCCCTTAGGAGTCTGAGAGAAGGCTGTCACTAGATGCAGCCTTTCACTTTGCCTCCCCAGAACAATGAACCAAAATCAGCCTTTTTTCCTATAGAACTGAATCCATCTTGCTATTGTACTGTTAGTAACAGAAGACAGACTAATGCAATATGATGATTTGATTGAAGCTGTAGGTCTCAGGAGTAATCTCACAAGATAGGCAACATTACCCATTAAGCCTTTACCACTACTGGGAGGCAAACAACCTCAAAGCAAACTTATCATATCTCTATTAAGGTAAATAAATACTACTCTATTATCTCTATTGACATGCTCAAACATACTTAAGTCCTAAGGCTAAAATGTCTAAACTTAAGCTGTAACTCTAGCTAGAAAAACAACTAAGTACTTCAGGTGAGACTCATGGCCATAGTGAAAAGACTTGTTATATTAATTTTCATAATAACAGTATCTATTGAACACAGATATAAGACTAGTTGCTCAAACAAACTCCTCTCTAGCAAGAGGTTAATTTAAACTGACAATCTAAGTTTGCTTCAGAAGGGGTCTATTGCAAAGGAAAGAATCATTCAACAATCAAGAAATATTTATAGAATTTTTATGGTAAAGATTCTGTACAAAGATAAAAGGCTTTGACCTTGACATATTTTCTTTTCATCCTGAGCATTTGTTTACAATTTGCTCTAACCTCCAAACCCACCGTTTTTGTCATATGTTTTATATGCATATATGTATATGAGCATGTGTGTGCTGTCATGTCTTAATCATTTCTCCACCTCTTTTTTTTTTTCTTTTTTGAGACAGGTCCTCTCACTGAACCTGGAACTTACTGTTTTGGTTAGCCTAGCTGGCCAGTGAGCTCTCAGCATATACCTGGCTCTACTCACCAGCTCTGGAGGTACAGGCATAACTACCTTTTTGAAAAGATCCTCATATCTGTGCAGTGTTGAGATCAAGAAATGTCCCACTCTACATTGTTATGTAAAATAGTAGTGTTTTTTTTCTTTCCAGAATGTGCTTTGCCTGGAGAGCCTGTTTTGCAAGCAGCTTTTGATTCAGTTGTGAGGGTGGAGGATGATTGTGCTCTGGGGTGGACCAGTAAACAACACTATCTGGCCGGTACCACCCAGGTAACACCGACTGATGAATGACTTATTCCCAAGCATAAAAATGATATGACCCCTTATTTATTGGGATGAATTGAGGCTTAGAGGCACATGGGCATATTAAAATCATATCAAGAAAAACAACACCCAAGAACTTATCAGATGTTCCAGACTGAGGAAAAGGTGTAACTCCTTGACCTGGACCTCTAAGGTGCCGGACTTAGCACTATGGTGTAGCAGCCTCATCCTGACCTGTCATATGGCTTAAGCTCAGCTTGTTCACCCACTATTGACCTTTCCTACTGGACTGCTGTCTGCCTGACCCACCTGAAAACCCTTCTGGACCTGAATCTGCCATTCCTGTCCCAACCTGGTGGCTCTGTCCTTACACTTTGAAACTGGACTCAGCTGCACCTTCCCTGTCAACCCTGACTCTCTCAGCCCACTTTTGAAACCTCTCAGATTCTGCTGTAGCTTCTTTAACATATATTTATTCTGTAAACTAGATAGATAGATAGATAGATAGATAGATAGATAGATAGATAGATAGATGGATGATAGGTAAGTAGATTTACTGTGTGATGTGTGATATAAGAGTTAATATTAGTAATTAAGATTGAATAAAAGACCTGAATCTCTCTCCGCCAGATCCAAGGAGGTGGGCACTATCTGGCACAGTGCTGCCACTGAAACTCCTGCACCCTTTGAATTTATCGAATACATTTATTCAATAAATATGCATAAATGTATTGAATACATTCTGACATTGTGGAAGGACATGAACATACGTGTCTGTTTCTGACATAGCAAGGCACCCTCAACACAAAGCAAGCATTTTACCCACTTGGCCATCTACCCAGACCCAAAACCCACCCACCATTTTACGCTCTCCTTTGGAATGCCTGTGCCAATGGGAAGCTCTAGTAACTAAAGAGCGTTTGGAAGGATGGACAAAAGTCAGGTCTTCCTGTTGTGATGACTAGCAGTGTAGCTTCTTCAGAAGATGGTAGCTATGATTCTCTGTTTAATCCCTGGACTTCTGTCGACCTGCAGACCTACAGATGCTCACCACTTCCTCTACCTTTCTCCACTTGCTCTTTCTGTTTTGTTTTGTTTTTTAACATTTATATGACTAATTACTCAGACATAAATCTGCCTGAAATACTTATCATGGATTCTGATTTCTGAAGCCTAAATTTGGACTTTGACTGATAGATTTTTTTTACCAGATTGATTCAAAATATTTGGGAACTCAAAATGTACTCATGCTAAAAATAGTCAGAAATATAGCCAAATGGATAGCCGAGTTGAAAGTTGCTATAGAGTTCAAAAGAACAATATAACTGGTTGCTACGCGATGCTCAAAGACAAGCATCATACTTTGAAATTTTAACTTTTTTAAATGTGATCTTCAAAACAACACTGTGATCAAAGTTCTATAAATTTCCCTCCATACATGAGAAAGGTAGCTGTGAGAGGTTGAACTTAGTCAAGCAGACACACGGCTACTACAGCGGCAGGGCTGGGTGGGATTCAACCATCTGTAGACCCGAGCATCCTCGTTCCTTTAGTTCACCAATCTTCGGAAAGTTTGGAGTGTAATGGAATCCTGAAGAGCAGGCTTCAAATGGAATGATGCTGGTAGAATGTTCCTAGTTACAAAGGCAGTCAAGTGAAAAATATCAGGGATGCCTAGGTGTAAGAAGCTAGGACAAAAATCTGTGATGGGACGTGTGGGTATGCAGAAGGAAGAAGTGTGTGGAGGCCAAGTTCAGAATGATTTTAATTATGCTCAGGGAATTTTTAAACAATTTAATTTTATGAAGGGTCAAGAAAGTGAATGTGCAAAAGTGAAAAAGCTGCCTGGTGACATAGATTAATGGGCTCCATTAATATTTGTCGAGTAGTTGTCAAAATTTTAATGATTAACACATAAAACATAAGATTAAAATAAAACATAAGAAAAACATTATGGATTACTTACATTGCATCGAATGTTCTAGTTATTTTTCTGCGTGCTGTGATAAAATGCTAACCAAAATCAACTTGGAGAGGAAAAGGTTTATTTGGCTTCTGTCTACCGATCACAGTCCATCACTGGGGGAAGCCAAGGCAGGAGCTCAAGCAGGACAAGAACCTGGAGGCAAAAACTGAAGTAGAGACCATGGAGGGAGAGACACTATTTACAGTTTGTTCTCTATGGCTTGTTCAGCCTGCTTTCTTATATAGCCCGTGTCCAGCTGCCCAAGGATGGCACCACCTACAGTGGCCAAGGCCTTCCACACCATTAGTCAAGAAAGTGCCCCACAGTCTTGCCCACAAGCCAATTTGGTGAAGGCATTTTCTCCGTTAAGTTTTCCTCTTTGTAGAACAGTGGTTCTCAGTCTTCTTAAGGCTGTGATCCTTTAATACAGTTCCTCATGCGGTGGTGACCCCCAGTCATAATATTATTTCATTTGCTACTGTTATGAATCGTAATGTAAATATCAGACATACAGGATATCTGATATGTGACCCCGAAGGAATCATGATCCACAGGTTGAAAACCACTGTCCTTGATGATCCTATTTGTGTTGAACTGATTTTAAAAAGGAAAAAAAGATAATCAGCACACCAAGTGATAAGAATTAAAAGCTAAAGGAATTTCAAAATGAGCAAAAAAAAAGGGAAAAAAACCAATACGCCTAGAAAAGATACAATGGGAAAAAATGGCATTTCTTTGATAAGGCAAAACACTAAAATGAGAGATTCTGATCAAGTGGGCTACCAATCAGCCCTCCTGTGGACTATTATGTTATACTACAAACTACACTTGAAGCAATTAACTTCAGACATGTTAGGGCTGAGATCAGCTTTTGTGAGCGAGCTTAGAAATTCAACTGTCTTTTATAACTTTGTTTCCATGGCAAAATGCTTTTGAGACTTCTAAACAGCAGACGTTTGAATCAACTTTTGGACTATAACCCATTTGCAACTTGGGGACTGCCTGTACTATGGATGTGGATCATCTGTTATAACCAGGGCTTCCACATCATTGCATCCCAGAAGAGTTCAAATGAGTTAGTTTCTTTCCAACCCAATACCTCATTTTAGAACAAAGAAGCAACTCCTTTGGTATGAACAAGTAGCAAATCCAATGATTTTTTTTTCCATCAAGGACCTGATGATAAGAGAGCAAACATTCTGGGTATAAGCTTTAAGACACATGGGATTAGTTGTTTTTATCTCCACAATGCAAAAGTAAGGAAACGACAAGAATTGAGTTGATTATCCTTGAAATGCCTGTCTAATATTCTTCTTCCATAATAACACTTAGAAATTGTAGGGGTTCTTTTATCCCTAGATTAGAACTATAAAACTGTTGTAGTATCTTTCTAGTACATGGTACGTAAAAAGTTGCAGGCTCAGACTGGCAACTGATAACTTGTGTGAAGAAACCTGGTCTCTTTTCCAGGGGTTGAAATGGTCTTATTAATCAGGAAAAGGCTATGAAACACATGATTGGATTTCTAGGTCATTTTACTCTTTCAAGTAATTCCTTCTTCCACTTAAACAATAGAGCCAATGGAATGGATACAAAATATTAGGAAGTGTCTCTCTTCTTCCAGTCCATATTCTCTAAAGATGCTAATCATGCTCATAAATTTCATAGCTCATAAGCTAAAGACATGCTTAATATGATTCATATCAACAAACTTCTGGATGTCCATTAGCAGGACAATGGTACTCTAAATGAAGTCACATGTTATTTTACCCTGGGAGTCTTTTTTTGTTCTTTGTTTTTGTTTTTGTTTTGTTTTGTTTTTGCTTATTTTATGAACCAGTTTTATTTCTGGTCCATTTGTCATCTAGGTGACAAAAATGATATCATGCATATATTTTAAAAAGTTCAATCTTAAAAACATTTGCTTAGTATCTTGTGTCTGACAGGTTGGAAGTGTTAAATTTATTTAGAGTCTAGCTGGTCCTTTATTTTTATACCATGTCTTTCAGATAGCCCACTGTGGCATTCCTCTTGATAGTAAAAGTATCTGACTAGGATTCAACACCCATGGATGACCCAGTCCTCATTCAAAATAACTTCCTCAAGGCCAGCTATGCCCATTTAGTTCCAATAGAGTTTTAATTTCAATGTTTTTTTTCCCTCCCGCCTCTTAGGGTTATTTGGAAGTTTCTTTTTTCTTTTCTAACTTTCGGAGCCTGTCCAAGAACTTGCTACATGGATCAGGCTGGCCTTGAACTCAGAGAGATCTGCCTGCCTTTGCCTCCCAAGTGCAGGGATTAAAGGCGTGTGCTACCCCTGCCCAGCTCTTTTCAAACTTCTTAAAATGTGTTTTATTCCTTTTCAGTGGAAGAAAGTGTAGAGAACGGTACATAAGTTGTTTCTATTTTGCTTTTAAGGTTTTAAAAGACACTTTATTGTGAATGCTTCACATATATAAAGTTGAACAAATCTTGTGTGTGTAGTGTGGAAAACTTGAAGAGAGGTGTACACCTGAGAGGCCATCATCACAGTCTGTGCTGTAAAACTCTCCATTAACTCTGAAAGTTTCATTTTTCTCCCCTTGAGTTCTAACTTTTCAAAACTTCTGGGCCAAGAACATGTTTTATATAATAGCTGTTTTTGATGTTGCTAAACTCTCTGTTATAACAATATCTGATCAACTAAAAATATATTTCCAAAGGAATTATGTTTTCCCTGTTCTTGCAAAACTCTTCACATCTATTGACTTTGTTAATGTTGTTGTTTAACTTCATTTTTTATTAACTACTTTATGTTTCTGTTCTGAGTTTTAAAAACAGATTCCCACTAAGATTATCAGCTTGTCTTCCTAGCAATTTAATTACAGGTTGCTTTACATCTTTGCGACTATATTTTTAAATACATGTTGACAATTATATTTTCTGGTGGTCACTACTCAATATTATACAATGTGTCTCTTTGTAGACTAAAATTCTCTCGGCCTCTTATTTTTGCTATTGTTATTTTTTCCCAATTGTGGGGGGGAAGGCTTGAATCAAATTTGCATCCCTGAGATAAAACTAATTTGGTCTTAATCTATGATTTTCTTAATGTATTTTTAGAATTTAGTTTCCAAGGTTTTTGTCGAGAAGGGACTTTGGTCTGTAGGCTTGTCTGTTTTGTACCTTTATTTGGTTTTGTGTCAGGGTGACATTGACTTCATAGGATGTGTTTGGTAGTGTCCCTCCCTTTCTATGCTGTGCAGCAGTTTGAGAAGTGCTAGTTGCCCCCCCTAAAAGTGGGGTAGAATGTAGAAGAGAATCCCTACAGAATGTTCATTCTCCCCATCCTACAAAGAAGTAAAAAATAGAAACAAATAAAACATCTGAAACAGAAACCTGTATTCCCAAATCTTTCTTAAGGGTAAAGGCAATGATGTTAGTCCATTCTGAACTATGAAACAGATATTACTGGGTAGGATTTCCAAGAAAATCCTTTTTCCAAGAAGTGCAGATTTAGGTGGGTTGAAGGTCATTTTTTTGGCCTTTTCTCTTTCTTGCTATCAGAGCGAAACTGATGTTGGGAGATGGAACAGGGCTGCATTATTATAGCTTGGAAGGATACTACATTACAACTTTTGTCAGGGAGAAAGTTATGGTAACTCCCTGAAGTGGCATATCAGGAGCTTGGGAGACATTTAGGGGAAATTTATTGAAATATAAAAGAGAAAACTTTCCCAGGGAGCACTGATAATCTAGCTCGGGAGAACAAGCCTATTCAGCCAGCAGGATAACCAATCAGACTTCTTCTGTCTTACAGGCACATCTTATATTATGTACAGTACACACAGAGAGTGAATGTACCAGACAGTTGGAAGATGGGAGGGAGATACTGTAAGTTGGCATGAGTCACCTAGAAAGTTTCTGGTGAGGGTAATGTTCCTTTTGTCCTAACAGGGAAAATGGTTTCTCTGCCTCAATGGCATTCATTACCACTGCTTTACCTGTTAAATACTTTACAGCATTTTCCCTACCCCATTGTGTCATGTTTTTCTCTGCAGCAAAATTTATATGAAGTATTTTATGTGAGGCAATTAACTCCTCAGAAGAACGCAAAAATTCAAGAAGTATGAAAAATAAATGCATAAATTAATTTGATCTGGAACCTGTTGTGAAATGTTGCATTTATAATGAATCTGAAGGAGAAAAAAGTATCCAAAATACGGTTAACACTTCTTAGTGAAAATTCATGCTACTAAAATTAAGATCAAAACATCTTGCTTCAGAATAGATAGATGGGGTTAAGCCAGGCACAGTGGCAAGCACCTGTAATCCCAGCACTCAGGGGTCAAAGGCAGAAGGGTCACAAAATATGCTGGCACCCATTGCAAGTTTCTGCTCCCCAGGGCTGCACAGCAAGATTTGTCATTAACAAAACAAAACAAAATAAAGGATGTCTTTAATGGTTTTTAAATGGAATTGCAGTATGTAAACACATCTTGCTACTTCCTAGACTCCCTGTGCTTCTCTCGTTATGCCTGAACAGCTCCTTCTCTAGGCCTCACTGCATTCCTTACCAACAAAGACGGGATAAGAGTGATGAGGTCACCATTGTTACCTATGAAACATTAATAATTTACTAATTTTCTTACCTATATTTATTAAGTCTTTTAAAGAGTCAATGAACATATACTCCTTTTAAGTAAGGGGGAAAGAATACAAAATATAATTGAAAAATGTAGTCAATCTTAAAAGAAATAAAAAGACCCGGGAATCTTACCAGATATTGTATGTGGTTCAGGCCAACTTTGGACCAATTATTCTCCCCCCCATTAAACTGTCACCATGCTTTAATACTAGATGTTTAGGAGTTTAGCTGGAGTTGAGGTAAGGAACTCTACTGCCCAGGTAGGCACAGATACTAATCAGTAGTGACTTAATTTAAAACTCTGTGAAGAATAAAGGTATTATTTAAGTATTAAGCATTGTTGTGAACCTCCTGCCTTTTAGAAGGTCAAAGGGAAAGACAAAGGATTTGTCTTTATTGGTATTTCAAAGGAGACTGTGAAGGATGAATTATTTTCAAACTGTCTGAGCTAGTTTGCATTCTATTGTTATGGCAATCACCATGACCAAGAGCAAATTGGGGAAGAAAAGGTTTATTTCATCCTGTAATTTACTCTCCATCATGAAAACAAACCAGCAAGCAATGTTTGTTTATGGCCTATCTATCTATCCCATATCCTTCATTCGTCGATATGGTTTTGGTCAAATCTATGCTAAGAAAAGATGGATGAATACAACTTCTTATTTTTCTGTTAGTTAGAATTGATGCTTTAACAGCAGGCTTTCCTTGTATTAGTTAGGGTTTTTATTCCTATGGCAAAACGCCATAGCCCAAAGAACTTGGGGAGGAAAGGGCTTATTTCATCTTACAGTTTTTAGTCGATCCCTGAGTCAGGGCAGGAACTCAAAGAAGGCAGGAGCTGTTGCAGAAGCCATGGAGGGGTGCAGCTTACTGGGTTTCTTATCTTTGCTTGCTCAACCTGCTTCCTTATAGAACCCAGGACCACCAGCCCAGGGGTGGTACCGCCCATATTGAGCTGTGCCCTCCCATATTAATCATCGATCAGGCAATTGTACCACAGGCCACTCTGTTGTGGAATTTCCTCAACTGACTCTAGCTTGTGTCAAGTGGATGGAAAACTAGCCAGCATAGCCCACATTTGCTTGTGCACAAATTAGTTTGCCTTTGCAAAGAAGTCTTAAATTATCCCTATAAGCAGTTCTACCTGCTCCCTGAAATGAGTGGGTAGTACTCATAAAGGTCTGTGGCTTTTTAGTTTGGGAGTTATGAAACCTTGTGCCCACTCCATTAACTGGGAGGGTCATCAAATAACAGCAGAGATTGGTTATTGGGAACTTCTTTGCCCCTTTATGGAGAATTAGCAGCAGTCTTAATACAGTCACCAGTTAAGTGAATAGAATTATCAGACCCTTTGAGTGAAGTCAATTTTTATGACTTAGTATTTATTGGGACTCAGCCAGCTCACATAGCTTTTCAACTTCCTTAGTTAGAATTCCAATGTCATCCAGCCTGAAGCTGGCCAAAGAGTCATGATTTGATATAATTGGCAGATTGAGGGGTACAAATTGAATTTCCAAATGATTTTAAGAAATTGCAAATAACAACTTTGAATATCTCTCATGATGATTGAAAAAAAGAATATGTGTCTAAACAGATTTGAGACTCTCCTTATATCATCATCAATTTAGACTGGATAATTAGAGGATGTGATTTTTGGCCCCATGCAATGTGTTTTGAATTCAACACCAGTTATTTTTAGTAGAAAGTAAAGTATGAATATTTCAGATGAAATGACCCTAGGCTGTTACTCATTCTAAATGAGGGAGCCTCATTCTCTTTGTGACATTACCTATTATTAGAAGTATGATACAATAAACTAGAAGTTACACTGTAGTAAATTGAAAGTATGAAATCTCATCTTTAATTACCTAAAGAATTAAAGGTTTGTAAACCCATGGTCACTCAGAGTGCTGTTTTTGTCTCTATGTACATAAATGTGTTGATTTTTTTTTATAAAGACTAAACTCCTTGCTTCATTACACATACAGAGCTACAATTCGAAATGCGTTACTTCCTCAATTCATGGGGGTAAAACTGTATGAGTTTAAGCTAAAACCTGGTACTCATTGTATGTCAGTCTTCCACAGTTTTAACAGAAGCCTCAAAGTAAGTGTTCTCGGTGTACCCCAGGAAGGATGATTCATAACTTGATGAGATCATTTGGGCCATCTAGGGAGACTGTGACATTATGTTACTGTCACCTGAGTGCCTTATTACAATGATTAGAACAACTATCTTGAGTCATCAGACTTAGTTTATTGATTACTCACTGGAAATCTAGGCTATGTTGAAGGGAACAATACTAACAGCCTCTGTGGTGATGGGGGAAGACTAACTAGTCTTTAACTCAGGAGCTAGGACAACGCAACACAAATAGACACACCCCCATTTTGCCCTCAGACACTGGCTTCCTCCAGAAATTTCTCATCCGGAATAACACCTCCATCCCCCAGTGACTGGCCACAATGCCTGCTGTCTTCTTACACTGTTTTGGAGTGGGATTTGTCCTCTGCCACAGATTAGAACCTTAACCAAAGAACCATCCCTACTAAGAAACACCTCAGGGCCAATGACTGGTAAAATGTCTGGGATAAAAGGCTTGGCCCTTTCTTCAATGTGAAACATCACTGAGTTGCAGCTCCTCTGCTCTCCAGTGCTGTTGACCCCACTGCTTTCGAAGGTGTGACTGATACTTAAGAACTCTTTCCTGGAGACTCTGCAGTTACTGCCTCATCTTTTGTAACAGACCTGAGTTACCCTGCCATCAAGGAATCCAGTCTGAGAAAGGTCTGACTGGGACATTGGAAGAACATTGTTTTATTGCTTAGTTTCTGGTCAAAGATGTCACTACCACCGTCTTGCCCAAGCTGATGTTCAATATGATTATGACCAAACCATTACTCTGGGTTCATCTAGAAAGCATTTAAGAGTAGAAAAGTTTATAGCTGCAATTAGTATGTGAATTTCTCAGTAGGAAACAAGACATGAGAGTTGGTAGTCTATAAATTTGAATGAGCTACAGGAATAGCAAGGGGTGGGAAGGATCATATGTGACTTGACTTAGAGAAATACATAGTGGACGTTCCCTGAGCCAACTGGTAGTATATTATATTATGTTATATTATATTATATATATTTGTTTATTGAAGGAGGAATGAGACAAGGCAGCCTAAGGACAATGGGAACCTGGAACCAGAGCTGGTGAAATGGAGTCTTTAGGCTGGAGCTACTTGATATCTTTACTTAATGTAGATGACTTGAAATGACACTTCCCTGGACAATGACTGCCCACATAGATAATTTCCCTAAAGTTCTTTTCTCATTAATATTGGAGCTAACTTTTATTTTACCATATCATCTTGTGCTATTTAAATATTTATTATAGAAATATCTTTTCTCATTCTTCTTTTAAATGTCTTATAGCATTAGGACGAATGAATGGAAAAGGAGTGGATGAATGACTAGGCAAACATAAGATGAAGAGAACACCGAGTTAAGAAAGAAAAACAACACTGGGAAGCTAAAGGCCCTACATCCATGGCCTCCAAAACATTTAAAACGTGGAATATAACATTGTTTTACAGGAAGAAAAGAGTAGCTAAATTTTCAGGTTGACTAACTCCAAATGGTGTTTCCAAGATGGCATTTATAATCTCAACTTGTTAATGACCTAAGCCTCTTGCTGTAAGACTTGGCATCTCCTTGACTCCGTGTAATTAGAGTCCAAGTCACAGCCTACTGAAAGCAAAGAGACCTACCTAAATGTTACATGAGTGTGCCAACACTGAGCCATGAAGGGCTTCTTTTTGTTCAGAGAGTTGTCACAGAAGGCCCCCACCTCCTGTTGAACACAGGGTTGTGCCTTGCCCTGGAGAACAAAGCTGCAGACTCCAGATGACTCCTGTGTCTGGGGCATAAATGGCTGCAAAATGATTCCATTGCCAGACGAAATAGCAGGCTCCGATTTCTCTTGTACAAAATCTTAGTACATTCCTTTCTTCCCTTTAATCCCACTAGCCACAATACCCAGGTAAAGCATTTCTAGGAACAGTTTGAAATGCAGATAATAAACATTTCCTTTAACCAGGAAAAGCACTTTCATCTTTTATTGATGCTTATTAAAGAACATTTCACAGTCAGTCACTTGTTCCTCCAAATAAAAAAAAAACGCAAAAGTATTAGAATCATTCTACACGTGGCCATAATGTAAAATCCACGGGCTTAACCTCCTAGCGCATGATTGATTAAAATAGATGTGGATGTAAGTGGGTGTAATATCGAACCAAATAATGACCCCTTTCTAAAGGTTAAAGCATGCATGTTTGAAGCACTCTGCTAGCTTTGGTTTCACGAGAACCCTTAAGGTGGTCTGCGGTGACATTAGTCATTTGAATTAAGACAAGCCATTTTTAAACAGGCACCTTTAAAGTCCCATTCAATAAATGGATTCTAAGCTGAAAATCTATAAACTATTTATAAAAATAGGTGTTTAATTGCTGTGAAGCATTAGTTACCCTGAAGTGCATTTGAAGCCATAGGTGGTTAGGAAAAACAGGTAAGGCACACAAAAATTGGAGATGATAGTGACTTACTACTAAAAGCAATTTCCAGAAAAAGAGGTTTCCATATGAGAGGAATATATCCTTTTGTTCCATGCACAAATATAATATTTAAGCCTAAAATTCTTCCTCACTCAGCATGTTTGAGATGATTCTGGTCAAATAAAACCTCAATAATCCTCCCATACAATATATATTTTAAACAAAACATCTTTCTAGTGAACTGACAATAGAGTTCAAGTCAATTTATTGAGTTAGGAAGTCTGAGCCACTTATCTTCTGGAGGACATGTTTTAAAGGGAGAACTGTTGTCCTGTCTTCAGCTGTCTTCACTGATGAGCTCCAATGGATAATTTCAAACTGAAGGTCACACAGATACCCCTGATTCATTTAAGTGAATTACAAAACAAGAGGAATAGGCGTGAACACAGGAGAGTAGTTTGTGGGTACTCAGGAGGGCAGATAGCAGTGGTAATGAGATATGGGGGAGCGTAAAGCAGGTTACTATGCGTAGGGTACCTGTGTGCAATGCTCAAAATATATAAATGGATAAAGTAAACACACACACACACACACACACCTCTAATGAAGCCATTTTGCCCACTGAAGATCATTAGGTACTAGGAATATTTAAGTAAAATTAAACAAGTACAATAAAATGGACTAGCATATTTAGCAATGGAATCTTGTATTTTATTATTATATGGAGATAGAGAGTAGAAGCCATGCATTCAAATAATTGATATATTTGAGCTTCTGTGGGAATAGGGAACTCCCCTGTGATGACTGGAAGGACCACATCTGTACCCTTATCTATAAGGCTGGACTGTGGCAGTGATGGCGGTAAAGAGGAAAGGAAGGGGTGCAGTGCACTAATTAGCACCGCTTTGAATGATTCTGTGTGACTGGATTCTTTAGCATGCACATCACTTAACTTTAATTTTTAAAGTGAACAAGCAATTAGATGGCTCTATCCTAGAACTGAACTCTTCATTTGCCAAAGTGTCTCAATTGTTCATATGTGATTGCTGAAAGTATGCTACTTTAATAAGTCAATAAGTCCTTCATTATACTCTACAAAAAATGCCTTCACTACTTGTTAGTTACTCCCTCAGAATATTTTGATGTTCTGTGTGACTCTCTACTCTTTTTCTGTGCTTAATTTCTTGTGATGGCCAGCTGCTGTGATATGAGGCATTGTGGGAATGTATAGAGTAATTTCCAAAGGAGAAGAGGCATACCTGTTAGGAAAATTGATGATCTATTCTGCTAAGCATTGCATGACGCCAAACTTCCCTTTTTACTTGTATCTCTCGACCTATAGATTGGTGCAGTTCTCAGACCTCATCAGAAAAGTTTCTTTGTTCTATGACCTATGGTTAATGAAGATGCTCACAATTGGTCAAAGTATACAGAATAAGTGCCAGTGCTTAGCCACAAAGAGATGTCTATATCATGCCCTCCACCCTAGGCTAAGGAACCATCAGGGAAAGGAAGGCAGAAAGACTATAAAAGCCAGAGATCAGGGAGGACCAGATTGAAATAGTACCTTGTGATATGGCATGAATCACAAATCGGTGGTTGCCTATACGAGACTTGCACAAGATCAAGCCAGCCAACACTCTAACACGGTAGAGAGAGGGTCTCATGAGGCCCCACCCCTGGCTGAGGAGTTATTGATAGTGTCATTTGGCAGGGAAGGACAATCATTGCTCTTTAGAAATGTGATAATTTGACCATACTCCAGTGGATGACTCCACACTCACTGAGTATATGAACCACACAAGTTGGACTCAGTGAGTTACTAAAAAGGAAATCAAAACCAGATAGAAGACATGAAGTTTGGAGGGATAGCAAGGTTGGAGGTAGAATTGAAAGGAATTAGGAAGAGGAATGAAAGTGAATCAAAATACACTGTAAGAAATTCTCAAAGAATTAAAAAAACATTATATTAAGATTATAATCTTGACCTATTTATTTTTCTTTAAATGTTTTAACATATTAGTTATACATATAAATCAGTGTACATTTCAGTACATGTAGTGCACACTAATCAAATCTAGCCTGTTTTTATCATTACCATCTATTTCCAGACTTGAGTCATCACTATTCTGTATTCAAGTATAGTTTAAAAACAAAAACAAAAATCTGGGACTGGGATGTAGTTACTAGAGTGCTTGGCTAGCATCTAAGAAGCCCTGGGTTTGAAGCCCTGCACATCATAAAACATGCATAGTGGCACTCATCTATCTATAATCCCAATACACTGGAAGTAGATGCAGAAGGATAAGGCACTTAACCCCCATAGGGGTTGTACAGAAGATATCAGATATTTACATTATGATCCAAAACAGTAATTAAGTTACAGTTATGAAGTGGCAATGAAATAATATAATGGTTGAGGCTCACCACAACATGAAGAAGTCACAGCATTAAAGAGTCACAGCATTAGGAAGGTTGAGAAGCACTGCATTTGAGTGTCTTCAAAACATGAAACAAATAAATAACCTGCTGTGTATGAAAATGATTGTCTAGTATTTTTCTTTCTGTGCTTGGTTTATTTCAGTTGACATAATAATGACCTCCAGTTGTAGCCATCTTCAGAAAATGACAAGATTTCATTCCCTTCTGTGGCTGACTAACATTCAAATACACCTGTACGTTTGACATTTCTTTATGTCTCTGCTGATAGGTTGATTTCATACCTTGGCTGTTCTGAATAGTGCTGAGCTATGAGCAGGGAGCTAATTTCCTTGCTGTGCTGGTTTTAATTGAAAAGCATGACTTCAGTGCTCTCCTTCAACCCCCATTTTATGTATCAATTTGCTAGCCTCGCTTCTTAACTGAGTTTATAAAAAGAACAGACTCCTCTGCAAGGCTGATAGCTGGGTCTAAGGAAAAACTGGACCATAAGAGAGGCAAAACAAAGCCTCAGGCATGTTATTGCCGAACTCATAACTTACAAATGCCTAGCAGAATTCTTCGAACAACAATTCTTCATTTCAAGCTGAAGATTTTAAGGTACTAAAAGTCTGACAATAAAAGATCAATTATTTCCCCTGCCCTCTATTTGTTGAGAAAGAAAACTAAACGCATTGTAAAACCTCAGCGTTAACTTCTCTGAGACGTTTCCCTCCCGTGGTCTGTATTCAGACAGTGACATCAGAATCACTTATTTCCAAGCCGTGTTTTCTAGGGTCTCAATTTAAACTTGTTTTAGTTGTAGAAAATAATGGGTTTCATTGCATTTTCATGCATGTGTATGGTATTGTTTGCTTGCATTTATCCCCCCTATATCTTCTTTACCCTCAGTTTCCCTTCTGTTTTCATAATGTTGATTTTTGTGTGATTCTTGCCTTTTTGAGTTTTTTTTCTCACTCAACGTGATATTGTTGGTCTTTCTACCCTAGCTGCCTTCATGGTGGTTCAGGTAATTTGCATCTCGTTCTGCCTTTCCAGTCTTAGTTCCCCCGTGTACTAAGTGCACTCAGGCCAGATGACGCTGATATGCTTGTCAGCCTTTCCTTCACCAATCTGTTTGTATGGAATGCATTTCACCTTACTCCACTTTAAGACCCGGTTTCAGTATTGCATCCTCTAGTTATGTGGTTTCCCACGGGCAGAACACACTTCACATTTCTTTTTTTTCCCTTGGATACTTAGTATACCTCTTTAATTTAACCAACATGGTATTTGTAGGAGTGTATGAGTGAATGTGTATGTGGTGTGTATGTGTAGATACATGTGTGAACTGTGTGTATATGTGTGTGTGCATGCATACCTGTGTGTGTGTAGCCCAGAGGAGGCTGTTGGGTGTCTTGCTCTGTCACTCTCTGTCATGTTTCCTTGGGACAGGATCCTTAATAAATCAAGGGTCTAGGCTGGCAGCCAGCAAACACCAGAAATCCTCCTGTCTCTTCCTATCCCAGAGTGCTGGGATCATAGTTGCGCAGAAAGCCATTTATACACATAGCCATATCTCCAGCCTCACTAATATACTATCTTTTTAACTGTTTGGAGTTACATTTTGCTTTTCTCACCTACATAGAAAGCCACTAAAAGGTGGGGGATATCCTATTTACCACTGAGTCTCCAGGCTCAGCTCATTGACTGACTCAGTCACCATTCAATAGGTTCTTGACGAAAAGACAGAGTTGACATTATCCTACTGACTGTTTATTAGGTTTACATAGGATACGGTACCAACAGCAACATACTGGTTGTGCACAATGCTGATAATAATAATGTAACCAGAACATTCTTAGTATGTTGAACTCTGTAGAGGAAAGCCACAGACAGACCTCTAATTTGCCTGGATTCTGCAGAAGAAGTTGTCTATTTTCCCAAAATCTTGAGTGAGAAAAATATTACATTGCTCAAGAGAACAATGCGCTCTTTGACACTAACTGTGAAAGCTCTCACAACAACAACAGAAATGCACTGTCTTCCTAGCCTCTAGGCTGTTTTCACTGGTCTTTTTCCTTCGTGAGCTCACCTTTTTATGAAACACAATGTCTTTAGAGTTCTCTGCTGTTACGCAGCACTCGGCAACCTCTAGTCAACCTATTTCGATTTCAGCATTCTTATCTGTATGATGAGGCTAATGGTGCTAAGCTTGTCTCCCAGGGATGCGTGATTAAATATGTGTCTCGACACTGCACAGGCCCTGCGTACATCAGCAAGGATTTTCAAAATAAAATGTTCTGCATGCCCAGAAAGTGGTTCCATTTGGCATTGTTTGAAGAGCGAGCGCATTTCCACAGGGGAACACTTGCACCATCAGCAAACATTCCAAAATAGATCTGAGGTAAAAAATAAAATTGTTAAAACTGCCATGAATGTTTTATTTGGGGTTAATAAGAAAGGCAAGTATGTCAAAATATCTCCACCCATAATTTTTAATGGGGAGAGCAAGCTTTAGTGGAATGTGGGATTTCTGTTTTATGTTCTGCATCCTTGCTGTTATAAGAAGATGTTAGAATATTCTCTCTCCAAGACAGACTTATGTTGCATTGGATTTGCCCCGAGTGCCTTCCTTCCTACTTCAAGTGGGACCAGAGCCCGGAATTCCTGTGGTAATGCCCTGCCCAGCAGATTTCCATGTCATTTAATTTGGCAACTAAGGCTGCTTTGCTTTTCCCCACAGGCCTGGCCTAGGTGAATCTTCTCTTTTCTCATAACTCTCGTTTTCCTACCATTCTGATGGCTCATTTATTCATCCCACGTCTTATATAAAAGCTGTGAGTTTCCTTCCCAGTCACAGTGGGCCCTGAATGACAGAGAGAGGTGACCCTAGAGAAGGGAGACATTGATTGGAAAGCAAAGCGAAAGCAGAAACAAATACACCTTGAATGACTTCTGAGATGCTGAGAAGTAGTGAGAGGAGCTTAGATTTATTAGAAAACACAACACGCGACAATATTGTGATGTCTATCATCCTCTCATTCAGTCTCAAGCCATATTTAGTGATAGGTAAATTATCCAACGCTCGCCTCTGTCCATGTGTGTAAAAGAGGGACGACAGTCCAAATAGGGGAGAGAGCATATGCAAAGGTTTCAGGACTGGGTGGAGTCAAGCTCTGGTCCAGTCATCCTCTGCGATCTAACTTGGTGTGCAACAGAATCACCTGGAAACATTTTCTGACCTGAAGAAAAGTACCTTTTATGGAAGCCCAGCACACACACAAAGAAAACAATGCCTTCCAAACATTATAAATCTGATGAGCCTAGTGAATGTTCACAAATTAACACACTCATTAACCTGCACCATTTCAGAGAGATGCTTCTGTTTGCATTTGCTTTTAGAGTTTAGTTTTCAGGGACCATTCTCTGATTTGCTGAATCAGAAACTCAAGAGCAGGAAGTCCAGGAGTTTAAATAAGCTTCCCTGGAAAAGGTTTTTTTTTTCCCTGCCAGGCACCAAAGTTCATCTGTGAACTCTGCTTGGCTACCAATCTTATGATTTGAGTAGAGAGAGACACTATGGCAAGTCCTGAGCCTGGGTAAAGGTGGGCAAAGGGACCCCCCACTGGGGATGCATTCTGACAGCTGCCTGAGAAGGCACAGATGGCAATCCCCCAGTTGCATCCTATTATTCATTTGGGTTTTTTTTATTACTTTATTACTTGGTAATAGAGCCTCAATTTCAGTGAAGTAGATAGTAACCAAGCATAAACACAAAGACTATTCTGACCTCACTAGAGGCTAAATGTAGCTGTATAACCAACTTTTAGCCACTAGGAAATATGGAAAATGTCACATGTGGATTGATAAAGTAGATAAAGGGGTGAGGTGCACTCTTCCTGATCTGTCCCATCTTGCTGTTCCCTGGAGGATGGATATGTCTGGAACGAAAGTAACCATCTTGATTCAGATGGATGAGGGCCATCCATCACGAGTGGGGGAACGGAAAACAGGAAAAAACATAAATTCCTTAGGAATGTTTTAAGAATTTCTCCCTGGTTCTATACTACCAACTGAGAATTTTATTTTTAACAGAAAACCATTTATATTTTAGCTAGTAATAACTTGAGTTGTACAATGCTACATACAAATATCAGTGTACCTAACTGAGACAAATCCTCTTCCATTTGGGTATGCCTGAAAGGTCTCAATTAGAAGTAGCTATATCCTTAGAACTTGATGTTTTGATTTGCCTTCCTCCTCCTTGACTAAAGAAATGTCTGAGAGAAAGGTTTGATTGTGATAATCAACTCTTTTTTTAATTTTTTAAGGTTTTAAAAATTTTTTTATTAAAAATTTCCACCTCCTCCCCTCCTCCCATTTCCC
>LOEQ01001061.1:72343-84645 GCA_001685075.1 Bramus lutescens
GATAGATAGATAGATAGATAGATAGATAGATAGATAGATAGATAGATAGATAGATAGAGATCTGATTTATATCTGACCCTGGGGTGCAGCAAGACCAACTCCAAAGCCCTAAATGCTAGTGCCTCAGGTTTCTAACACTGCCCTGTCATTCAGAAGTTCACAGGAGACCACCCTGATATGAAGTAGTCGAAACTGAGGCTGAGTGGGTCAGAGAATGGTTACTGGTGGATTTTGTTGTTGTTGTCATTCTAGGAAGTGAACTCTGTCCTTCACTCTTGCTAGGCAAGTGCTCCACCACTGAGCCAGGTCCTCACTCCTCTCTTTACCTCTTATTTTGATCCGTCTGGCCTTGATCATTCTGTAAGCCAGGGAAGCAGGCCTTGAACTCACAATCCTTCTTCCTCTGGCTCTGGAACAACAGGGATCACAGGTCTACTTCTTCAGGTCCAGCACTGAATGAGGGATTTGTGTGTGTGTGAGTGTGTGTGTGTGTGTGTGTGTACTTTTTTTTAATTAACAAACTCTCCTCAGGCTCATCTTTTCTATCTTCTAGCACTGCAGCTAAGAGCACCTCACTCATAGGTAACAACATTTTATGCGTACGAAATCTGCAAATTGTGGCAGGGCGTACAAACACAATCATTCTTACTATTTTTGGAGAAGGATGGCAGCAATTTAACTGTGCCGAGCCAATTTCCATAGCATTTAAGATGAGGATAATTCATTCATGGAAAATGAGAGGGGGAAGGTTTATGGAGTTAAGATATAGTTGGTAGATTTGTAATACAGACAGGAAACCTATGTCAGAGAAAGAAACTGCATTCCTGCCAAAGAAAAATGCTAAGCTTTTCAAGATATGGCATCGTCATAGCACTGTTTATTTTTAATCATCTGTGGCTAATACAGTTTATCTTAGGAAAATGATTCATGAGAGTACGACTTATAATTCACCAGAATTAAGAGTAGCCACTATGTGAGTTTCTGCTTTGTTCAAGACAATCATAGGAGATCAGATAGAAAAGCCAAGGGGCTGCATGGCTTTAACCATGAAACCAGCATTGGGATATCTAGGTTTACAATTGCATTTTACATAATAAACCACATTTTATAGGTAACAGGTGTAGCTGACTTATAACCTCAAATGTGTGAGGCTGGGCTCTCAAATTGGCTATAAAGGGATTTGGAAAGATTGATAAGAGTGAGTGACAGCCACAATGATTCTAGGAAATAACTTTTAAAGGTGTCATTTTGGTGAACGATAGGTTACTAAAAGTATTCTTATAGTGGTAAGGAATTTATCTATAAGTAGAAGTGAGGTGGTTTAATGAAAATAATTCTGATTATTTAACTGCAAAGTGTTCATCTTTGGACACTCCGTGAATACAGTTGGCTCTAAACACATAGCCTGACTTCCTTAGCCAATTTTATTGGCTTCTTTCCCCAGTTGAAAGCCACAAGCATCTTTGTGGAGGTTGAAATCTAGCCCAACTGTTTAAAACAGAATCTGACCTTAATTAATGTCCTTTCTAACTACTACAATGAATTTGATGACCAAGAATTCAACTGCTGTATTTCAAAGAAAGAGAAGGAAGAAGAGAGAGAGATATTGATAGAGGAAAGGGGGGGAGAAAGAGAGAGAGGGAGGGAGGGAGAAGGAAGAAAACTATGATCTCATGTGATGTAAAGAGCTCCATCCCTTTCTTCTCTCCAAGTCTGCCTAGGGCTCCCACGCTTGCTTCTTCTGTTCTCATAATTGTCTAATCTCTACCCACCTCTCAGGTTTCCTAACCATCAGCTGTTAGTCAAGGTTGCCAATCTCAGAACTTAGCATTTTCGGGCAGGAATCAAAGTATCATTGTAGTGAGCGGGCCTGTTTTTCATCCAGCTCAGCTCCTGCATGGCTAGCTTATACCCCGAAATAACAACATACAAATTGTATTCATTTAAGCACTGCCTGGCCATTATATCTAGCCTCTTCTTGGCTAACTCTCACATCTTGCTTAACCTATATCACCAGTTTCTGACTTTAAACTACTTCCATCTCCCCTAAAAGAAACTCAGTGTACCTAGCAGTGATTCATCTCTGTTCTGCCCTTCCTCTGGTTCTTGGTGTCTTATTCAGTATTCTATTGCTGTGAAGAGACACCATGACCATGGCAACTCTTATAAAGGGAAACATTTAATTGGGACTGGCTTAAAATTTCAGAGGTTTAGTCCATTATCATCATGGCAGAGAGTATGTTGGCATGCAGGCAGACATGGTGCTGAATGAGTAGTGAAAGTTCTGCAGTCTGAGCTTCAGGCAGCAGGAAGAGGGAGTGTCTGGGTCTGGCATGGTTTTTGAAACCTCAGAGCCCATCCCCAGTGACATACTTCCTTCAGCAGCGCCACAAACTCCTATTCCTTTCAAGTGGTGCCACACCCTAAGCATTCAAATATATGAACCTAGAGTAGCCATTTTTAGCCAAACCACTACAGTAAGCAATGGTTTATTTTCTGGGTCTACAGATTTGCTTATACTAGACATTTCATACAAATAGAATCACATAGCCTGTGACTTTTTATGATAGACTTCTTTTGCTAAACAACGTTATTGTGGTTTATACATATTGTATAGTGCTTCAGCATCCTTTCTTTTTAATGGCTGACTATTATTCCATTGAATAGGACATTTACTATGGATGGTTTATTCCATTGGCAAACTGATGGAAGCGTAGATTGCTTCTCTTTTGGCTATTTTAATAGCCACTACTCTATGCATTCTTCTATGTTTTTGCGAAGCCGCTCCTTCTGCTCTTTTAGGAATGGGAGTGCTATTTCATGTAATAACTGTATATTTAACACTATTTCATGTGATAGCTATATATCTAATACTATTTCATGTAATAACTACATATTTAATGCTTCAAACTTTTCAATTTATTGGGGTGGCTGGTTTTTGTCACTCTGACACAAAGTAGAGTCATTTGAAAGGAGGAAATCTCAAATCTCAGTCGAGGAAACACCTCCATCAGATTGGCCTGTGAACATGTCTGTAGAGAATTTTCTTGATTAATGGCAGATGGGGGAGGGCCCAGACCACTTCAGGCCATGCTGCCCCTGCGCAGAGGGTCTTGGGTTATATAAGAAAGCAAACCGAGTTAGCCATGGAGAACAAGTTCATAAGCAGCATTCCTTTATGAATTTTGCTTCAGTTCTTACCTCCAGGTCAATGTCTTCGCTTTCTTCAATGATGGACTGTAACTTGTATGATGAAATAAACCCCTTCCTTCCCAAGTTCAGGGACTCTATATTGTCTGTATAATTTATCATAAATTTAATTATAAAGCAAAATATGGTTTGCAAAATAAAATCATATATTTTTATTGAAATGTAAGTGTGTCTCTCAACATAAAATCATTTGGTGATAAAAGTTTAGGGACCAAAGGAATTTTTATCCATGTAGTTCAGATCAAAGAATTTGTGACTGAATGTTTGGGTTGGTCTAAATTGATGGTTTACATAGATTCCATTTACCAGGGAATGATCGACTTCCTATCAGACAATCCACACTTACAAGGCAGGCAGGCTGATGTGACAGCAGCTATTGCAGTAATCAAGATTGTATGGAATTTGGTTAGGGTATGTGTCTCCTGTCTTTCTCTGTGGCTTTGCCTTACCTCTTTTTTTTAAGCACTATCAGCATTTGGTAAATTAATAAGCTACAGTTACATACATGAAGATAAGCATTTAACTCGGCCTCCTTAACCTGGACTTGTTTTGTTTTGTTCAAGACAGGGTTTTTCAGTGTATCTCTGACTTCCTAGAACTCACTCTGTAGACCAGGCTGGCCTCGAACTCACAGAGATCTTCCTGACTCTGCCTCCCTGAGTGCTGGGATTAAAGGCATGCACCACCATCGCCCAGCTTTACCTGTGCTTGTTAAACACACTACTAGGTGATCCCATGCCCAGTTCAACACTCGGCTGGCTCTTACATAACAATGAAAGCTCCCAAATATGCATTCTTACCTCCCCTCCCTTATAGAACTTCCTCTTTTCCTCCCATTAACTGGCTGTCCCATGGGAACTGTAATGGGAAGACCCCAAAGTTACCTTTGCTTCCTGTTGTATTGTTCTCCCACCTATATATTATTTCTTAGTATAAACAATTACCACTTAGAGTCAAAAGAAAACTTCCCAGGGATTTCAAGTGTCTTCCTTCCACAAACATTGATTGCTCAGATTCATCCTTGGTATTTTAGGTCATGGACTGAACCTACCACCTGCTCTTGACTTTTGTCCTTAAACCAAAGTTTGACTTTGCCCAGTTTCCCACTGAGATAGGTATAGTTAATTGGAATTGGGATTGCCAACATAAAATGATAGTTTGAACCAAACTATGTATATGTGTATATATATATGTATATATATACACACATATATATTATATAAGGGATTAATCAGTAAATAATTTAGGCTTTGCAGTTCACATGATCTAACTAGGTAACTTTTCTGATGTGGCACAAAAATTTATCGAGGATATTTAAATAAATAATTGCGGCTATTTCAATAAAATTTTTATGAAAATGTGCCTGATTAGATAAGATTGCCTGGGACATGACTGAAAAGTTCAGGGGACTTGACAGAATTCAAAGGAACATTAATGTTAAAGGAGTTGGTTCATAAAGAAAACTCCATGAAAAAAATGAGAAAGAGTATTCTGTGAGTAGGGAGAAACTTGGGGTGTCGTTGTGTCCTAGAAATCAAAGAAGAAAAGTATTTATCTCCATTATGTTCAAAAGTGTTGGGGAGGCCAGGTGGTGGTGGTGGTGCATGCCTTTAATCCCAGCAGTGTGGAGGCAGAGGCAAGCAGATCTCTGTTTGTTTGAGGCCAGTCTGGTCTACAGAGTAAGCTACAGGACAGCCCGGGGTACACATGGAAACCCATCTTGAAAAAAGAAGAAGGAGGAGGAGGAGGAGGAGGAGAGGAGGAGGAGGGGAGGAAGAAGAAGAGGAAGAAGAAGAAAGAAGAAGAAGAAGAAGAAGAAGAAGAAGAAGAAGAAGAAGAAGAAGAAGAAGAAGAAAATAAAAAGTCATGGGGAGATGTAGTCAGCAGCCTGCAGTGTTGCAGTGTTTGGGTCTATGCAACTTTGAGACCATGAACCATTATGATAGAAGTGGATGGAAAACTGGAGGTGGGGTCACCTAAACTGGAGCCCTACTCTGGGTCTAGGCCATTCAATGAAAATTCAGCATAGAAAGGTGAAGACTGACGTTCTCAGACCAAGTAAGACTCAGAATGAACAAAACAATGAGTTCGGGATGGCAAATTCTCTATGTCCATGAGAGTGGGACTGAGAAATCAATGATCAATCCAGTCTAATAAAAATCCATGTTTGGTTTTTTGTTTGTTTGTTTGAATAATGTATGGTCACTGCCTTCTTAGTAGCTGATGCCTCACTCCCTACTTTTCAGAGGGGAAACTGGAGATAAGAAGTTTCCAGAAAGTTGGATACCATGTAACCAACCTAACCAATAAGCAATCAACCCTTAGTCCAGCCCCTCATTTCCTCCCCAGTCCTGTTTTTTTTTGTGGGGGCAAGCAGGGAAATCAGACAATTTTAGGAGAATTTAATTTCTCTCTCCATAGTCTTCATTTCAGAACGTAGTTGTATTTGGCATTTTTGGCCAGGCAGTTTATAATATTGTATACTCAATTTTGGTGGTGTTGAGAATCAAACCCAGGGCATTGCTCAAACGGGGCAAGTGTTTCTACCACTGAACTACATTCTTATCTGTAGAAATTACTTTTAAAGGAAAAGAGCATTCACTAGAAATATTTTGTACTTTTTCACCATTCATGTTAGCATTACTCAAAATTCAAACTATCTGGGATGGAAGCCTTGTTTCTTCCTCTCTTCACTCTTACCTTCATGGCCTCATTCTTCTGAGACACAACGTTAAATGAATAAGCCCCTCACAAATATCCTAGGGCTCAACATTATTTAATGAAAAAGAAAACTCTATGAGCCAGTTACTTTCTTGTTCTCAGAAATCTGCTGGGAGCTCTGGGAAAGCAAGGGACACAGATTAACATCGCATCTAAACTTCACTCAAGATTGAAGAGCAGAGACACAGAGAGAGGCTTGTAACTACCAATTTTGCCTTTTGATCAAGACGAGTGAACTTGGTACACACTTATTTCCTATCATTAGTGGGGGTCTTGGCCACGCCTCTCTCTTTAATTCTTTCCTGAGTCGATTTCTAATTTTCCGTTGGTTTCTGTATTAAAACAGCAGATTGTGAGAGATCAAAGAGGATAATGACAAGGAGTAAATGGCAAGAGACTGACGTCTTTGTTAGAGGAACTGGAGCTGCGCAGTGTGATTGCTTAGAAGTAGCCTGCTGAGAGGTCCTTTCCAATAAATTCTGTCACAGCATGCTTCAAGAGACTGTCCAAACATCATATTTATTGTTTAATACTTATCCAGCTGTTTATCTTTTATTGTGTGCCCACTGTATTGTATATAATTTGCCTATATCCACTGTAAGTATGTATATATTATATATAGATATACACATACACACTGTATGTGCTATATATGAGATAAAAAGAGAAACATTGAGTAACGAATAAAGATCAAATGGATGTTTGAATCTTGGTTCTGACATTCACTCACTCATTAGCTAAAGTTAGTTGAATAATGGCTCCCAAGATATGTGCATTCAAACCTCAGAGTTTGACCTTATTTGGAATAAATCTTTCTAGATATTGTTGGCATAAGACTCAGAGGTAGAATCATCCTGAATTAGGTCAGGTCCTAAATTGAATGATAAATATCCCAATGAGACACAAAAGGAATAAGACATTGAAAAGGAAAGAGGCCAACTGGAAATAGAGGCAAAGATTAAAATTACACAGCCACCCGACTGGAAGGAAGGGTCTCGACAGCTGTAGGAGCCATGAGAACTATATGGAAGCAAATCATCTGCAAATTGATATTTAAATCACCTGCCTTCGGGACTGGAAAAGAACAATTTTCAACATTTGTGGTTGTTTGTCAGAAAAGCCCTAAGAAGCTCATAGATTAGTGGTATGATTTTGATACTCTTCTCTGAGTCAGTTTGTGCCCCTATAAAATGAAGAGGATCTAATGAGATAATACATAGAAACTGCAGAACATGAAACCGAGCACACAACAAATGTTAGCAACTGTTATTAAGGTGTGGAGAGTATCATGGGTCAAGTTCCTCCGGGCTGGGTCATAATGAATGCTGGACTTAACAGGGCTATTATTACGTTGACAGTACCCGTCACTGTTGGGTTTTGTTTGTTTTATTAATCTGGGATATCATTTTATGTTTAAAGCAGGAAGGCAGGGGGAAAAAGGCAACACATCATATAGACAAGTAGCCTCCAATATATTTGTTTGGAAAAACTGCATGGATTCTGGAGCGTCTGGCTCTGGAGCATCTTCTTCTGTGACAAGAACACAGTATACATACTTCCCGGGCTGAAGAAGAACTGATTAGCACTGAAAAGACTTTTATCTGAGTTTTGTTATGTCTCTCCAAGTTAAGCAGAGCCTCACAATTTTTCCATGGTGAAGACAAAGGGAGGAAACAGAACCCATTGAATGTATTTGATTAAATTAATTTATTTGTGAAATTTCCTTATTTTATTTCATATTTGTTGGTGGTTTGCTTGTGTATAAGTCTGTGAATCATGTGCATTAAGCTTCTGAGGAGACTAGGAAAGGGTATTGGAACCCCTTAAAACTAGAGTTAAAGGCTACTGTGAGCTTCCTTCTGGATGCTGACAATCAATCCAGCTCTTCTGGAAGAGCAGCCAATGCTCTTCACTACCCAGCCATCTCTCCAACCCCACAAAATACACTTTAAACTCATGCTGCTGAGGCTGCCTCCTTCTCTTTGTAGGACTTAAAAAACTAGACAGTTTCCTTTTATGTATGCAATGGAATCAAATAATCATGTGTCAGAGATAATGCATTTTTGAAGACACAATATAAAGAAATTCTGAGATGGCCAAATTCTATTTCCCATTTCAGCTATTTTTATAAGCCACTAACGACAATAAATTTCAAAATTAGGGAAGTAATTGCATTCCATTTTAAAATATATATATTTATATATTGCCCATTTACTCTACATATACATACTTTCATGGAATGTTGTATTTCAAAGATGAACTTATATTTTTATGAAAGTTGGGGAAACATCCCTTAACAGCTGTGAACATGCACAACAGCCAAGTTATCCAAACAATTTCCTTTAAACAAAACTTGTGACTTTACTCGCGTATGCTTTGTGCTAACCTATTTTGTTTGATGAGTGAAATCTGCATCTAAAGACCTTTCTCTTCCAAGTTCACTAGGCTTTCTTGCACACATTTTTTTCCCATTTCCATGGCCTTAAATCCTTAAAAAAAAAAGCATGGTCAGGCCTGTCACAGCAAAAGTTTCACAGACTTCATTCTCCACTCTCAAAGTAAGGCCCAGACTGGTTGCTCACCTCTGCTGCACTGATCCTTTTATTGGCAGGGTATCCTTCATGTCACTTCAGTTACTATCTATGTGGAGCTAATACTCAAAATCGATAATTTTGGTATTCAATTCTTTTTTTTCAAAAATTATTTTTTACTTTTATGTATGTAAGTATGTATTTGTGGGTGGATGGGTGTGTGTGTGAAGCTAGAGTACAACCTATAGAAGTCGGTTTCCTCGTTTCCTCCTTCCTCCATGTGTATTCAAATGTCCACCATGTTAAGCTTGGTGGGAAGCTCCTTTTACCTATTTCGCCAGCCCCATCTTGAGCGCTTCTTGCAGGTCCAGGCATCCACATTGAGCTCACTACATCTCTGTTGTTAAATGTCTCACATTCATGTCCCAAATGCAAAGAAAACACATGACACTTCCTTCTATCAAACTGGGGGTTTGGATAGGAACTGCCTCTTAGGCTCATGAATTAAATGTTTGGTCATAAGGAAGGGAGTGGTGCTGCTTGACAGGGAGTAGGAGGTGTGGCCTTGTTGGAATAGGCGTGGCCTTGTTGGAGGAAGTGTGTGGGGGGGGGCTTTGGGGTTTCAAATGTTCATTCAAGTCAAGCCCATTGTCTCTCTCCTTCCTGCTGCATGTGGAGCCTGATGTAGAAGTCTCAGCTACTCCAGTACCATGTCTGCTTGTGTATTACCATGCTTTTTCTCCATACTGATAATGAAACTGTAGCTAGTTCCAGTTAAATGTTTTCCTGTATAACAGTTGCCACGGTCATGGTGTCTTTTCACAGCCACAGAATATTGATTAAGAGGCAAACTAAGACATTTATATTATTCCTTCCACGGAATCAATTTAGGTTACTCTTGGAATTTGGGTTATGGGAATTTTTTCTCACTATGGAAGTTTTGTCTCTATTAGAAAAAGACTCCCATCTCCTTCTAGTCCTTATCAAATCATTTTTTATGTGGAAGATGGTAGGTATTTGAAAAGATTTGTTGAACATGAGTCAAATACTACTGAGGTGTAGTAAAAATAGAAGACTTAGAGAATTCTCATGCTTCCAAGAACCTAGTAAGTCACCTCAGAGAATCCTGACATTATCTGGTGACCAGCTGAAAATCTGTACTTAAAAAATGTTAGTCATATGTCAAATAAATAATTCTGCAAAGCAAATATTCACTCATTGCATGAATATCTGTAAATGATTAAGATAATTAATATTTAGATGCATACATGAATGTATAAATACAGATAGGTATAGATTCTTTTTTTTGTAAGCACAGTCCTTGGATGTATGGGATAAAATTAGACTTCTATGGTTTGGAAAATACTGAGGACTTAAATATTGTATTGTGTGTGTTTGGTCCTCTTTGTAACCAAAAGGAGGTAATAATTCCAAACACAAGGTATCAGATTAAGCAGTGCTGTGTATGATGAATGAATTCCCAGTATCTTAGGTTCGGTGCTATTGGGGATGTGAATTTTTCAAATATAAAAGCAAATAATCTTTGGTGAGAACACGATCGTGACTTTTAAAAGACATGAAAAGACAGTTTGACTCAATAAGTTCCTCAAGCTCAAAGGGATAAATTTCCTCCTGCCATGAAATTATTTGTCCCTAAAGAATATTCCCTCAGATTCCCAATGGAGTAGGAGCCAAGCATTTGGAGTCACTTGGATCTCAAGTACAGCCATAAAACCATCTCCTTATTAAGCAATAGGCCGCATTGTTTAAAGGAGTCAACTATCAGCCTCAAGAAGAAACAGCACTGAATATTTGAGGATTTATTTTGCATAAGTGGGCACACACTTAGGAACACATAGAAAGTTTTACTGCACTGTTTACAGAACTCAGCGGTTCAGTTTAGTTTCATTTGTTTTTCAAGTTAATGTATAAAATCATGGGTCTCATTGTGACATCCTCATATACTGTTTTTTTCCATATCCCTTCCCACTGCCCCATCCCATTATTACCTGCTTTCTTTGCTTTTTCTGAAGAGTGCCCCATTGGGCTTTCAAATTACAAACATATTATTATTATTCTTCCCCTTGCTCCTCCCTTAAGATATCTTCTTTCCCCTTCATGGTCCACTTTCTAATTTCACAATATACACATACAAACATACACACAGACACACAGACACACACACACACACACACACCCCTAATTTCTATGTGTGAGAGAAAAGATATGGAATTTGTTCTTCTGAGAGTGGCATATTTTACCTATCATAATTATTTCCAGTTTTAGACATTTTCCCACAAAAGTCATAATTTCACTTTCCCCAGTTCTCACTGAGTGTGTGTGTGTGTGTATCACATTTTTAACGCATTATTCTGTTAACGGATATACAAGCTGGTCCTATGTCTTAGGTATTATAAATGGTGCAGAAATAAGATGGATGTGCAAGTAAATCAATATGTTGGGACTTTCAATCCCTTGATTTAAGAGCCAGATGTGGCACAACTGTATCATGCATCTTCGGTTTTGTTTGTTTGCTTGTTTTCAAGAACCCCTACAGCTTATTGTGCCAGCTTAAATTTCCATCAATGGTAGCTAAGTGTGCTCATTTTATTTTTTATTATATATGTGTGTGCACATGCACATGTATGCACACACAGGTGCTTCTGGAAGCAGGAAGAGGGCATTGGATCTCCTAGAGCTGGAGTTGCAGGTGTGTGTAAGCTGTCCAAGATGGGCGCTGGGAACCAGACTCTGGTCCTCTAGAAGAACGGGGAGTACTCTCAGCCTCTGAGCTAGTTCTTTCCCAGCCTTTTTGCCAGAACCTATTATTGTTTGCTTTCTTGACAGTAACTGTTCTGGCTGGATTGAGATGAAATCTGAAGGCAATTTTAATTTCAATTATCTCTGATGGTAAGGTTCTTGAAAGCATTTCTAAATATTCACTGGTCATTTGTGGTTGCTCTTTCAAAATTTTTCAAAATTGTTCATTTGGTTCATGAATCCATTTACCAACTGGAAATGTGTGCTTTAAATTTTGTGGAATTTTTGGTCTGCATTCTGGGTATATAGAGTTGTTAAGATTTCTCCCATTCTGTAGGCTGGCTGTCTATTTTGCTGCACAGAAGTTTTTTTTTTACAATTTAAATTGAATGTAACCCAATTGTCAAGTTGTCAAGAGATTTATGTAGCTATTAATGCTGTTTTCAGAAGATTCTTGCCAATTCCTGTTTCTTGGAGTATTTTCATTTTCATTCTACCCTAGCAATTTCAGCACATAGGTTTTATACTAAGGTACTTGACCCCTTTGAAGTTATTTTTGTGTGTAGTAGGAGGTACAGATCTTATTCCATTCTTCTTTATTTGGAAATCCAGTTTTTCCTGTCCCGTTTGGTGAAGAAGCTGTTTTGCTTGTGTGTTTTAAAAAATCTTTACCAAGGTGTATATACTTTGACACTTTTGTTGAAAACCAATTTTATGCTATAGTTTGTGGGCTTATTTCTGGGTCCTCTATGCAGCTTCATTGGTTGACACATCTTCTTTGTGCTAATGCCATGCTGTTTTTGTGTTTGTCCAGCGTGATGCTTGGGTCACAGAAGAACTACGGGAATCAGTTCTCCCCCTACATCATGTAGGCTCCAGGGATCTAACGGGGGCCATCAGGGTTGGTGGCAAGTACCTCCCTGTCTGAGGGATCTTACCATCATGCCACTGTGTTACTATCACACTGACACATAGTCTGATATCAGCTATTGTGATGCCTCCAGCATTTCTGTACCATACCGCCTGTCTACCACTGGTCAGTTCGCGAGTCGGGCAAGTGGATGGAGATTGAAACACACA
>LOEQ01001061.1:90254-106069 GCA_001685075.1 Bramus lutescens
TTACCTCACTCAAAATGATGTTTTCTAGCTCCATTCATTTGCCTGCAAAATTCAAGATGTCGTTTTTTTCTGCTGTGTAGTACTCCATTGTGTAAATGTACCACATTTTCCTTATCCATTCTTCAGTTGAGGGGCATTTAGATTGTTTCCAGGTTCTGGCTATGACAAATAATAATGCTGCATACACTGTATTTTGAACACATTTTTTAAAACTTATCATACACTTGTATCAACATAATAGATCCATGGCTGGTAAATTCACCCTAAAAGTAAGGAAGAAAATACAGAAAAGTTTGGTTTTGGGTAAGTTTACTGAAGGGTCTACTTGCAAAGATCCTCTTTATTTAAATTGTTCTTAATGTTGGTTTAAGTTTTGATCAACGGATGTCTGACTTTCTCACGACCAACCCTATTCAAAGGACCATGTTTAAGAAAGTCACACATCACATTTAAGAAAAATATTTTTTCCTGAAATTGCATTACATTTCAGGAGCCAATACACTCAAACTACATTTAAATAATAAAATGTACCAAATGTCGCATTTAGCCTTTCATGTATTTAGTATTTCCAAACACTCTAACAGCCTTTTTTTATCATTGTCATAATTCATAACACAGATGGTGGTTGAATTTCAGTCCAGTACCACAGACTATCAAATACAGCTAGCTATTTGATAGATGACTTTATTTTGCATTGACTGACACAAACAGGTTATTTAATTTATTTTACTACCAAAATAAATCACATGTGAGCAATTAACTCTACTAGCCTGATAATCTGGCAAAACCTGATTATCTGCATGTAGCATATCTGACAGCTTAACTCAATCCAGAAAAATTTTTTTTAAAAAAGCCCAAGTTTATTCTCCTTCATCTGAGGAGGGGCAGAATGCAAGCAAATGATGGTTGAATTATTCTAGTGGAGGGTGTCTCCGTTTCTTTTTATGTTGCCACGACAGAAGCAACTTGGGAAGGATTTGTTCCAGCTTCCAGTTCTGTGAACATTTCTCATGCTGGGGAATCAAGACAGCGGGAGCTGGAAGCTGCTGGTCACGTGGAACCCATAGTTAGGGAACAGAGAAAGGTGAATGCGAGCTTGCTGTCCAGTTCCCCATCTCCATTTTTACAATTCAGGGAATGGTGCTACCCGTGATTGGTGAGCCTCCCACCTCTTTAACATAATCAAGACAGTCCCTGACAAGGGGGCTAAAAGGACATCGTTTCCAAAGTTTTGTTTTGTTTCGTTTTTTTGAAAGTCAAGTTGTCATAAATACCACAGAGATAACAACCAAAGTAGCAAATGGAATTACAGCACGGTTTTCATATAAGCCGGAGCCTGGTTCATTACTAATTAAAGGTATCAGTTTTGAACTTCTTTGAGGAAGAAGTGGGCATCCCTTGCATGCAGGACTCTGCAAGCTCAGTCACCTACATTGCAGGACTCTGCATGCTCAATCACCTACAATGCAGGACTCTGCAACTCAGTCACCTATATCGCGGGACTCTGCAAGCTCAATCACCTACATTGCAGAACTCTGCAAGCTCCGGCACCTACGTTACCAGGAAGGAGACACTTTCATCTCCTGCTCCTTCCCCCATTTTAGCTTCCAAGGCAATGGTGGAGGTGGTAAGAAAGCCAGGGTTCCACATCATTAGTAACTATGGAAACACACATCAAAGCTTTATGTGATGCTTTGCACCAAGGAATGGCCAGAATGAAAAAGAATAAAGGTAGCGAGCGTTGGTAACAATGGAAACTGGAATTCTCATGCTCTGTTGGTGGCTAAAGGTTGCACTGGGAAAGCAGCTAAGATTTCTCCAGTATTTAAACATGATGTGGTTGTGTGGCCCAGGATTCTACTCTTAGATATATAATAAAAGAACTAAAAAAAAAACAACCCCATAAGAACTTTTACAGATGTGTTTATAGAGACATTAAAAGTAACAACTAAACAGTAAAAGCACCCAATGTTAGTTAACTGAAGACTAGATAAAAAGCAGGTATAACTTTGAAATATTATTCAGCGATGACAAGGAATGAAGTATTGATGTAAGATGTAATGGGGATAAAACTTAAAACATTATTCTACGTGAAAAAAAACTTTGTGTAATTTCAATCCATTTATATAAGATATACAGGCATGCATACTGGTAAAGGGTGAAAACAGATTTGCGGATGTACAAGAATTTGAGGGTGTGCAAAAAGGGAATTATTGCTTTGGGTTGAAAGTATGGAATTTCTATTAGTACTAGTGCAAATTGTAAGGTTATATTCCTGCCTGTGATATACAAAAATTCAAATTCAAACTTGCGGAAGATAACCCAGGAGGCATGTGGATTTGGCGTCAGTAAAGCTATTTCTTAAAAGACATAACTGTATTTCCACCCTCAGGCATCGGCCCTCTACTTGGATGAATCTAAGAGTGAGGACTTCATTAAATTTTGGCTCTTGAGTGCTTTGCTTGTCCAATCTTAGTTGAGTCTTAGTGCTTATTTGCTTCCACTGCTTCTCTTTATAACTTTGGCCCTCCACGTTGTACCCACCAACTGACCCTACCTAGAGCCCATGTCTCCTCCTTGCTAATACTTATTGAAACAGGAATGTGGAAGTGGAAGTCTTTTTTATTGTTTCTATTGAGCTATACATTTTTCTCCACTTCCCTATCTTCCTCCCCTCTCCCCTTCTACCCTCTCCCTTGACCCCCGAGCTTCCAGTTCACTCATGAGATCTTGTCATTTTCACCTTCCTATGTAGATCCATGCATGTCTCTCTTAGGGTTCTCTTTGTTGTCTAGTTTCTCTGAGATTGTGGATTGTAGGCTGGCTTCTCTTTGCTTTATTTCTAAAAGGTAATTAAGAGTGAATACATATATATTCTATTTGTCTTTCTGGGTCTGAGTTACCTCACTCAATATGATTTTTTTCTGTATCTATAATCGCTGTAGTCATATGAATACCTCATATGGACTAGGTACTGTGATCCCTATTGAACAATGTATCATTTCTAAGGAAAAGATACTCGTTACATTCCTGTTGCTTTTAAGCTGCTATCTAACCTTCCTGGATGACCTGTAGGACCTTTTGTGACTGCTTCCTTATGGACTGGCTGGATCTCTTCCTGCCTGGAGATCCCCATCTGGTACTCTGGTTTTACCAAGCCCTTGGCAGATCACAGGAGGTGTCATGAGCTCTGTCTCCGTTTTGGCTTTGTGCTTGTTCCTCCCTTTACTGGAACACTCTCCAAATAATAGCTTGGTTCCTACCTAACCCATTCTTTCTCTCTCTTTCCTTTACAGATGTCAGACTACTTCACACTTTGAAGGTTCTGATTGGCTCTGACTCTCTCCTCTTTATTCTTCATTGACATCTTCCCACAACACTTCTCTGTTTTTAATCCCGTCTTGGCGGTTCCTTCTCTTTGGATGTGAACTAACTGTCGTTTCTGTTCTCTCGATGTTTTTTTGCTTCAGAAGTTGTGCAATTGTAATAATATGAAGTTAATGCCTTTGCTTTCTTTCTAAACACCATGAAGACTGAATACCCAAACTGTTTTCATTGACTCTGGTCCATGTGTGACTGATCTCTTGTTTTGTTCAAGCCATTGCATGACGATTTCTATAGTTTTTGTGATACATTTATATCCATTCATGCATTTACGCTCTCATTGGTGCTCATTCCTCCCATCTGCAGCTACTTCCCTTGGGTATGCATTACCTCTGAGAATTTCCTTTAATGAGGACTCGGGGAACAAACTATCAGATTTTGTTTATATAAAATTGCCTTTATTTTAGCCTCATTCTTGATAGGTAATTTTGGTGGGTACGGAATTGTAGGATGACAATTATTTTCAATGACATGTGTATGGAAGCAATTGAAAAGCTAGAAAATGTCCATGTGTAAATATTTTTCAAGTTCTGATTTTTCAATTTCAAGATTTTTCAATATCTCCTTGTTTATTCAATAGACATAAGCAGGCTCCAGACAAATTAAAAATGTAAAAGATAGATAATTTTTAATAAAAGAATATATAAGAGGTTCCAACTTTTAATTTAAAAACACCTAACCAAGAGGCAAGGGGCTGATAGGTTTGACTTTATGTGCAAATAAAACAATTTCTGTTGAACTCAGGGCACTTGGATAGTTCACCCGACAGATGTTAAACCAAGAGAAAGCAAAACCATTAAGTAGTATTTTCTCTTTAATACTAAAGAAAATTTAAAGGCAAATAAAGGATACTAATAAACTAGATATGCAAATATCTGGTAAATATACAACAAAGGGCTCAATCTTATTAGTCATCGCAAAGTGTATATTAAACAGCAAGAAAGTACTTTTTGTTTAATGTTTTGGTAAAAATGTAAAACATCCGTGGGAAAATGCGTTTTAGCATGCAATTCCTGTCTATTCTGAGAATGAGGAGTTGGACCCTCGACGGCGCTTGCATTTAAGGCCAAACGATTTCTGTCACACACATCCCACCTCCTAATCCTCGACAGAGATACTGCCACCAACCTGTCTTTTCTTTGTTGTTGTGGATTTCCTCCTGTCCCCGTGTCATTCTCCCAAAGCAGACGTGAACTAATGGCTACACAGTCATTTCACATGGAAAGAACTCAAGAGCTCACCGCGTGGAGTAGCCCTCCTGTAACTTCGGCGTCCTTCCCCACTCCCATGTGCTCCTCCCGCGTGGAGTAGCCCTCCTGTAACTTTGACATCCTTCCCCACCCCACGTGCTCCTCGATAGAATTTTAAGCCACGCAGATGTACCTTCTCCCAATCCCCATTTCTGTTTTTCAATCCTTTATCCACTCCATTCAGCCAGCCTTTCACCTGTCATTCTTCTTAGAAGTGCATAGAAAAGTCATCAACGGTTTGTGAATCCAGCTTCTTAAGCCACGGGCAATGACCACAGTGAAGTCACGGAACTGATTGTGGGAGGCTGTGAAAAATTAGCAGCACTTTTCTGAATGTGCAAGGGATAAAGATTAATGTAAAACTAAGCGGAAGGAGTCACCGGATGTCTCTGGGAGCTTGTGCCTGTATTGTTTTGGGTGACTTTCGTGTGAACACCCAACATGAGTGCGTGGCATCGCACATGCCAGCCAGTGCCAACGAGGCTGCTCAAAAGACCTGGGCTGGGAATCAAGACTATTATTGTATGCTGTGAACTGCCGTGTTATTATTGCTTTTATGGAAACATAATGGTTCAATGACAGAAAACGAAGACCTTGAACCTCATCCTGCTGTTATTCCTCAGCCTGGAAGTATCAAAGTAGTTTGTCTTCGGATTGTATTGTGTTAAATGTTTGCTTTGAAAAACTGCTATTTGAGTTGTTGACTTGAGTTTTAGAGAAAACTCATTAAGAGAATTTTGATTTGGAGTTAGGACACAGTTTCCAACTACTGAAATATCTATAAGCATACTTCTGCTTTTTGGGGGTATGTGTGAGTGTGTGTGTGTATGTGTGTGTGTGAGAGAAAGAGAGAGAGAGAGGNGAGAGAGAGAGAGAGAGAGAGAGTCTGTGTGTGAGGATGTTCTCACCTGTGCATGCACTTGAAGAGACTAGTCAACTACTTTCCACCTTAACTGTTTTGGGACAGGTTCTCTCCCTGAACATGGAGCTCACCATTTTGGCTAGAATGGTTGACCCGGAAGCCCCAGGATCTGCCTGTTTCAGCGCCCTCTCCTTTCACTACTGGACCTGATATCTGAAAGCCTCTGGAATAAATCCTGGAATCTGTAGATAGGAGAACCAAGAGCTGGGTGTCTGATCGCAGGAAGAGATGGATATCTTAATGAAAGAGAATTCATCTTGCCCCAGTCTCTCTTTTTCTTCTGTTTAGGTCTTGATGGATTTAATACCTGCCCACATTGGCATGTGGCTCTTCTTTATTTAGACTATTTAATACCTAATCCCTTCTGTAAATGCTATCATAGACACACCTGGAAATCATGCGATACCAGACACTGGATATTTCTTACTTGATTCAGTTTGACTCAGAGGTTGACTGTGACAGATTGCTCTTGGCAGCTAGGCACAACAAGTAGTGCAATTGTATCCTAAGCTTATACAACTTCTATTCTGCGTTGCAGAAGATTATCTCCAAACAGCCTTTCCTAGGGTTTCTTACTAGCAGGTTTTGCTAATATCGAGCAGTGGTAGAAGGCAGAAAAAGAATGATTCAGATATTTTCTTTCCTTCCTTCCTTCGTCCCTCCCTCCCTCCCTTCCTTCCTTCTCTTTTGACAGTGTTTCCACAGTAGTCACAACTGTCCAGTTTCCACATCTTCCACATCTGTAGCCTAAAGTGACCACAGTTTCTACCAGCCTCGGGCTCTGCAAACACAGCTTGCTTTTGTCCTTCCAGCCTTGGGGTAGTGGCAGTTTCCTGCTGTTATATTTGATTGCTTCCTGTTCTTGGTTAGATTCCTAATGTCCTTTATCTCCTGTCAGTCAATTTGATGCAGTAAATTCCCTTGAATCTAGGTGTCATGGTACTATATTGCTTTAATTTTGTGGTTGTGTGTTGTATGTATGTGTGCCTGCTAGTGCGTTCACTTGTGTGTGCAGGTGTGAAGGCCAGAGGTTGATCTCAGGTGTCTTCCTAATGTTTTGAGACAGGATCTCTCATTGAACCTGGTTGGCCAGTGAGCCCTCAAAATCTCTGCTGCCTCCTGCAACTCCAGTGCTTGGTTACAGGCGAACATTGCCTCAGTGGGCATTTACATGGGAGCTGAGGATTCAAACTCAGGTCTTCATAATTGTACAGCAAGCACTTTACCCATCCAACAATCTTGCCAGCCCCTTTTAATTTTTTTCTTCTTCTACTTTTGAGGACTAAGGACGGAGGCAGGGCACCCTTTGGTTCTTCCCTGAGTCCTGGCCTGTCCTCTGAATGATTGTTCCGGTGACACTTCCCCCACTGCTGCCTGGGAAGTCTTCCAGACAGGCACTGTGAAGGGGAGGCTTGGCTCCAGGGGTAACCTGGCAAAAGAGTGCTGGGTAACTCATTATCAGGTACTCTGTAGAGTGCAGTGAGGTCAGACAAGAAGGAGGCTGCACACCTCTAGACAATGTGATGATGGACAGAGGTCACACCTCCCAACTGCCTGAAAATACGCTTCCAGCTCACCTTCCCAGTGTACCCTTCTGTCAATATACCATTTTAGATTGACGGTCTATAAAGACACACTTACAGATCATTCTTAGTATAGGTGCTATTCCTATTGGGAGTATACCTCTCTGTCTTTAATCCTTTTAGAATAAGGTAGGCATCAACCTTTATTCATCAGCAGTACTTCTGATGTTCTAGGATAAAGTAAAGATATCTGGCCCAAACCATAAAATGTCTTTGGTGGAACACCTTGGTGTTATGCTGAAAGTGCTGTAGAAACACGACTGAAACCAGTGAAAACCCTTGCAGTTCATTGCAACATGCTCGGTTTCCTTCTAGTTTCTTCTCTCTGCCCCCACTCTCTTCATCACCATAACAACACAAAGGAAAACGCACTGCAGTGGAGATGAACGGTTCAGGAGGGTGTCAGCCTCTTTTCAAAAGCACTTACAAAACATATTCTAATTCGATATGTTGTGAAGGATGGCCTCTGTAGTTAAAACAGAAGGGGAAAGTCTGCGGAATGAGAAATTTAACAGTACAATTTTAAATGTCAGTTAGCTCAATTAAATGCCAACTTTCTAGAAGGATAAAGAAGCTTTGCAGAGATTGAGCCTTTAAATGAGAAACAAAACAAAAAACCCAAGTATTTAAAGGAAAGAAGGCCAAATGTCACTGTGAGTGCTCACAGTACAGCTGGGTCTTGCTCCTAAAGAGTTATCCTTTCTGGAGTCTATCTTGGCCCCGCTGAGATGACCTGAAGCTGTACGGAAGCCTGCAGCTCTTCCGACCCAGCCCTCCTCTCCTTCCACTCATTTCACAGAACAGGTGTTCTTCCTTCCTCTGTCTGCTCCTTGGCCCCTAATTCTTTCATAGGCATTTCAATTTGCACCCCAGAAATCCTCAACTAACACTTGGGAGCTATGTTTGGTTTAGCCTGAAATTCATTCCTCCGTCTTTACCCCTACCATGAAAAGATCTGCTTGAATGTACCCAACCCTGTGCTAGAAACTCGCCCCAGCTAACTACGTGTGTTTGGCTTCTGTTAAACCGCTCGCTTGCTTTACCTACCTCTGCAACTGCCAACCAGGATGGTAGTTTTTCTGTGTTCTTTGCCTTTAAGGGGTACCTGTATAAGGTCCCAGAATTTGAGGCTGTTCTCTGAGAAGTGTTTCTTTCCAAGCAGTTGCTGGCTGGCCTAATACAGACTCTCAATTCAGACTTTGGGCATGCTGAGTGATCTTTGGGTCTCTACCCCACAACACTCACCTCATAACAAAAATGCTGGAATTGAACTATTTTCAAAGCCTATGGATAGAGGCTCAATATCAGGATGGACCAAGAAAGTAAATTGCAATCCTGAATAAAACTATCTTTGTTTCCTACAGTTGTTAGAATGGATCTATACATACTTAGCAATGTTATTTTGTTAAAAGAAACTAGGGCACTGGAAATTAATAAAGAGGCCCACTCTCATTTTTTATTGATCCCAGGCTTTTTATTTATTTGTCCTGTGAATCTATCTCCTGTTGCGTGCACATAACCCAAAGCCATATAAATATGCTGGTTAAATGATCAAGAGGCATTGGAGAAGAAAGCCTCCTAGGACAGAAGCTAAAGACCTTTGTCCTTTGCCCTGAAGAACTTTATAACAAGCATAAAACAGTTCATAGGCATCCTCATCCCCGAACTCGTGAGCATGAGAGCTGCCTGCAGGTGTCAATGCTGCTGGTTTTGAAAATGCAGGATGTGACCCCAGCCAAGGAGCTCAGTGTATATAACCTTTGGAATGGAAGATCAAACATCTCCCCTGGGCTGTGGGTTCCTCATCTTCTATGGGTGAAAGGGGTCAACACACTACAAACTCTGTGACAATCTAGCCTCTTGCCTCTCTTGTAACATTTTTTTTTTATAGGAAAGACTGCTTGTAGGAGAACTTAGCACATAGGAGTAAATAAACACATTAGCTGTTATTACCATGGCTGTGCAATTCATTGCCATCATTACAGTCAACTCCTGCAAGCTAGGCACAGGTCATCCTGGTCCCCTATTGCCTGCAGTGCTGTAGTGATAGGGGAGATAGGGGAGCACAGGCCTGCTTTTTGTCCCACCCGGCTCCTGCACAGCTAGCTTAAACCCCGAAATAAGAACACACAAATTGTATTCATTTAAACACTGCCTGGCCCATTNTGTCTACTCCCCCCACCTAAGGGCTGGCCTATCAAAAGGCCAAGGCAGTTTCTTTATTAACCAACGAAAGTAACAGACAGATGACCCTCCTACATCACAGTGCCACTGTCAGGAGACCCCCTAACACCTTACAGGGCTGCTCAGAGCCTTCTCTAGCCATACCATTGAGCACTGCAGGATGGTAGGTAACACTGAGTCCAGGCCAGAGAACACTTACAACAGAGAAATTTGGAAGTCACTGTGGCTTTGATGTATTCTGACTATATTGCCTTCTCCAAGCTACCCACTGAAATTGCAAGTTGATTTTCAGACTCCTTAAATAACAGCCCATGTGTTACATGGTTGTATGCCATGGGGGAAATAGATGCAGTTTATTTACAGCATCTTACCTGGAATTAGACTCTCCTGTCTAATTATTACACACTTCAAGGTGGGATACTAAATTCTGCAAGAATATAAAAGTTAGTATTACTTGCTTTCAGTCATATATTAGCTTAGTAGGAAGTAAAGGAGACTCCTATGTATCAGGATTTGGCATTTCCCCCTGGTGTATATGGAGGAGGGCAAGGAGTAGCCCAGGCATGTGGGAGTGTAGCCTCAGAGAGCATCTGGAGATAGGCATCTGAAGCAAAGACAGGATAAAATGAGGCAAGAGGCCTCTTAGAGAGGTTTCCTAGGAGACAGCCAGGTTGTCCAGGTACCCTGAGGGATGTTTAGTGGACTTAGTCTCAGATCTAAATATGATGACCTAAAATAATGAATTACAGGTATGTTTCAGCAGAGAACTTTATCTTTTAAAATAACATTCCTGTTGATTCTTTGAAAATTTCACATAACGTATTTCCCTCACTTTCACCCCTCCCCCTCCTCCCCCAGATCTACTCCCACCTCCACACCCACCCAACTGCCCATGCTTTTATTTTTTTAACCCATTAAATTCAACATGTGCTACCCTCTGTGTTACACATAGAGGGTGTAAAGCAGCCCTCTGGAACAGTCAGCCTACTAGGGGTTGCACCTTTAAAGGAAAATCATTTTCCCTCTCTTAGAAGCTATCCATGTCCCATAGTTCCTTAACCAGGGGCAAGACTTCCTGTCTGCCTCTCTCCTCCATGATAAAATTGTTGTCTGGCTTGAGCTTACGCAGCTCTTGTGCATGTTTCAACAGCACCGGTGTGTATTCATATGTGCATCTGCCACACCATATTCAGGGAACACTGTTTTGCTACCATCATCCAATATCCCCGACATTTACAATCTCTCTGTCCCCTCTTCTACAATGATCCCTGAGCCTTGGGGTGATGTAGATGTCTCATTAAGGCTGAGCACTCCATAGTCTCTTATTCTCTACATCTTGACCAGTTGTGGGTCTCTGTGTTAATCTATCTACTGCAAGAAGATTCTCTGATGAGGGTTGACAGACACACTGATCTAAGAAGATAGCAATACATCCTTAGGAGTCAGTTTAATACGATTTCCAGTTAGCCCACTTATAGTAGTTTCTCCGCTAGTGCCTATGACAGGTTCCTGGCCCTGTTAACTGTTCCAGGTCTAAGTTCCATCTTGTGGAGCTGTTTTAAATACAGTCAGGAGGTGGTTTCGTTACTCTTAGATGTTCGTGCCACTGTTGCATCAGTGGGCATGTCTTGTTGACCAGTCATTATTGTAGCTGGCCATGTTCGCAGCGGATAACGATGATCACCTAAAGGGAAACTTTATGAAGTAGGGATGTCTGGGATTCAGCAAAACCATGTGTTATGAGTTTGAGAGATGAGTTTTTAGGTTCTGGCTTATAGATGGTAGTAGCTGTTCCTTAAGAAAGTTGGGGTTCAGAAGGACGTCCCTACTCTAGAATTGAGTGTGGAACAGGTAATGTCTCCAGTCCTCTAGACAAACTAATCTGGAAGTGGAATATATTGCAAGTTGAGAACTTGTACAGCAAATATGGAATATTCCAGAAGGAGAAGGAGAAAGATTGAGGAGACTTAAGTACCAGGTGGTTTTGACTGGATCACTTGATCTAGAAAACTAAACTTAATTACTACCAAAAGAATTGCAATTCTCAGAGTTAATGCCCATAAAAGGCCTCTGGGACAGTTCCTCTAAAAATGTAGATTCAAGAAACTATTGTCCTATTGTGGTCACCTAGAGTGATGCCCAGATACCCTGTTCACACAATACATTTTCTTCTATGCCTGGACTGACTGATGTGCCTGAATTATTAGTTTGTCTTGATGATTATATGTGATGAACATGTATGTAACTGTCGGGGAATGAGAAAAGGAGTGGCCCAGAAATAACTGTCTTTTCTAAGATGCTGGGATTTTGAGCCTACTTTTTCCCATTCTTGCCTTTCTTCCCCAGAAACATTGGCACAAAGTATTGCTTACTAATAGTAGGATGCATCCAAATGATGTGGGATTCCTCTCTATATGCTATGAATATGTTTTATTACCATTGGTTAATAAAGAAGCTGCTTTGGCATATGACAGGATAGAATATAGCCAGGCTAGAAGAGATAGAGAGAGGAGGCAGAGTCAGAGAGACACCAGGTAGTTGAGAGATGCCATGCAGCTACAAAGGGGACAGATGCCGGAACTTTACCGATAGGCCAAAGCCTCGTGGTGATACACAGATGAATAGAAATGGGTTAATTTAAGATGTAAGGGCTAGCTAGGAACATGCCTAAGCTATTGCCCAAACAGTGTTGTAATTAATGTAGATTTTGTGTGATTATCTGGATCTGGGCCGCCAGAAAAAAAAAAGTGTAGGCTCTGTCTACACCCAAACACATACAAAGCAGAATTCCTCAATGAAGGTCTGTGTTTCCCTATGTGAGCTGTGCTGGAATTTGCTTCACCCATGATAGAAAACAGAAGAGTGGAGTGTGAGCTCCCTGTGTTAGAGAAGAAAAATCTTTTGGAGGAATTGGCCAGGTTGCAGCAGAGTTAAATCTTGCAGTCCAGTTTATATCACAGAACACAAAGAAGCAGAGTACATTATGTGCTCTTGGTTGTAAATAAATGATTTGAATGAATTGGAAGGGAAGGAATCATTCAAACTCCAGCAGAATATCAATTTTAAGAATACCAGTGAAGAGTGGAAATAGGAAAGCCAGTCTTTGACATGAACTACCATAATTAGTTGTTTTAAACAAGTATCATCATCAGGAGATGTTAAAATACTTGTGAAAAACAAGTATTTGTCTAGTTTAAATACACGTTTATTCTATAAATTCAAAATTACAAAGGCAAAGTAATTTTACAATGGAGGAACTCAATTGGGAACCCTTAATTAAGAGACCAGAGTAAATATCACCATAAGACAGGTAGACATCATGTACTTCCTGGCATGGTGTACAAATGCCATGTTTCTATGGTATTCTTGGCTAGAGCAGCTTATCCTCAGAAAGTATTAGAAAAGGCCTAACCTGAGGGAGTCTACAAAACACATGTATGTCATAAAATATGACCACATCCACTCCCTACTCCCCCCTGCATCTTCCCATATCCCAATAACATGCCCCTCCCAAACGTAGTGCCTTTTTCTTGATAACTCCTTAAGCCCAATTAATTCATAATCTACTAAATATAGTATTGGGTCCCATTTTAATAAAATTTGAATGAATGAACGAATGAATGGGAATGTAATGCTGTAGTATGTCTTTAAATACATAGAAAAATAATTTTCAATTCATACACATTTGATTTTGTGGGAATTTCTTTTTAAAAAGTAATCCTCTGAAGTAAGAATAGCTATAAACTAATTATGTTTGTCGGAGAAACTGAACAAATTCATGGAACCTGGTTTTAAGGAAGGTTCCTTGATGTAGGATGGTCATCTGTCTATGTGTTACTGTCATTGGTTAATAAAGAAATTGCCTTGGCCTTTTGATAGGCCAGCCCTTAGGTGGGTGGAGTAGACAGAACAGAATTCTGGGAGANTTATTTCGGGGTATAAGCTAGCCGTGTGGGAGCTGGGAGGGACAAAAAGCAGGCATGCTCCCCTTTCACTGCAGTTCCTAACATCTTGATTTTCTTCCTGACTACAAATAGTCACCAGTGAATGCATAAATTTATTTGCAGGTAAAATATAGTGAATACATTGAGGGCTGTGGCATATATTATTATTCAAGAATGCCATGATTAAAAATAATAGAAAAAAGGCATGATCTAATTCAATTCTAGATTCTGAAAATAGTTTAACCCTGAAGTCTCAGAAGCAGCAGGGACATACTCTGGGCAAACTCATTACCTGAAAGGAGACTTTTGCCCATTTAAAATCCTGTGTTACAAAACCAAGGAAGTCGTGAAAATATACACAGCTCTCCAAAAGGAAATGAAACCAGGGGCAGATGCAGTGCCTGCCCGGTTCGGATGATGGATGTATTCCCTGGTGTCTACAAAACAGAACATTCACATACTGGTTTTGGAGCTGCGGGATACTGAGAAATAGAAAAGGAATGGTAAAAGTTTAGTACAATGGCCTACACACATCCACTGCCAAAGACTTAGGTGAGCATAGGAATTTTCTAGAAAGTACTGGTTAAAATTATTTGAGAGCACACCTTTGAGATGAGTAGAAACTGACAACTTCACATAGTACTTGCTTTGTGTTAGTCTAGGTCACGTGTTCTACACAAACCAAGAGAACCCTCATAAGCCTCCCTCCAGGTAATCATCAGTCTTATTCTCTACATGTGGAAACGGAGGCACGGAGGTCATGTAACTTACTCAAGTGGCTAGTAAGTGCTGAGTCAGGATCCAGACCTGGTCAGCTTGGCTCCAGGGCTTGGCTTTCAGCTTCTATATTACATTTAATGCCATTTAGGGTTGATTCTTTATTGTATTATGTTCACTTTTACCTTCTGGCCACAGATCAACAATTTTTTCTATTTATTTAAGAATCTTTTCTCAGTTTACATACCTATCCCACTTCTCACTCCCTCCCCTCCTCCTGCTCTTTCCACCCCAACCCCCCATCCACTCCTCAGTGAGGGTAAGGCTTCCCATGGGGTGTCACCGCAGCCTGGCACATCAATTTGAGGCAAGACCAAGGCCCTCCCCTCTGTATCTAGGCTGAGCAAGGTATCTCTCCAAAAACAATGGGCTCTAAAAGCACTAAGGATAAATCCTGGCCCCATTGCCAGTGTTCCCCACAGACTGCCTAAGCCTCAGAACTGTCACCCACATACTGAGGGCCTAGTTTGATCCTATGCAGGTTCCCCCGCTGTCAGTCAGTGAGTTCCCACTAGCTCAGGTCAGCTGTTTCTGTGAATATCCCCATCATGCTCTTGACCCTTTTGCTCATATTATTGTTCCTCCCTCTCTTCTGCTGGACTCCAGAAGCTGGGCCCAGTGCTTAGCTGTGGATCTCTGCATCTGCTTCCTTCAGTTGCTGGATGAAGGTTCTATGATGACCATTAAGGTAGTCATCAATCTGATTACAGGGGAAGGCAGGTTCGGGCACCCTCTCTACTATTGCTTAGATTCTTAGCTGTGATAATCCTTTTGGATTCCTGGGAATTTCCCTAGTGCCAGGTGTCTCACTAGCCAATGGCTCCCTCAATCAACATATTTCTTTCCTTGCTCTCCCTCTATGTCCTTCCCCAAATCACATGTTCTCCTTCCCCCTCCCCTACTCTCCTCCCCTTCTTCTCTCATCCTCCCTCCCCCTTTCCCCACACTCCCAATTTTCTCAGGAGATCTTTTCTATTTCCCCTTCCCAGAGGGATCCATGTTTGTTTCTCTTAGGGTTCTCCTTGTTACCTATCTTCTCTGGGGTTGTGGGCTATAGGCTGGTATCCTTTGCCTTACAGATAACATCCACTTATGAGTGAGTACAATCCATGTTTGCTTTCTGTGTCTGGATTACCTCACTTAGGATGGTTCTTTCTAGTTTCATCCAGCAAACTTTAAGATGTCATTTTTTTTTGCCACTGAGTAGTACTCCATTGTGTAAATGTACCACATTTTCTTTATCCATTCTTCAGTTGAGGGGCATCTAGGTTGTTTCCAGGTTCTTTTTTTATTAGCTTTGGCTATGTTGTAGTGGCAATCAGTGTTTTGGAAGTACTTTTGGTACATCAAACCCCTTAATTCCCATACAAGTACGTGAATCTTAAGGGCTCTGTTTTGCAAACTGGGGTTAAGTATCAGTCGCTCAGAAGATAGTTAGTAACTAGTCATGGTGGGACAGTGTGTAAGATAGCTAATAACTAGCCAAGGTGAGTTAGTGTGTAAGATAGTCAGAAACTAGTCAAGGTAAATCAATGTGTAAGATAGTCAGAGACTCGTCAAGGTGAGCCAGTGTGTAGCTAGTAGCTAGTCAAGGTAATTCAGTATTTAAGACAGATAGTAACTAGTCGATGTGAGTCAGTGTGTAAGACAGCTAGTAACTAGTCAAGGTGAGTCAGTGCATAAGACAGCTAGTAACTAGTCCAGGTGAGTCAGTGTGTAAGACAGCTAGTAACTAGTCCAGGTGAGTCAGTGTGTAAGACAGCTAGTAACT
>LOEQ01001061.1:106117-118373 GCA_001685075.1 Bramus lutescens
ACAGCTAGTAACTAGTCCAGGTGAGTCAGTGTGTAAGACAGCTAGTAACTAGTCCAGGTGAGTCAGTGTGTAAGACAGCTAGTAACTAGTCAAGGTGAATCAGTGTGGAAGATAACTAGTAACCAGCCAGAGTGACTCAGAGTGTAGTAAGTAGCAGCCAAAGCAGGGCTCCTGCTCACAAACACTGTGCTGTAAACCAAGTCTAAAGGGCTGTTATTTTCCCTTGACCTCTGTCCTCCTTTTCTGCCATCCCATGGAGCTTTGATGCAAACAAGACCACCCTGTCTGCATGGCATTTCCCAGATGCCCTGGAAGCTAGGTTTGGCTAGGCAATTAAGCTCAAACCAATGGAATGTGGAGAGGAGGAAATGCTGCAATTTCTACCAAGAAAATCACTTGCTGCGCATGCCTCTTCTTCCTGTTGGGTAAAAAAGAGCTGTCACTCTGGCCCACACCTACCAGACAGCAATACCGTGTCGTTCTTTGGTCCTAGCGATGACTCAGAGCTCTCAAGGAGCTTCTCTAGCCCATCATATTGGGAGTGTTTGATGACAAGAATATGTCCTGACAACAGGGGTTTTGTTTTGTTGCTTGTTTTCCTGGCAATGGCAGCTTACCTTCCACCATGATAGCAAATAACTAGATTTTCCAAGTAATCAACTGTGCTAGTAGTCCATGATGTAAGCATTCTGAGAACTGGCACCTGGCAAAGTTCAAGGCTTGTTAGTTAATGATCAGACACACACACACACACACACACACACACACTGCCATTCACCAACCTGCAATTTCCCAGAGTTATTAAAATGATGTGACTGTATAGTGTTTAATGAGGCACAGGGAAATATGGTCATGATCTTTTTTAGTTCTGGGGATTTAACCCAGTTCCCCTGTGCCTTCTAGCCTATTCTACCCTATCACTACACTACACCCGAGCTCTCATAATATTTTTAAGTGGAAAAGTAACAACCTTACAAAATGGCCAAGAGCACTGGCTTATCATGGCCAGCTCTTTTGTAGTGAGCTGGTAAATTGGAAGGGCGTTTTTTCTCTCCTTTTTAAGTTTTGTTTCTTTTTGCTAAGCTATACTTACACTATTGTTTCCTGTGAATTTTTTTTAATTCAGTTGTATAAAGATGAGCTAAAGTATAACATAAGAACAAATGAAAAGGCCATTCTTACCAATAAGGCTCCAAAATGTCATTCTCAGACAGTTATAGGCTTAGCGCTCGTGTAACAAGAGCAGACAGATGTGAGTTCAGTCCTGGCTTTCCACACAGCCTTCCTGGGTCCAGGCTGACTGAGGCTCTACCATATTGAAAAACTCCCAAGTTACCGTGGCCACTTCCGTTCCCCTCGTGAAGAATGAATGAAGAGTGCAGAGACATGTTCATGATGAGTGTTTTAGATCCAGGCCTGGAAGCAGCATACATTGTATTCATTCTGCATTGTCAGGAACACAGGCCTGCCATACGTGACAGCATACCACATGATTAGCCCAGGAGTCAATAGTCCTGGTCTCAGCTCTTCATTCAGGTTAATAAAGGATTGGATAAGTTGCTTTATTTTTAATCCTTAGAATATGTTTGGTTAATCTTAGTGTTGTTAAAAGATAAACTTTCAATTAAAAAAATTCTTTCCGAAAAAAAAAGGAAGGAAAATTTCTGTCTCTAAAACATCAGGATGTATCCTGTTATCTTGGGTCTTTGTAACGACCCTATCGATTCGCTTTGTGATTATACTCACTTCTGAGCTAGTGGCACCTATTACTTATAGGTCAGGAACAGAGCTGACATTCACTCCTGTCTCTAGGGTGAAGCTAATGAATTGTAAGTTTGGTTCATGGCGAACAAATTAGTTTTAAAACCAGGGAGTTCACAGGTTTGGTATTTTCTTTCTTTGAATCGTATACTGCTGTCTGTGGATCGTTTTATAGACAGAAGCTTTTCGCTGCTGCTGCTTCTTCACCCTCTTCCTCAGAGTCCTTTCTGTCAGGTAAAGAAGGGACTCCTGCAATACCGAAAATAGTCGGAGAGATTATAGGAGGCTTCTTTCCTCTGGTGTTGTTTGCAATGAATGCTTCTGATCAAGGACATTGTAAACCATGTTCCCCCTCAACCAGTGTGACACATTCCCAATTAGGGGAGTATTGCTTGCATTCTGACTGTCTGGTCCAGGTGAGAGCAGAGAAGGGCAGTGCCTAGGAGTCTTGAGATTCTGAGTCAGAAGAGCAGGACCAGTGGGTGGATGAGTATGAAGCTGTGGGGTTTGAGTTAGAAAAAAAAACTAGAAAGATAATGGACTGTGTTTTCCAAATTAATAGCATCTCAGAGGACAGATTTCCAAATTTATGTCTTCCACAGAAAAGCTAGTGACCATGGGTAATTCAGCATTCTAGAATCCATCTTCTCTATTGTTCCTTTATCCTCTTTCTCTCCCCGCTCCTGTCTTCTGGTTCCTTGGCTTATTTTTTGCACGCTTCTATTTTTTCCCCTGGTATTGTCCTTTGCTATTTATACAGTGTCTCCATTCTTAAGAAGGCCATTAAGTTGACCATTCTAAAACACACGCATTGGTTGATAAGTGTCCAAAGCAACAGCTAGATGTGCTACATCCAGGACTGCCAAGGTTCAACAGGATGCACTTTCTGATCTCCAGTAGCTCACATTTAGTCATTCTGGCACTTTCACTCCAGGAAGATGGAAGGCAGAAAGAAAGATTTCTCAGAAAGAGTCAGGAGACATGGGCCTGACAATTAATCTTGACTTTTCAAGATAAATAAGATTTTTCTAGGTAGAGAAGGATGGAAAAGACCTTTTACCCATAAAGGACACCGTACAAACTCTTTTCCTTAGGAAAAAAAAAGAAAGAAAAGGTTTCTCAGTATGAAATGGCCATCATCAAGAATTATTAGTGAGAAAACATCTCCCTCCTTATCTAACATAGGATAAATCACACCAACTAAAGAGTCCAAATCTTCTGTAACACACCTAGAATCCAGTTGTCCAGAATTCTCATCAGCTGAGAACAAAGCCAGGCATCAAGTACTAGGTTCACGAAGATCTGAGTAGCCAAACATTACATGACAGCATTTCTCAGTTTGTAGAGCATTCCTCGTCCTCCCAAGCCGACGACTTGTGCTGTGGACTTCATTCTTATGAAACAATCTGCAGATGGCCATGTGGACAGCCATAGGGAAGGCATTGGTTTCAGGTTACTTCAGACGTGCTTGCTAAGGGTAGTAGTACAGAGTCATTTCTAGGATATTGAGAGCTTGGGAGGAATTGAAAGATGAGAAGTTAGTCTTAGAAACTGCTTCTGACTCTAAAGACACAGAGAGGCAGCGAGGCCTTGGTCAGTGCTTCCCAGTAATATGTTTCCTGTAAAGGAAATGAAGTCTCACTCAGTGGGTGCTGTCTTAGAAGTGAGTTTATAGCTTTAAAAAGAATTCTGGCTAGAAAAGTGGAAATTACCATTCGAAGCTACATCTGCAGCCCAGATCTTTCAAAATCTTTTTAAAGTTTCATGGTTTTACCAAATATTACTTAGATGCATTACTTCTTTATATTCTGACTTTCAAAATAGCTTAAGAAAAGCTTTTACATGCCTTCGTATCTTAAGTTAAGCAGTGAGATGACAGGACCTGGAAGGCATCCAGACTTTCTTTCTGTCTACTCTAGCTTGGGGCTAAGGTGTACAGATGTGTAAGGCAAAGGTTACAGTCTGGACTGGGATAATGTTCAAAGACGAGGTCTATGTTATGTTGAGTTTCAAACTAAAATATTTCCAGGGCCCCCTAACTTTACACCCAACTATAATATAATGCATAAAGGACACGTTGTTGGTGTAAAATACCTCCGTTGAAAGCAGCCTCTTAAATCAGAGTGAGTCACAGAAGCCTTGATATGAATGTGCTAGTCAAGTTTGGTAGAATCTGGTGTTTACCAGGTAATTTCAGGGAGTATGTGGTTAGGGATGTGACAGGTGGAAGGGAGGGTTGGAAAAGACCATCCCATGGGCAGAGCTTTTTAGCCTCTTGTGTTTAAGATCTTTGGTGCCATTTGCATCGAAGTCTCTGGAGTAGGGATTATAAGGAGTCTGATGACCTATTCTGTCCTCTGTGGACACTGCACACACATGGAGCACAGACATGCATGCAGGCAAAACACTCATGTACATAGTAAAAATCTTAAAAAGTCAATCTCTGGAGTGGAACTGAGGGGTGTGTGTGTGTGTGTGTATACATATACATACATACAAATACACACACAAGTTAATTACTTCTATTATTCAAGGGCAAGATAGAAATCCATTAGGCATTTAGTGTATTTTCCTGAAATGGCATCTAGCTTAGCATCAAGAGTGGTGTTGTTAATAATTACCATGTATTCCGAATAAGCTGAAACATAAATGACCCTACCTAAAACCCAAACACTGAGCTTCTGACTGTATCTCAGGTACATTTTCACAGATGCCTATTAATAAATTCACATGGGAATGTTGTTGTGGTGATATCTGCCATACCTTGGAAACTAACCAAGAATGGAAGAATGAATGGGTAAGATGAATGAATACAGATTGGTTTGAAAGTATGGGTGTGAAAAGGAGTAGGAAATACAGCATATTTTTTTTAGCAAAATACTACTTAAGTGAATTAAAAATACATGGATAAAAAGCATAAATAGGAAAATGGGGGTAAATGAAGCTGAGTAATTAACTAAATAACCACGTAAGCTTCAACTTGGCTCCACAGTCCTCAAAGAATTTTGCCATGTCTGTTTCAGGAAGAGAAAACTGAAGTCTAAGGAGTTAAGTAACTTGGTCTAAAGAAGAATGGATAAACAGCAGAGCTGACTCTCACTGTCAGGCCCGTCGAATTCCTGCACCATTTTCCTTATAGTTAATGGAGACCAGAGCTGTCTTGATTCCCTCTCCTTTGCCAGGGTCTTCTTTATGAACCTAAAACCATGCAATAAATATTTAGCACTCCTTCAGAGAAACAGATTAGGAAGCTGGGGAGCAGAAAATACCTGAACGATATTGCCTTGCCCTTCAAAACATTTGATGTTGAAGGGCATTCCCAGAAACCTCAGCATGGAGTGTGGAGTGAAAAGTGACAGAGATGACCGTGTGCATGAAGGGACGAGGCTCCAAGCCTGACCACTTGAATTCAGTTCCCAAGACCCACTTGCTAGGAGGGAACTTGCCCCCTCAGCTGTCCTCTGACCCACACAGGCACCATGAAATGCACGCATATGTACACATATGTCAAATAAAATATAATAGCTTTTTTCAAATGTTACAAATGAAGGTGTTAATGGGATAGTTGGTGGGGTAAGATATCTTTCAGCCAGGAGTCAGTACTTCAGTTGCCAAGTATGGGAAGTCTGTGGAGGAAAAAAAAGAGAGAAATAAAGGTGGGATTTTGGTCTGAGCATGATTTCCACAAAGGGGACAAGAAAGGCTCTTCCAAGTACAAAGGACTGTGAACATTAAAAGCACAGGGTGGAGAAAGCCTGAGACATGCTTCCAGAATCTGGTTTTGAAGCGAACAAGGCTTGGAAGGGATGTTAATGGGCAGAACGTCTGGAGAGGAGAAGTGGCGTCTGAAGCTCTTCGCTGACATGCTTGAGGCAGCACACGTGGGTGGCGTGGGTGAGGAGAGCAGCATGTCACCCCTCAGCTATGTCCTGTTGTGCAGCCTGCACAGAAATGCATCTGGTAAATCTCTCCTCACGTGTGAAGAGAGGGAGTGCTCGGAGCTGGAAGATCTGCAGCCAGGTCCCTCCATCCTGGAGAAGCATCCACAAGAACCTCTCCTCTCCAGGCTCCCATGACTGGGTGATGTGGCATTGCTGTGCTTCATGGCTTTGGTGCTTTTCTCCATAAAGATGCTTCCTCTTGTACCGTAGGACACGTCAACCTTATTCTTGAGACCTATGCTCCACTCCTCAGGGGCTTCTTGCTTAATAAACAAATTATTTCCAGTCTTCTGAGCTGAACTATAAATTCTTTGAGGACACAAAGCAATTCTTACACCTTTTTTAAAATTTATTTTCCTGTGTGGTGTCAGACACACAGTAGGCTTGCAAAGAAAAAAAACTATTTTTTATACCAACCTGCTTTCTTCCCCACAGGATGCCCAAACAGAAAGTATTTGTACAGAAAATTGTTTAATCCTTTAAAGATTCTAAAAGTCAAAGATTTTGATGTTTTCTTTAAATTAGTATAATTGGTTACATGAGTAATTTAGCTGTTAACAAGGTATGGAAAGCTTCAAAACAGTAGCTGCTTACTCCCATTTCATGGCCAATATTCTACCAGGCCCTGAGTCAGCCTAGAAATCAATTTTGCCCTTTTCTATGGAATCATTATAGGGCCAGAAAGAAAAAAAAATCCTGTTGTTTAATAAGCAGGGGTTCTGGGGAAGCAAGAAAAGTTGATATAATGGGATGAGGGTCTGAATGCAGACCACCAAACTGGAACTTCGAGACTACAACGTGCACTTCCAGGCAGGGATAGGGTATGCTCCAGCGTTCCATGCTAAGCCTGAACAACAAAGTGAAAGGGAAGAGCACTGCCATGCAACCCTTGTGAGTCACAGAACCACCAAGTTTCTACACATTCAGTTTCTCAGTCTTCTGTCTCTCTCTTTCCCCCGCTAAGGGCAATCTCAAGATGAGGAGAGAACCGCATTGAAGTACAATATGAAATCATTACGTTACCATGTTAGTGCTATCTTCCTTACTTGAAAGAAAAAAGACTAGGTTTAAGAAAGTGGTCAGAGGAAAGAGGGGAAAAAGAAAATTTGGCCACTCGGTCAGAAAATACATAGACTTCATCAGCTATATGACTGTTCCCACTGTCATATCATACGTGCCAAGGAACATTAAGACTGGTGTCCAAAAAAAAAAAAAAGCAGCTGAACAGCTGTGACGTGAAAATGAATGGCTTTAAAAATGTTTATTTCCCGCTCAAATTGGTCCTTGTGTGGTGGTACATGATTGTAATTCCAGCACTCTGGAGACCTAGGCAGGAGGCTTGAGGGTTCCAGGTTAGCAGGGTTGCAGAAGAGGTCTTTGCGTGGGAAACAGAAGTGAAATGACGTGAGTAAATCAATTAACTTAAAGTATATGCACTTAGAGGGTAAAACGTGATGGTCGAGTGTGCATGCATTGTACAATAACAAAATCAGAGGGATTAACAGATCCTTGCCCCTGAGCATTTATCATTTCTTTAGGGTAAAAACATCTGGAAATTCTTCAAAGATCCAATAACAAGAAAATGACCTGATCTAAAAAGAGTAGGCAAAAGACTCTATTGTCTTTTCCTAAAAGAAGATACATAAGTGGGCAACATATATGTGAGAAAAAAAAACTTTGCTTAGAGTCTTTAACCATCAGAGATATGCAAATTAATTCCTGGGCTCCTAGCAGCCAGTTGTACCCTTGAGTCTTCTGTGAGGTCAAGTCATAGATGCTGGGTCCCTCCAGATAGTCCTTCAGTGGTCCAGGGGCCAATGCTGGCCTTGCTCTGGGTTTGTTATTGCCAATATTGAGTGCACTTGGAACTTGCATCTGGGCTCCCCTGAAGACTGTTTCTCAGCAAAATCCCCAGGACTTCAAGGCTCTAAAACAAAGTTTCTTCTCTGATGTATAGAGGCATTCTGGTGGCCAAATTTTAGTGACTCTTTGCCTGAGATTCCCAAGGGTGTGACCCACTGAGAAGAGAGAGTTTTCTACCATCACCCATTTGTTTCCAGGGTTCCCTAGTTTATGCCTTGGATGTTTTTAGCAGATCCCTCTTCTTGGAACAGTTACTTGTTTTGATAAATTTCTTCTGCAAAGGAGACAGAGGCATGAGTCAACCATCTTATTTCAAAATCTTAGCAGGACTCTTGGTCAGAACGAGCTAATTAAGGAGTTAAGAGAACAGTGTAGTCCTAAAGCAGAGGCTGCTTGTGGAAGGGTCTGAAGGTGGATACTGATGTCAGGACACTGGTATATATATTTTAACAAGGAATATTTTTACTGGGCATACCCTAAGACAGTGGTTCTCAACAAATGGGTTGTGACCCCTTGGAGGTCAAATGACCCTTTCACAGGGGTCACCTAAGACCACTGGAAAACACAGATGTTTACATTATAATTCATAACAGTAGCAAAATTACAGTTATAAAGTAGCAACCAAAACAGTTTTATGGTTGAAGTTACCACAGCATGAGGAACTGTATTAAAGGCTCACAGCATTAAAGGAAGGTTGAGAACCACTGCCCGAAGATGACAGCATTGCTGCTGCTGTTTGGTTCCTTTCAGTGTTGGTGCTTTGGAGAAAGAATGGACCTGCCAACAAGAGTAAACGGGCAAAGAATGTAAGCTTTCTTCCTCCATATTCTTTATGCAGGCTGTCATCAGCGGTGCACAACGCTACGCAAGAGCCTAATGAGTTTTCCCATTTATTCAAGCAGAAGTCTGTGGAATATGTGTGGGAATGGAATTCAAGAGGGTGGGATAATGGGGCGAGGACCATAAAACTGAATCAGGCTGAGCTTATTGATATGGGTTCACTGGGTGGAGAGTTTGTTTCTAATATGGAAGAACACACGGTATTGAAAGATGTCAAAAGTCAGTTTGAATGGTGGGATGAAGCATTTGTCAAAAGATGGCTTGCTAAACAGGAGTTGGAAATGTTTGCTATCCCTTAGTGTAATGTTGATGAAGGGCTTTTGAAGACTCGGGGAAATCGCAACACTAGATTAGGTATGCTGCGTTAAACTTAATCCACAATGGGAAGACCCACAGGACATGCCCCTCACTAACCTTATTAGACACCAAATGGTGAGACGGACACTACTACATTTGAAGAGCTTTGTGGTTGCCTTTTTCCTTGTGCCAGACCTTAGGATTAGAGATGCCGCTGGTTAGTTGGATTAATTAAACGCAATGTGTTTAATTGGGCCCTGAAGTAGCAGGGTCAGGTGTTGGTACTGAATCTCCAAGGGCAAAGTGGTGGTAGGTATTGTAAGTAGCAGCCTCGACCAAACAATGTCTATAATAGACTGACTCATGAGAGGCAGCACAGGCAAAATGAATTTTATGGCGCCATGACTCATATGGACCTTCAGCACTGGCTAATTGGGAATTAACTAAAACCCAAATGGTGGGGTACACCTGTGAGGGATTTTTTTCTTAATTAAATCATTGGAAATTGGAGGACCCATTTTTAAACCCGCTCTTTTGAGGTGGGAAGTTCCACTGTTAATCTGGGCCCCACCATACAATGGCAGCTTGCACAAAGAACTTGGGAGAAGGAAGCTTTTGCTCTTTGCCTGCTTGCTCTTGCTGGCAAGTTCATTCCTTCACTGGTATTAGAGCCTAGTTCTTTGGGATTTTGGTGTATGCTGAAGATCAGCTAAGATGTGTAGCCTCATGGATGGAACAACTACTGCATTCTGGGAACTTCTATTGGTAGGCAGCCATTGCTGGACTAATTGAACTGTTGGGCACAGCCTGTAAGAAGCCATTTTTAATAAATCCCATATCTATGTAAATATATACATATATATGTGTGTACATTCCATAAATTCTGTTTCTCTAGAGAACTTTGACTAATACACATAGTATTTATTTTTATAAATATTGTACCTCTTTATTTATTTACGAGCCTTAGGTAGAAGCTATTATTTTCTTTTCCCAAAGAAAAAAAATTATTTTATTTGTAGAACCATGCTCTCTTGCAACTTTTTGTTGGTTGTATATGCATTATGTAGATTTCCCATATATTTATATTACTAAATAACAGCATTTCAATTTTAGAAAAAAATATTAGCTACCTCATGGAAGATTAAGATTTTTATCTCCTAGAATTTCTTCTTCCAAATATTGCATTTTATTCTTAACTTAGACCCATTCAACCATTACTTTAAGTTGTTAAGCTTTTTTTTTCACTTTTCTCTTCTGTGTTTTAGCTAGTATTAATTGTTACATGCTATATTTATAGTCAGTTCCAAAATATTAACAATTCTACTTTTGTAAGTAGTATCCTTAGCTAGTAATTAGCCTAATTAGTGATTAGTCTCATAGAGGAGGAAATCAGCCCTATAATTAAATCCACATAATTAGTAACAGAATATTTCCAGCAGCAACATCAAATGAGACACCTGACTTAAGTAGTATACTTCAGACTTGCCCTGCAACATCTAAATATGTTCATATTTGGACAAATGGCTTTTTATACAGCTTTTTATTTTTCTTGGCACTTTAAATTGCCTGCCGCCCCAGCCCACCCACACTATAAGAGACGTTATTTTACCTAAAAGCACGTCTCAGCTGCAGTAAGTGCTGGCATCTAATGGGTCACAGCTATCCCCTTAAAGATTTGTCCTTGGCATACTTAAAGTTGCTTCAGCAAAGAGGTAGTCCCTCTCATATGAGTTAATTGTAGGTTGACTGTCTAGCTCCGTAGACCAGCTTGCTTCAAGGGGGACCCTTTCTCTAGGGCAGTGAGCAACGCCCTGGCTTGGTTTGCTTCCTGCACCTTTTGTTTGTTTCCTTTGTGCACATTCTTTTCTCAAAAAAGCACTTTACCCATAAATAACTAAAGAACAGTCTTTTCAGGATTTTCTGGGAACCTGACTTAAGATACTGGTTGATAGTTACACATGTATCTTCTTTAAATCCCCCATGAGAGTATACACACTCACACACCTTTGCAATTTCCTCATCTTTGAATCCTCTAACTTCCTAATCAAGTTTATATCAGTTGCTTTCTGATTACACTGTGCCTCTAAAATACCATTTTTTAAAAATTACCAAACTCCTGAGTTAGATCCCTAAATTTTATATCATATGCCTTTTTCTTACCATGGTTCCTTTTGGGCTTAACATTGAGTGTGCCATGAAATTTTAAGTAGTTTTTCACAGGAAAGTGGATTGGAGCTAAAGTTTTATTTAAATCATAATGAATCTGAAAATCTGCTTATGTGAGCGTTATGATCTGAAAATTTGGCCAAATAACTTCGAAGCAACTTCCTTGCATCTCTTTAATGGGAATCCTGCATTGCAGTTTAGTTCCAAGACAAACAGACATTGAAAGAGTGATGTCAATCTGAGCCTTTTGGAGAAGAAATCTTGCATTTTCAAATAAAACTTTCAGTGGATAATCAAAATGAGCCACCACCATAGGTTCTATCATGTGGAGATATATTCCTAATAAGTTTTCCTTGAGGTTTTGATCAGGAATGGATATTAAACTTTACAACAATTTTTGTGTCTGTGTCTGTCAGGAAAATTGTCCTGTTTTGTTCTCGTACCCACACCTGGTTTTGATACCAATGTAATTCTGTCTCAAAGTCTGGTAGGAATTTTTCCCTTTGTGTTTTGTGGGATAGTGTAGTAGGTGACCGCTTGTTCATTCCTGGCTGCCCAGACTGTGACATAATCACACAGAAACTATATTATGTTTTTAATTGATTTTATTGAGCTATACATATTTCTCTGCCCCCATCCTTTTTTCTCCCCAGCACCCTTATCTGACATGTGTATGTGTCATATGTAACGCATGTGTTTATCTCAGTGGCTGTTCATTTCATAATCAAGCCGAGGCGGGAATCACCCCACTCTGTGATTGTTCTTGCACGGTGTACTTCTCTGCATGTATCCGATGCTTTCATTGTATATACAAATTTCTCTGCCCCATCCTTTTTTTCTCCCCTCCCCTTCAACCCTCTCCCATGGTACATGCTCCCTCTTTACTCAGGAGATCTTGTTTTTTTTTTTCTGCTACCCATGTAGATTAGATCCATGTATGAAACTATATTATTTAAATCACTGCTTGGCCAATCAATTAAGCATATTGCTAGCTAGCTCTTATACCTTTGGTTAACCTATTTCTATTATTTTATATTTTACAAGTCTTGAGGCCTGCCAGCAAGGTTCCAGCTGACAGCTCACGTCTTTTTCCTCTGGCAGCTCCATGGTGTCTCACTGACTCAGCCTTCTTCTCCCAGCATTCAGTTTAGTTTCCCCACCTATCTCAACTCTGCCCTATCACAGGCCAAGGCAGCTTCTTTATCCATTAACCAATAAAAGCAACACATATACCGAAGGATCTCCCACACCAGGATAGTTTTAGAAAAATGGAGTATATAACAACCCCAACTCCAGTTTCCCATTTTTTTTCCGGTTTTTCGAGACAAGGTTTACTCTGTAGCTTTGGAGCCTGTCCTGGAACTAGCTCTTGTAGACTAGGCTGGCCT
>LOEQ01001061.1:118437-137050 GCA_001685075.1 Bramus lutescens
AGTGCCGGGATTTAAGGCGTGCGCCACCACCACCCGCCAACTCCTGTTTCTACTGCAGTCCTCTGCATGAGTGCATCCATGTGTTTCTTTTCTCATTGTGTAACCACTTCAAAGTTTTCAGTGCCCAGTATGCTAATGGATGTGCTACTTCCCCTCATGTTTATATTCCATTCGTGGGATGATTCAAGGGAGTGAGGGAAGCACATATGGTACAGTCTGCTTTCTGAACGAAATCTTTGTTGTTTGTTTGTTTGTTTGTTTGTTTGAGACAGGCTCTTGCTATGAGGCCCTGGCTGGGCTGGTCCTTGATATATACCTAGAGTAGCCTCAGATTTGTGACAGTTCTCCTTCTTCAGACTTCTAAGTACTGGGACTGTGTAGTTGGATACCTCCACACCCATCTCTCAGCCTAATTTTCATCACTGACATACTTTACAGTTCCTGAACCTTGTGCTCAGGGAGATAGGAGGCTTTGTCAAATGGCTATGATGTGATCAAGCTGAACACTAGAATTCTGACTTTCTTTCACTGTGTCGAATGTTCTTTCTAGATCTTATGCTTCTTCACCTACCGTTCCCTCAGTCCTGGTTAATGGACCTCAATACATCTGAACAGGGCTGCTTGGGTACCAGGCAGAATTTTGAGCATTCATCTTTGCTAATTAGAGCCATACATATCTGAGGTCACTAATTTGTATTTACTCTGGATCTTCCCTCCTCAGTAACAAACTCGCTTTCATTTCTAATTTTCAAGAGAATGTCAGAGATAAAAAGATTTTTCCATGTTTTTAGCTAAGAAACCCCCAAGCCTGAAAACAAATGAGTAAACGAGGGGGTTGGGAAAATTCTCTAATTTTTTATTATGGACTGTGAGCAGCACAATTATTAGAGTCTAATGTGGTTCGACTTTCCCAAAGTTAGAAGTGTGTGGAATGAAGGAAGGACACACAAATGAGTTTTGTCTACTGTGAAGCCAAAACATATAGCTACCTGCCTCCCTTGACCTCATTTACTCCTATCTATATTTTCCTCTTTGCCATTTTTGTAACCATTAGAAATTTTGAAAAAGGAAGATGCTGAATTATAGATTCATGGCTGTTCTTAACACGTACAGGACTCATTAAACAGTGCAGATTATATTTTTCAACTTTATATTTATGAAAACCATAGTCAACATTCAGAAGGAATAATACACATTAGAACTTCATATTCATCCTTTCTTATTTCCCTCCTTCCCTCCTTTCTTTTCAATAAAATAGTCTCATTATATAGCCTAAGCTGAACTCAAACTTATAGTTCTCCAGCCTCAACCTCTCCAGTGCTAGGTTTATAGGTGTGCATGCTAGGCAAACACTTTACCCCTGAGCTACATGCCTTCTCTTTTAAAAAAAAATTGTTTTATGTCAGGATCTTGCTAAACTGTCCAGACGACCTTGAATTTGACATCCTCTTGCCTCAGTCTACCAAGTAGCTGAGTGTGTGCTACCACTTTACTGTGACCATCTCTTTTAAATAGAAAAGCTAAGAATAGAAAGTAACAGGTCATCTTTTCAACAAATAGAAATCGTGAGCATTTCTTGTATGTCTAGACAGTGCTGTAAAGTTAGGACAACTGCTTAGCTAAAAGAGTGAGCAAATTATATATGACCATGCCCTCATGAAGCATTTAATCTAGTGGAGGAGAAATACATAAATCAAATTACAGAAACTTATGATCAATCACTGAGCACAAACCATTGCTGACAGCTGAGGAAGATGTCAGGGAGAGGCTTTCAGAGGAGGGGCAATGAGAGATGTTGTGGAGCCCAGGCGATGCTGTAGGATGGGAAGCTCATACTTGGCAGGGGGATCTGAAAGTGTGAGGGCCTCACACTGGGGCAGGCATGGAAGAAACTGAAAGAAACCAGAGAGGCTGGAGGTGGCCAGAGAGGCAGGCAGGTTCAGAGCACCCAAAGCTTGTGAGTATGGGAACAAAGGGAAGATATCCTCCTCCAGGGGTGGCCTGACCATCTGTGTTCGTGAAATACTCTCTATGTGAGGCACAAACCAGAGGGAGGCTAAAGCAGGCCCAAGAGGTTATCAGGGCCATGCTGTTGGCCAGGGGAAATGGGATGTTGATTTAGTCAAAGCATTATCATAGAAATAATGGGAAATGGAAAGATCCAAGAGGTATGGCAGGAACTTAATGTCCAGGATGGATTGTGAATTTAAAATGGAAAAGAATGAGAAAGGGGCATCAAAGACAATTGGCTGTAAGCTGAAGGAAAGACCATGTACTGTAAGTGTAGTACTTGGGGTACATTTGAAGATGGCTTCTGGCTTAGCAGGTAAGGATGAAGGTGGTGACAAGAAATGGCCTTAAGTATTCAGAAGGTAGCTTTTGAACTAAAAATGCTGAGCAGTGAGCAAGCCATCCCATGAGAATAAAATCATTGATGGTGTTTCCAAGTTTTTGTTTTTAACTTCGTACTTCTCATCAATTCCCAGTATGTTCCAAAGAGAATAAAACAATGCATCTGAAAAGATGAATTCATTTTTTGATCTTTTACTCTCCTTATTTGTTGTAGGAAGTCACTTGTTTGTTTCTGGCTGCTCAGCCCTGAAATAATCACACAGAAACCATATTATTTGCAATACTGTTTGGCCAATAGCTTAAGAATAGRTTAAGTGTATTTCTGGCTAACTCATATCTTAAATTAACCCATCTCCATTAATCTGTGTATTGTCACAAGGCTATGGCTTACCAGGTAAAGTTCCGGCGTCTGTCTCCAGAGGAGCTACATGGTTTCTTCCTGACTCCGCCTTCTTTCTCCCAGCATTCAGTTTAGTTTTCCCCACCTATCTCTGTTCTGCCCTGCTCAGGCCTAATACAGTTTCTTTATTAACCAATGGTATTCACAGCATACAAAGGGGAATCCCACATNCTGGCTAACTCATATCTTAAATTAACCCATCTCCATTAATCTGTGTATTGTCACAAGGCTATGGCTTACCAGGTAAAGTTCCGGCGTCTGTCTCCAGAGGAGCTACATGGTTTCTTCCTGACTCCGCCTTCTTTCTCCCAGCATTCAGTTTAGTTTTCCCCACCTATCTCTGTTCTGCCCTGCTCAGGCCTAATACAGTTTCTTTATTAACCAATGGTATTCACAGCATACAAAGGGGAATCCCACATCACTTGTTTGTTACTCAATAGAGTTATTTTAAAAAGCACTTTATCTAAGTATTCAGCAACAGAAGCTGCCACTTCCACCTCGTTACTGCACTAATGACTTATTGGGTTCCCAGTCTTTGGAAAGTGGATCCTTGACTTTTTGGGTAGGTAGTACAGATCACAGATAATTGTCAAAGAAGGGGATATTTGAAAGGCAGTTTGAAGGTGACAGGAGTCAGAGGGAATGTTTGGGTGATGTTTCTGAAATTTTCTTGCCAAGGAGCAGGAGTAGGTAACTAGTTGCTGTCAGTGGGTAAAATTTGCAGGCTGTATTGCAAAACATATCTAATCCTACACCTAACACATATTTGGTTTCTTTGTTCATAAAAGAAGTCTGCAGTAGAGGTTAAGAGAGCATGATTCCACAGCCATGCTTTCCGCCACTCATCAGAGCGCACAGCTACTGCCCTAAGTGTCAGTGGGGAAGGCATAGCTAGGGAGTCAGGAAAACTAGGTCTAAATCCCTGCACTAACATACTAGGATGACTCTGGGCAAGCAAATTCATGCTTTTGTACCTTGTATTTGTTATGCAAAAGCAAGAGCAATTGGAACTATTTTTAGCTATAGATAGATGACTCATGAATCTATATTTCTTTCCAGATTTCTCTCCTCAGCTTCTTACGTTTATGTTCCATTGCTTCCTGGACACATTCTATGGAAGTGTTTCAGAGGCAACTCAAACCCATCTTTTCCAAGTCCAGACTCATTTCTATCTCCAGGCCAAACAGCAAAAGAACCTTTGCATAGGGTTCTTGTGTTGGAGAACATGCCCTTTGTTCGTCCAGTGATACGTCAGAAGTTTGGACAGCATCCCTGAAATCACCTTCAATCCACTCACCTTACCCTGATTTCAGTTAGTTGCTAGGTCCCATCAGTGCTATCTCCCATCTGTCCTTTTTTATCACACTAACAGAAACCACTGCTATCTTTCTATCTAGGCCTTCTATGACCTGTCCCCTGTGCTCACGTACATTAGACCTCAGATTCAATCAGCTGATTTTGAAATGTGCCTCCAACATGCTGTTTGCTAGGTTTCAAACAAGACATCATCACTGCTCTCAACTTTGGTCAGAGAAACCTCTTATTGCCAGGGTAGTGGTTAATTCAGTCAAAGAGCTCAGAAAAAGAGCATGAGTGGTTGGCTACACAGGACCATCTATAACAAACCCTTCCTCCAAGGCTCAGGGAATACTGTAGACGAGGGGAGAATAAAGCATGCAAGACAGGAAGGGGTGCTGTGTAATGCCGGTCTCTGGATGTGACATGACGTTGCACTCGTGAACTTGTACTGGTCTTGAACAAGACCTGCACAAGTCAAGCCAGTTCAGATTTCTAGCCTGAAGAAGGAGAGAGAGGCTTCCAGCTGAGAAATCAATGGCAATTCATAGCTTCAGGGGTAAGACAGTCCATTTGGTTTTGTTTATTTGTTTGTTTGTTTAAGGAAGTGGCCATTGGTAGGTTACTCTGTGCCCCAGATAGACAGCACTAATTGAATTCAGTGGATTATTTAAAACAATCGAGCAATCAAAAGCAAGATGAAATAAAACAAAATTAACAAAATTGAGCAGTATTAGGAGGGGGCAGAGGAATTGAAGGGCGGGGATGTGATCTGCTAAAGGGAGCCGACCAGAGGTGACCATTACAGCCAACTGGAAGTCTTTGTTCCAGCTGGCTGGGGTTACACTAATGCATTCAGATACCATAACACCAAGTGTAGCACCACGCATTTAGAGTAAGGGTTTTTGAAGGCAAAAATCACATGTTGGGGATATTTATTTATGTATTTATTTATTTTGCCCAGCTGCTCACTTGGCAGCCGCGGGGGAACATTTTACACAAGGAAGCCATTTAACAGAAGTTAAAGGTGAGTTCGCTGGGGCATCTCAGTGGTGGGTTCCCAGAAGAGAGTTTGATAATTTTCATGGGGCTTCCTGCCAAGAAGATCAAATTCTAGTTAAACCTAAAACGACCTTAGCAAGAATACCCCTGGGAAGGGGAATTAGACAAGCTCTCCTGAGAAAATTGGGAGGGGGGATGGGAGGACAGAATGGGAGGGAGAGAGGAAAAAGGCAGGAATGAGGAGAACATGAGGGAACGAGATGGTTAAGCTGGGGGAAGGACAGAGAGGGAGAGCAAGGAAAAAGATATCTTGAGTGGGGGAGAAACCTGACTCTAGGGAAATTCTCAGGGATCGACAAGATCGACCCCATCTAAGATCCTAAGCAGTAGTAGAGAGGGTGCCTGAACTGGCCTTTTCCTGTAATCAGATTGATGGCTTTTTTAATTGTCATCGTAGAACCTCCATCCAGCAACTGAAGGAAGCAAATGCAGAGATCCACAGCTAAGCACTAGGCAGAGCATCCAGAGACCAGTCCAGGAGAGGGAGGAGTGATAATATGACTATAATGGGAATACCCACAGAAACAGCCCACTGACTCTGGACTGATAGCAGGAGAACCTGCACAGGACCAAACTGGCCCTCTGAATGCGGTGACAGTTGTGTGGCTTGAGTAGTCTGTGGGGCCACTTTCAGTGGGAACAGGATTTATCCCTAGTGCTTGAACTGGCTTTTTGGAGCCCATTCACTTTGGAGGAATACCTTGCTCAGCCTAGATATAGAAGGGAGAGCCTTGTTCCTGCCTCAAAGTGATGTGCTAGACTTTGTTGACTTCCCATGGGAAGTCTTATCCTCTCTAAGGAGTGGATGGGGCATTGGGGTGGGAGGAAGGGGAGGGGAGCAGGAGGAGGTGAAGGAGTGGGAACTGGGATAGGTATGTAAAATGAGAAAAGACTTTTTAAAAAAAATAAATTTAATTGAAAAAAATACAAGATGGAGGAACTGTACACTGGCTTGCCCTGTTACCAGTTGAGATACGTTGTATCTATGTATAAAAGTTTCAAAGATTAATAAATAAATAGATGATTATGTAATCTAAAAATAAGATAAAAATATATGGTTCTCTTTGTCTATTATGTTCTGCCTTATCTTGTTTCTATTTTTACTTCATGTCTTTTTCTTGGAATGCCTTCCCTCATCCCCAGCCTCCCCTGGACCAGGTGAAGCATCTCTCCCCAGCAGTTCCATAATGTTCAGTTCTCCTCCAAGTGTGACAGTCATGAAGTTCATTTTAAAGTCGTATATATTTTTCTCTTATGCTAAAGTGGGTATGCTACCCAGACAGCTGGATGTTACTGTTTGGGAAAAAAAGAAAGAGAGAGAGAAAGAGAAAGAGAGAGAGAGAGAGAGAGAGAGAAGAAACATGCACATAAGTATACATGCACGCACATACACAAACACACACACAAACGCTATTGTGGAAAGAAGGAAGGAATAAATATAGGAAGATGGGTTGGTTGAATATAAGTCATTCATAAAAGCAAGTCGTCATGATTGCTATTCAGGAACAGGAGGTTTCAGAAGGAGAGCCCCATTGATTTTTGCCTGTAGGAATGGTGGATGCGTATAGAATGGAAAGGCCTTTATTTACCCTGTATGAATCTGACACACCCTGTGGTTTGTGAGAACACTCTTTACTATCTACCGTTGCAGAGTCTGTCTCTGAGACTTGTGTGTGTGTGATATGACAAGGTTGGACAAAACCACCTCTAAGTTCTCTTCCAACTCTAAGCTTGCTTGGTCTTACTTTGTAACTCATTCTATTTCCCTTTAAGACTTTGGGGTCTCATTTGTTTTCTCCCTTATACTCCTTCCAGTCTTCTAAGTGCAGCAGGTAAAATTAGGGGTTCCAAAGTTTGGGGGAAAGTGGGCAAGAGTGATGTGTTACCTGTCCTATATTTTGCACATTAGACTGACTTGTTTTCAAGACTCTGTTTGAATTTCCAAATCTTCCATTATATTCTCATAGTGTCCTAGATGCAGCTGGGTTTTCATTTAGAGCCGTAAGTCTCAGTTACACCCTCTGTTGATAATTCCACTTTTTTTCTCCTCAAAGTGTTGACCTTGGTCAGAAACTTTAACCAAATATCCTTAATAAAGGTGTGCAATCAAAGGAAAACACACTTATTTTGACTATCTTCCAAATCAAATTTCGAAGACTTTTGTAACTTCCGAGGCTTTCATCAGAATGAGATTGCCGTTGTCTTGGTCTTCCCAGGCTGCCATGTTTGTTCCTACCTGTGACTCCCTCTCTTAGTTCCTGGAGTGACCAGCTCCTTCTTATCAGGCACAACTGAGCTCAGGCATTAGCCTTTTCACCGAGGTCTCTGATGACCACCAGAGTTAGTCTCTTCTCCCTCGACACTACCATGTCAGCGTCTGATGGTTACACAGCCCTTTCACTCCTGCAAGTGTTCCGTTATGGTAAACTCCCCTCTTGGCAGCTCTCTCCTTTCTAGAAGCTGGAAGGAAGGGGGGACTCTCTCCATCATGAATACATGCTTGAAATTTAGACCAGTGTATGAACAAAACAGATACTTGAGTCAGTACCGTAGTGAATAAATGGAACTTGAGAAGTGCGATTTGCTATATCCATATATACCCATATACTCAACACCCTCAAATACCTTCCATGCGAGAGCTGTGAAAAGGGAGTGGTTTAACACTGGCCTTGATGTTTTCTCTTGAAACTGAACTTTCATGCACTCGAACGCTATTATCTCCATGAGAAGCTAATGCTATCTATTTAGATACACACTTGTTTATCTGCACAGAGATCACACTGCATGCAAAGGATTAACAGGTTTTGAGCGCAAATCTTATGAGGAAGCCTCATACATGTAATAAACAATGAAGTCAACTGGGATAAGAAAGGTGCAGAAGAAGGGGGTATGGAATTTTTAGTTTTTGCCTCTTCTCTGTAATGCCTTCTTCCTTGGGGGAAAATTCTTAAATATTTCCACTGTTACTGGATTGATGATAATATGTAGTATTTTTTGAGATTTCCTAGATGCCAAATGCTTTATAGCCATATCTCACAAATTGTCATAACAATCCTATGAATATGTTGTCATTCTTTGTTCAAGAGATAACGAGACGGAAGGGCTCACAAACTCACAGAACCCCATCTTAAACTTTCCCAGTGGGGATTTTCAAAGGCAACAGCAGCCAATGCAACTGCCCGTATCATCCTTGAGTCATTCCAAACTGGGGCTCTCCAGGCTGATCATAGGATAGGGTCAGGGTGGCCATATATAACTTTGAAGATGAGACAAGGTGCATGGCTTCTGCTTTGTTTCCTTGTCTTATTTACTCAAGGCTAAGCCAGTCCCCATACCACACCAGAATATTCCAACAGCCTATGGGCAGTCCATGTGGAAACAGGCTGAGTTTCCCTACCAGTAACTTGTAGCAGCTTGCAACGTGAGTGAGAGACAGGACACCACCCAGTCCCAGCAGACTCTGCGGCCAGTTGACATTTGACTGTAGCCTCGTGGGAGATCTTGCGCTAGGACCACCTACTCAAGTCACTCCCCAATTTCTGACCTGTAGAAAGTGTGAAAGGTGAAAACAGATTAATGCTGCAAGCCAGAGGTTTTAGGTGATTTGTGACACTCCAAATTAGAATGAGATAACCATTGTAATTTTGCAGACAACGAAATTACAGATTTAATCCTGGGTCTCTCTCCAGTGCGTGTCCTCCTAACTATGGATGCACCGTTTTCTTACATAGTCATTGTAACACAGTCTAAAGTTACAGGAACATCTTTCAACTCTGTATCACAGGTGAGAAACTGAGAAGTGTAAAAACACAGGTGAGAAGAGTAAAAATTTTTTTCTTTTTTTTTCCTTTTTTTTAAACTTTATTTCATGTGCATTGGTATAACAATGTCAGATTCTCTGGAACTGGAGTTACAGACAGCTGCGAGCTGCCATGTGGGTGCTGGGAACTGAACCTGGATCCTCTGGAGGAGCAGTCAGTGCTCTTAATCACTGAGCCATCTCCCAGCTCCCAGAAGAGTAAAAATTTATTGGTTGGTCTAGAATTTGAGTCAGGTGACCTAATTCCAAACTTGTGCTGTTTATCACTATAGTAATAACTGGAACATTCCTTCAGGAAGATTGCCATGGAAGGGGAGGGCCAAGGATGAGATGGAAGAGAACAAACCTATAGATGTGAACCCCTTTTCNTAAATACCCCTTTAATTCCCAACTGGTGTGGGATTGTTTATGACTTACGCCTTCAGAGGGCCAAGGATGAGATGGAAGAGAACAAACCTATAGATGTGAACCCCTTTTCTGGGAGGTTTGTATGGTGTTGAAAAGAACAGTTATCTAAACTACACACACACACGCACACGTGTGTGTACTAAATAGCATCGACACGACCATTGGCTACCAAGAATTTAGATGGGCAAGCCATTGTTCTGACCCAGTAAGGTATTGCTTAGATTGTAAGAAGCTTTGCACATTTCATCAAACTTAACTATAGTTATTGCCCAGCTTCGTCTCCCAAGGTGGGCCAGCCAAAGACGACTTCCAGAATGAACTGTCATGTTTCCTCTCCGTTCTCCTGCAGCACTTCAGCAAATATCTTTATATTTTTTGAGTGAGGATGGAGAATCGACCAAGAATGTTTTTGTCTTTGAAGTAAGTTAACAAGTAAGTGACAACTGATACGAGAAATCCTGGCCCAAGAGGAGAGAAGGACTGTACTCTGTCCTTGGCAGGCTTTGAGTCATTTGTGCACTGTAGTATCTAGAGGGTTCTGGTGAGTCAGCCATTGCTAACCGTGGGAGGAAATGCCTTTTCTAAAGCCGCCTGTGATGATTCATGCCTCTCACTTGGCATCAGCAGATGCTGGTACCCTACTGACTGGTGAGCTAAGAGAAAGTTTCTCAGACAGTTCTGATACAGTCCCTCTCTAACTCGGATACATCTGGCACAGACCTTTTATTTGGCTTGCAAGATGTTTGATTTAACATTGTGACTTATTTCTGGCTTGGTGTTAAAGGGATTGTTTAGTAACAGAATGGAACGTTTGGATTTTTTGTGGCAGCCAGGAGGAATGCTCTTATTTTATAAGGAAACGTCTGAGCAAATGTTCTCTGCACTGATTCACTCCTCATGTGGGAAAAATTTCTTTTTATACATACATGTTAAAAAATACATGTGTATTGGATACACAAAGCTATTTTACCTTCAATATTTGGGCAGAATTTTCAGTGAGTGATCTGGGAACAATGTATGTATATATAAAAAGCCTCCTTTGCAGTAGGAAGCACTTAGAAAGACCTGTTAGGAACCACCTGGGCTTTATTCCTCACCAGGCTGAGTTTGCATGTGACCTTGAGCTACGCACTCACTCTTTTTTTATTAAACTTAGGCTTTCTCTCTGAAATGAACAGAAAATTGCCTACCTATTTACCCAAGGCAAAAGCAGCTTCCTGAGAGGAAGATGACTCAGCGGTCTAGGGCAGCTGTGTAGCCTTGTCCTGGGCATCTTAAGGTAGCAGAGAGCCCGAAGATTGCTGATGGCACTATGCAAACGCAGCCTGTCATTTGAGGAGGGGAAGCAGAGTGAGTCATTATGTAGCTGTGCTTTGCCAGGCTCCGGGCTGAGAGAACATGTCAAGCCAGATACTCTCAAAGGTTTTCACTGCGTCATCTGAGTTTTGTATGTTTGGATTACCCAGAGAGAGAGTACATTAATGTATAAACCTGACCTGAGCAGCTTTAAGTATAGGGGCATACTTTAGTATCACTGTTCAACAAGTAGGACCCTCATGCCTGTAATTCCAGCCCTCAGGAAGCAGAGACTGGAGGATGAGAAGTTTAAAGTTGAAATATTCAGCGACATGGCTGCTTTGAGGGCAGTCAGAGAAACATGTGTCCTGGTCTCAAAACAAAAACAATAAAACAATGCATTTATCCCTGGGAGTCCTATGGGAGAAGAGTTAGGCATTGTTTGAGAAATTGTTAGAGATAGGTATGGAAAGAAGCCCTGTTCTGTAATGGGACCAACCGGACCTAATGATAGCATAGGTACACACGGCATGGACCGCAATCTCAGATGGACATTTTCCGAGTCCTTCTTGAGCTTTTCAGCTAGAGTTAGCGGGCCCTCCTCTCCGTTGCTTACAGTGAACTGCTTCAGTCTGATGCAATTGGAGGTTGTTTGCCTGGACTGTGAGTGAATGTAAGAGCTGCTTGTTGGTCTTGTGGAGTTGGGGGTGGGGAATAGAACATCCTTAAGTTCATAGCAAAGCTTTGTTTTCACTGGGATTCCTGGCAAGTCATTGTCCCCATTAGAAGAACTTTGCACGTCCCTTCCATATCCACTGTATAAACAGAGCCACAGGGACTCAGGTTAGGGAGATGGGAGAGAGTACCAGCATTGCACAGTAGATCCCTCTGATCCAGCAAATGTCAACAGTTCGGAGGTTCTCAATCACTCAGCATTAGTCATCCCCTTCAAAAGATTTTAACATTAGTTTATTAATTTTTGAATTTAGTATACAATGTAAAAGGGTTTCTGGATGGTAGTTTCTCTTCTTAGTCATCCCTGCTCTGTTCCCCTGATTTCCCCGTGATTGTCCCATCCCAACATCTAATAGTGCCATTTCTACATTCATGACACTGCCATCCCATTCCCAGACTCTCCACCCTTTTATCTCGTCGTCCACTTTCATGGTTCCTTTTACAGTTCCATGGCCTAATCATACACCACACACACACACACACACACACACACACACACATCTAGATTTCACATACGAGAGAAAATGTACTGTTTTTCTTGCTTATTTTAGCAACTATTTCCACTTTCTTACAAATGTCATTTGCTTTTAATTCACAGGTGAATAAGATTCCATTGTATGCGTGTGTGTGTGTGTGTGTGCCACACATATTTTTGTACACTACTTTGTTGCTGTACATGTAGACTAGCTTCATTTCCTAGTTATAGTGACCAGGATAGCAATAAACGTCATTGTACAATTATCTTTGTGGCGGGTTTTAGAGTCCTTCCGGTATATACCCGGGATGGTATGAATGGTTATATGGAAGTTCTATATATTGTAAATATATTTATTGTAAAAGCTTTGAGATCTCTATACTGTTACCTATAGTGGCTAATCCGACATAAATTTTAACGAATAGTGAACAAAGCTTCCTATGCCCTACCAGCATCTGTTGTCGTATGTTTCTTTATGATAGCCATTCTGACTAGAGGGAGATAGAATCTCAAAGCAGTCTTTATTGTCATTTCCTTAATGGCTAAGAATTTGAACTTCTTTTCAAATATTTATTAGATACTTTTTTTGAGAATTGCCTATTTAGTTCATTAGCCTGTTATTGCTTAAGAGATTTAGAAGTTTAAGTTTTAATGTGAATCTTTGCATTTTATATTTTCTGTAATAAACCCCAGAATATAAATAAATATATATTTATTATATATTATAATAAACATGATATAATCTCTTTTATACTACATATAATATATAATTGTGCATATATGCATCATACAATATACAACCATATATATGTAAATGATATGTGTAAGTTATATTTTAATAATAAATAAAATAGAATTATGCATATATGCATCATATAATATGCATTTCTTCATATGTAAATAATGTACATAAATTATATTTTAATAATGTTTTATATTATCAAATAGATATTTATATACATAATACATATGTAGAGTTGACAAAGTTTTTCCCCCCTATTTTGTAGACTGCTTCAGCACCCTGGTGAGTGTTTCTGTTACAGGTAATTTTTTGTTATCTCATTTATAAATTCTTGGGATTATTTTCTGTGATAATGGGAATTTTTTCAGAAAGTTCTTGCCTATGCCTGTGTCTTGAAAGTTTTTGTGTATGTTTTCCACTAGTTGCTTTGACGTTTCTGTTTTATAATAAGGTTTTTGGGCAGTTTTAAGTTAATCCTTATGGAAAGTGAGAGATACAGATCTAGTTTCTTTCATTCTTCAACATGTGGGTACCCAGTGACATCAATGATCTTGGTTTAGGAGTGTTTGCCTTTGTTTTCTGTTGCTTCAATAAATACCATGAGCAAAAGCAGACTGGGGAGGAAAGGGTTTCTTTTGGTTTTCTCCTGCATGGCCCAATTCATCCCTGAGGGAATAGGACAGAACTCAAGGCAGAAACCTGATGGCAGAAATGTGGAGCAGAAACCATGGAGGCATGCTGTTTACTTGCTTTCTGTTTTCTGCTCAGCCAGCATGTTATACAGTCCCAAACCATCACCTTCCCAGAGACAGCAGCACTCACGGTGGGCTGAGCTCTGCTCCATTAATCATTAATCATAGACAGTGCTCCACAGACATGGCCACAGGTCCATCTGATCTGAGAAATCCCCTAATTGAGACTTCCTCAAATGACCCTGAACTGTGTCAAGTTGGCAGCCGTCTAACTAGGACGAGGAAGCTGTTGTTTCTCCAGTATATGGCTTTGACACCATTGTCAAATAGTAGGTGACCATAGCTGTGTGGGTTTATTCCTCAGTGTTCTTTTCCATTATCTATGTCTTAGTTAGGGTTTTATTGCTGTGAAGAGACACCATGGCCACGCCAGCTATTATAAAGAAAAACATTTAATTATAGTGGCTCGCTTACAGTTTCAGAGGTTTAGTCCATTATTATCATGGCAGGGATCATGGAGGTGTGCAGACAGATGTATTGCTGACTACATCTTGGCTTGTAGGCAACAGGAAGTTAACTGAGACACTAGACAGTAAACTGAGCATAGCCCGCCCCCACCATGACATACTTCCTCCAACAAAGCCACACCTCCTAATCGTTTCACTTCCTGTGAGATTATGAGAAGGAGCCAATTACATTTTAAACTACCACAGTCTTCATGTCTCATGTCTGTTCTTGTGTCAGTAAATTTTTTTTTGGTACTGTGGCTCTGAATAATTTGACACCAAGTACCTCTATCACTGCTCTTTCTGCTTGTGATTTCCTAGTCTATTTAGGGTATTTTTTACATTCTTGTAAATCTTGGGGTTGGTTTTTCTAGTTCTGTAGAGAATTTCACTGAAATTTTGATGGAGATTACATTGACACTGTAGATTGATTCAGTCATATAATTATTTTTGAACATTGATCCTATCAATCTGTCAGCATGGTATGTTTTCCATCTTACAGTGTTTTCTTTAATTTTTTAATGTCTTATGTTTTTATTATAAGCACTTTTTTCTTCTCCTTAGTTAGATTCACTCCTCAGTGTTTTATATTTTTTAGGTGATTGTGAATGAAAGTCTTCCCCTTATTGCTTTCTCGGAAAATTAATTATTATTGTATAGAAAGACAATTTGTGTGTGTGTGTGTGTGTGTGTGTGTTAGATCCTGCTACTTTGCTGAAAGTGTCTATCAAATCTAAGGGTTTTCTGATAGAATTTTTAGGGCCTTTTGAGGATCATGATTGCAAATAGGGAGACTTTGACTTCTGTAAGAGCCTTAACTAGAGAAAGAAAATAAGAGAAAAAAACTACAAATGCATAAATAGAAGTTAAGGCTCTGAACTATACTGAATAACTATACTGAATACTGGGGGAAGGAAGCATCATGGTCTGTTCCAGATCTTGGCCAAGGCTTTATGCTTCTCTCCAATATAATTTTGCTATATGTTTTTCATATATTGAATTTATTATGTTGAGATAGGCTCTTTGTGTTTCTGATAATTGGGGCTTTTATTACAAAGCATGTTGAACTTTATGAAAGAAATTTTATGCATCTACTGAGGTGGTTATGTGACTTCTATTCTTATTCTAGTTATACTTTATCTAACATTTATTGATTTGCACATGTTAAACTATTCCTGAATCACTGGTATGAAAATAATTTTGTCATGGTGTATGATCTTCTTAATGTGTTCTTGGGTTCCATTTGTGAACATTTTATTGAGAATGGGTGTGTGTGTGTGTTGGTTTTGGTATCAATGTAATCCTCACTTCATGGCTGGACTTAGTAGTGTTCCTTTCCTTTTTATTTTATGGAACAGTTTAAGGAGAGTGTTAGCTTTTCTTCAAAGATTTGGTAGAATTTGACGGTGAACCTATCTAGTCTTGGGATTTTTCTTGTGTTGAAACTCCCTTTTTGTTTTACTGATCTATTATTGTTGTTTACTATGTATCTGCTGAAGTTCTTTATATATTGTCAATTGTAGCTCATTGTGTTTATTTATAATTGTGATTTTTTCTAGATTTTCTACTTTCGTTTTTATTTGTTTTACAATATAAATTTAACAGGCTACAATTATACTTTAGATTAGACTGGAGTATGTTGTAATGTCTCTGTCTTCACATCTTATTTTGCTAATTTGAATATTCTCTCTTTTTTAGCTATTTTGGCTAGGCAGTTGTCAATCTTGCTCATATTTTCTGGGCAGTGATGGTGCACGCCTTTAATCCCAGCACTTGGAAAGAGGATGATCTCTGTGAGTTCAAGGCTAGCCTGGTCTGCAGAGCGAGTTCCAGGATAGCAGAGCTATGTAGAAAGAGCTTGTCTTCAAAAACACAAGAAGGACTGAAGAATTCCCTCCCTAGTCTTTCTATCACAGTCATCCACATATAAATATTTAGAGTGAAGTATGCCTCATTCTCAGAGACTTTCTTATTTCTCTTCCTTCTATAGATGGCTTTTACTTATGAAGAATGACCATAACAGATGACAATCCCATCTAGAACTCTGTGCTGGACTATTCATAAACATACAACCCTATATTAAGGCATGAACTTTCTCCACATCTAATTATTTTGGTGAGGGAATATGATATTATGCACATTACATACAAGCTATTTTCAGAGCACACATATATTCTGTGTTTCTTTTCAGGTGACATATGAAATTCTAATATTTGTGTGTGCGTGGCAGCAACACCTGTGTGTATTTGGCAGCTGCACCTGTGTGGGGGTGGGTGGATGCATGTGTAAGTGTGTGCACTTGCACATGGAGGCCAGAGCACAGTCTTGGTGCTGTTCCTCAGGAACCATCCGCCTTGTTTCTAGAGACAAGGTGGGGTCTGGGGATTCCAATGAGACTAGGTTGGCTGGCCAGCAATCCCAGGGATCCTCCCGCCTCTGCTTTGCCAGAGCTTGGAGTACAAGTGTATGCCACCGGGCTTTTTGTTTTGTTTTTAATATGAGTTCTGGGAATTGAACTCAGGTCTTCATGCTTACATGGCAAACACTCTGCTGACTAAGCCATTTACCCAGCCCCAAAATCTTGATTTTTTTTTAAATGCCATGTAGACTATGCTCTTTGGCAGGTGGAGCATATCCTTGCTTCTTCACTTTCTTGCAAGGGGCTCAACAGCTTAAGTAGGCCTACTAGGATAATTTCCCTTTTAATTAACCTAATCATGGGAGCAGTGTCACATAACATTCACAGTCCTGCCAGACTCGCCAGGACTACACAGCAGGAGGTGGGACTCATGGGCCCCCTCTTTTCCAGGCTGCTTTATTGCCGACGATACCTGTCTTTCATCTCCCAGCACAGACTAGACCGTGTCAATGTATTTAAAACTCCGCCTCTCAGTAGGGATCTATTACCCAACTCATATTATCAGCCTTGCTTTTCTTTCATGTTCTCTAGATTCTTCTTTTAAAAATTGGAACATTAAAGTGTTTTCTGTATTGGATATGGGGTCCTCCAAAACTGAGCACAGGCTACATTACCAAGGGCCGCTCCGATGCCTGTGTGGAGCACATTCTAAACAATGACTGACTGCTAAATGAGAGCCTGGAGCGCTGGGGATACCTAAAGCTAAAGTAATCAAGCCATGGACAGTCTGAAGATGTAACTGAGTTGTGGCTCCCCCCCTTTGTTTGCCCTATTTTGAGAAAGATGATTTATACAGATAAACGAACTGCAAATAGCTTCGAAAAATGGGATTGTGAGGTAGCGTGGAAACAGTCTAATTTACTCCCCTGACTGTGGTTTTCAGATGCTAACAGTCCAGTTCATATTTGTTTTGTGGGTGTCATGCAAATCATGTGCAGTGGCACATGGAGATTCTAGAATTACTGATGACATTTTAATGAAAATAAGAAATAGGCATTCTGTTCTACCTAGTATTCTTTGGTGAGTTTAATCCATACTCCCAGCATCCAATAGTTTTTAGGAACACCACCAGGGCCAACCTCCTGGCTGTAAAATTGAGGTTTAGGTTCAAAATGAGATGACTGAGGCCACTGTCACGCCCTGAGACCCCGAGTGGCTCTTGGACTAGAGAGCGACAATGTCTGAACTTTCTCTTACTGTGGTGTGTTTGATTGATAGCTTGCTTTGGGAAGACCATGTCAGTGACCTTAATGTTCTGAGCCAAGCTCAGCTGGTGGCGTGGTCTGACAACCTGAATATGTTTTTTAGCTGAACGGAGCAAGTGGCTGCAGTGGTCGCCACAGCAACGGTGTTGCTGGAACCCTTGGGAGCTCTCAGGAGAGGAATAAAGACAGCTGCGAGGGAGGGAGGCTTCAGCTGGCAATAATGGTGACTTTAGGATTAGGCATCCTTTATCTTTCTTCTAGTAAACACAGGTACAAACTGATTGTTCCTTACTATGAAACACTTTGCTTGTGGTTTTTTTTAATGCAATATTTTCCTCTCCTGGATTTCATAAACGCTATGTCAATCTTTGTAACAGCTGCCCGTTTATAGGTTGGGGAGAAGGAAGGCAAAAACTGAAAGAGGAAAACACTCGGGTTTTGTCTAATTTCTGACTGCATTCCTAATTTTTTTCCCTTTACAATTACTCGCCAGGATGTGTTTATTTCCTAAGGGAAAGAGAGGAAAGGAAGATGCTGGAGGAGGAAGGTGGGGGTGAAAAGCCTTGAACTCAAGAGCTGCTTTTACTCTTCTGAGGTCAGAGACTTAACCATTCGTGTATTGGTGGCCTTGAGGAATCAGTCACACCCTCAACTGCTTTGTGGCTGAGGAGACTGATGTCACAGCTGTTATTTTAGTAAATGTTAAGAAAATATGCTTGACTGATATTCTGGGAATTGTGGAAACTCTTAGAACAGCTTACAGGGAAGCAGATCTGAGAGTGATAGACAAGAGGACCTAGATGCAGAGTTCTTTTCCCCTTAGTTCTTTGAGAATTCCATACAACACACTTGCATGGCATTCATCCTCCCCACTCCTCCCAGATCCGTTCCCTCCTTCTCTACTCACCTAACTTTGTGTTCTTTCTTTTTCTTTCCTTTCCTTTCTTTAAAAAAATATCCATTCCAATCTGTGCTGTGTATACACTTGGATGTGTGGCCATCCACTGGAGCAATTTATCATGGCCAATACTCTTCCTGAGCACCAACTTGGCCAGGCAGTGGTGGCACACGCCTCTAATCCCAGCCCTTGGGAGACAGAGACAGGTGGATCTCTGTGAGTTCAAGGCCAAGGCCAGCCTGGCTTGAAAAACCAGAGAGAGAGAGACAGAGAGAGACAGAGAGAGAGAGAGAGAGAGAGAGAGAGA
>LOEQ01001061.1:150959-180217 GCA_001685075.1 Bramus lutescens
TTATGGGAGACCTTGTTATATAGCCCAGCTGGCCTCCAACTCACGATCCTCTCATCTCAGTGTCTCAAGTACTGGGATTAGTGTATGCCACCACCACTAGCTTTGGGGGGCATGAGTGTGTGTGTGGCTTGTGCACATGATTATGTTTACTTATGGATAGGGGAGCATATTCATGTGCATGTGCATGTGCATGTGTGAAGAGAGCAGAGGTTTTCCTTGATAGCTCTCTAGTTTTGGAAATAGGCTATCTCATTGAACCTTAATTGCCTGGGCTGGCTGGCCAATAAGCTCCAGGGATCCCTGTCTCCCCTCTTTCGTCAGCAGAATTATAGACGCAGGCTATTCTACTAGACTTTTATGTGTGTGCTGGGGATCTGAACTCTGGGTCTCATGCTTGTATGACAGTTGCTTTCTCCACTGAGCCACATCCCAGCCCCCAGATTTGCACACTTACATTCTACACCAGAGAAAATTCTAAACATTCAAACTTCATGAAACCCTGTCATGAAACTTTGCATATATAGGGATGGAGTAACCAAGACAAAGACTTGATGGTCCTCTAGTAGGTACCAGAGACAGGATTTGAACTGAGGGAGTGCAAGGCAAACCCTGCTATTATTACTGTCTGGTGGGAGACACTGAGGTTTAAAGTGCCCAGTCACTTGATCAAGATTTCTCATTCAGGGTCCAGTCACTCAAGAGTTAGTCAAGTGGCAGAGCTGGATTTTAAACCAAGGCCTATCTGATCCAAAGCCTGCATTCTCAATTCTCAAGTTAAACTTTCAAAGGAATTCTCTGTACTTATGGGACTTAAAGTAGGAATGGGAACCCTGGCAGTGGTGGTGCACACATTTAATCCCAGCACTCTGGAGGCAAATGCAGGCAGATCTGAGGCCAGCCTGGTCTACACAGTGAGTCCCATAACAGTCAGGGCTACACAGAGAAACCCTGTCTCAAAATTAATAATAATAATAATAATAATAATAATAATAATAATAATAATTGAGGAAGACATGAAGGTCTGGAGCCTTTCATAATCACTGACTTGTGACTTCTTTCTTACCAGACATTCTATTACTCAGTATTATAGCTTCAATTTCTTTTTTTTTAAGATTTGTTTTATTTTTAATTGTGTCTATTATCTGTGGATATGTACGTGTGTGTAGGTGCCAGTAGAGGCAAGAGGCATCGGTGCTGAAGCTACAAGCAGTGTGAGCTGCTCAATGAGGTTGCCGGGAGCCCAACTCAGGTCCTCTGCCATAGTTGTCCCTGCGGTTAGCTGCTGAGCCATCCTGCCAGCCCCAGGTTTATCTGCCCTCTCCGTATGTCATGAGCTCTTTAATGAAAAGGTCTGTTCTTTTACATCCTCTCGTGTCTAGTGGAGGTCCTAGCACATGACAGTACTCTGCCCAATTTTATCACGGGGTGGGGGGACGACACGACACCGGGAGGTATTCACCAGCATTGCTCTCAGAATACATTGTTGTTCACAGTATGAGTGATACTGAGAGAAGCATTTAATCCCTCTGAGAGTCTTTGTCCCTTGTCTGGTCCGTGGAGCATGGTGGATTATTCATAGGAGGTCTAATGTCTGCCTGGGTGTGAACCCCATTTGAAATCTGCAGACTACATTCTCTAAACATGCTGTTGTTGATCCCATGCCTTGTCTCAAAAGTATCCTGGGCCAGGCCCGAAGTTGCCTAAGCTGATTTATCTCCTTGGCACCCAGCTGTGTGCCTTCAGGGCAATAGGTACCATTTAATCACTGTTGCCCCGCGCCAAACAGATAATGGGCTTCATTTAGGGTTGGGTTTATATTCCTTCATGACTTCTGCCCACGTTTTGTCAGGGTTTTAAGGAGATCTTAAATGAGCATAAATCTGCTTAACTATTAGGAAGAGGACTGAAAAGAAGGGTCTCGGCAGCTGAGGGAGCAGATAATCGGTACCCTAACCGTTGAAGGTTAAGTGTAGTGACATATCAAAGCCAGTGTTCTTCCCGACCATCTTCATCATCCGCATTTAACCTGGTTTGTTAAATGCAGCCCAGAACACAAAAACCTCAGGAAGCTGACATCTTTAAAAGCTTTTAGAAGGCAATCAGTCAAGGACTGAAGAATCTCTTCACATTCAACATTCACTTTGTAGTCCACATTCTCTGGTCTCTCTCTCTCTCTCTCTCTCTCTCTCTCTCTCTCTCTCTCTCCCTCTCTTTCTCTTATGTGAAATTCCTTATTTTAGGGAGAATTTTTTTTCTGTGTTTCTAAAGACCATATTTTCAATCATGGCAAATTCTCCGGAGGTTTATGAAGCCTTCAAATAGCAACTATCGCATAAAGGTGGATATGCTTTCCAGCTGTTTGCTTTTCAAGTTTTGAAAGATTTATTCATTCAAATCAATGTGATAATTTATTATTATTGTGTTTTGCACAATAATATGTGCTATAAAATGTAAATACATTTGAAATATGGGAGTTTTCAAAAATGCAATTGCAGAGAAATAAACTGTTTATTAAAATATTTCATGAGTATTTGGATAAATTTCTTTATCATTCCACCTAGAAACACACACACACACACACACACACACACACATACATATGGCTCTGGGAGGAATCCCCACAAATATTAATTCAGGCCACTTGCAGGAAGTAAAAATATATGTAAGATTCATTTTTACTTTAACCTTCTTGCGTCCCCAAATGCTCTGCAATGTGGACATTTGAATTTTAGAATAAAAAAGGTGCTTGGCACAAAATTAATGTCATATCCCTACCGACTTCAAAGAACAGAAATGAAGGACTTGTGCAGCAGAGCACAGTATCTGCTGCCTGCCCTCCTGTGCATCTCCGCATGTTCCCTTGATGTTGCAGGTCCTCTTGACAAGGCAAACAAAAGAACTTCCAAGAAAACTTCTAGTCCTTTGGACTACTAAGTCACCTTTGCTGTCCTTGGCCATTGAGTCCTCTGTAATTCCAATGGGGAAGAGAGCAAAGGACTCCGTTTAAAGCAGAGCTCAGTGCAGCGGCATATTATGAGTGAGTCTGGGTTCAGAGGTAGCTGGTCCCTCACTAGCTGCTACCTACTTGCTCCTTAGTTTCCACTCAAGGACGGACTAACCAACCTAATTTCAGTCAGCAGTAAGCACTCAGTAAAAGTTAGCTGTTTCTGAAGTTCAAAAGAAATAGGACCCTTTCATCAGCCCTATAGGCTGGAGCAGGACCTCAGCAGGTGCAGGTGGCTAGCTACCTTGTTGGTCTGGAGGAAGCAATTAACAGGCTGAGTCTTGTGTTTGCTGGTGTTGGGGGTGGGAAAAGGAAGGTCTCAGAAAGCCCCGAAGGGTTGTATCAGGGAGATATGGAGTCAAGAGTTATGGAGGAGGGTTCAATTAGGGTTGGAAGCAGAGGTGGGAAGAATTCAGTGAGTAGCATATTAGTGACACCTAGCTGCTGCTGCCCCTGAGCTACAGACGAGAGAAGACCACCGCTGTTATTATTTGGTACCCACTCCCCAGCATATTGGTCAGAAGACTCACTCTTCCTTTGCCACAGCTAGGGAGGGGTGAAGAAGAATGGCCACTTCAGGCAGTGCTGCTGGAAGAGCAAGTCACCACTCTGGTCCTGCTTAGCAGGACAGTGGTAGGTCAAGTAGAAAGCGGTTACTCATCATGTCTCCAACCTCCACGACAGATGCTATTCCATACTTTAGTACGGGGACTCATTCGCTCAATGGGAACGAAACATGATGATGAAGAAAAATCAAGACTTTGACATTTGAAGTTTTGAGTTGCTTAGAAAGAAATTAGTTACTAGAAAGGCCCATAAAATAAACACGTTTGGGGAAGAGATGGGACCGGATTAGGAAGGAACTCAAGATGCTTCCTTATGCAAGATTGGAGAGATTTTGAGAAACAACACAGAGCCTCCCCTTCAAAGACATGCAGGTGGTTCTCCAAGCACCGACAGACACGAGTGGTAGAATGAAGGCACTTTTAGTTCTCTGGTACATGCCTGATTGGTCGACACAAGGCAAGCAAGGTGCTCAACATCTGGGTGATCCTTACAGATGACTGAGAATTAGATGTCAGTCTGACAACGACCTTAGTTCCCACTCTGGTGGCCAGGCGCCTTTTTTGCTGTGTCCCGTGAACATCTCCCCCTCAGGCCAATACAACTATTTCCGCCTGAGACTCAGAGATGAGCCAGGACTGCAATCCAGGGAAGGCCTGTGATGGAATGGAACGGAAATGGCAGAGGACGGCACCTTTATTAAAAGCGCAGTCATCCTTAATCAACATACTAGGCAAAATAATCCAGACACAGGAAGGCAAGCATGGAGTGTTTTCTTTCCTCCAGGGAAAGAAAAATATGTAAAATTGGAGAAGAAGAAGGAGTTGGGGGGAAAGAGGAGGGCAGTGGCTCTCAACCTGTGGGTCACGACCTCTTTAGGAATGGAATGACCCTTTCACAGGGGTTGCCTAAGACCATGGGAAAACAGATATTTACATTACAGTCAGTAATAGCAAAATTATAGTTCTGAAGTAGCAATGAAAAGAATTTTATGCTTGGGGCCACCACAGCATGAGGAACTGTATTAAAGGGTTGCAGTGTTAGGAAGGCTGAGAGTCACTGGAGGAGGGGATTGAAGGAAGGTGAGAAGGAAGGAAGAACATGACCAAAGTAAGTCGCATGCGTGTATGAAACTGTCACAGGAAACCCATCACTTTGCACAACTAATATACATTAATCAGAAAGGATGAAAAGTGCAACCTCCTTCCTATTGCTTGTAAATTTAGGGGGCAGGTAAGGTGCTCTTCCCCCAATCCTCTCAGCCATCTTCATGGACTTTCCTATCAGTGAGAATTTCCCCTCTGTGTTACAGCAAAATACTTTGCATACAAAAAGGTCATCCTATTGAAGAATTTTCTTTGGGACATTTTTTTCATCATTAAGAATTCTTTATTAAAATTCAGCTATTGCCAAGTATGGTGGTACTCCAGAAACTGAGACAGAAGGATTGCTGTGAGTTCAAGGCCACCCTGGGCTACATAGTAAGTCTATCTTAATGATCTCCAAATACAAGAACAAACACCCAGAAAGAAGTGAGTGCAACTCTGGTGACTTATCTGAATTAATCATTACTCTTTGAGTTTAAATTTATTGAACCCTTATTATCTACTTAGGAGAGTTTTTATTTATTTGGTCCTCCATCTAGAACATGCTCTATTGAGCTGTAGCATACGTAGTCTTAGATTTATCCTTTTTAGGGCAGGTAGCTCGGAGCCATTTGAAGGAAAGCAGCAATCAAAGTTGATCCAAGGCCAGGACATCTGAGTCTGTCCCAAAGCTCCCTTGCCTCTTTCTTTTGCCTCATCCTTGTCTGCAGTGAGTCTGTGTTCCATCTGCATGTTTTTGCCTTTTTCTGGCCTTAATTATTTCTAAAAATAAGACAATTGTGACTGAAGAGGTAGTTCACTGGGTCAAGTGCAAGCAATGAAGACCTGTGTTTGATCCCTCCCCAGAATCCATATATGAAGCTCAAGATGGTGGACAATTGTGAGCCCAGCTGAGAGGAGGCTGAGACTGATCAACTCTTGGGGCCACCAGCTAGGCAATCTAACTGAACTGGCAAATCTCAGGTCGCAGTGAGAGGCCCTGTCTCAAAAAGACCAAGGCAGATGGTTCCTAAGGAACAACATCCCACGCAGACCTTTGGCTTCCACACACACATGCACCCATGTGCGTGAGAACCCTCACACACGTGGGCAAGCACACACACACATAAATTAAAACAACATACATCTCCCGTTCCATAAGAGATCCCAAACCATCCTCAGCTCTGCTTAGAATCTAAGTTGAATGAAAAAAATGAGGACACGATTGCTCCTAGGTATGGATGAGCAAAAGATTTCTTGTAGATACTAGGGAGTAAACAGCCAGAGCCGTTTGAAAGGGTCTAGGCTGAACATGGCCAACAGACTAAACCGAGCCATGGGATTTGAGGAGTATGTGAGCCAAGAGATCACATAGTCAAATTAAGCTAGGTTATATAGAAAAGAAGCTGGGGGGAGGAAAGTGAAGCTCAGGGAGAGGAGAGGTTTAGGGTAGGGGCCAACCTGGACAATGACTCTATAATAGGTACTAGAAATGCTGAGATATGTTTTTTGATATATTAAATAAGCATCTCAGGTAGCCAATCATCCTGAGTTTTTTTGAGACCCTCTACAGAAGGGTGAGCACCTTCTAATTTAGAAGCTTCTGGATGGACCTGAAGAAAGAAGGAGAAGCAGGAGAGATGAAGAAGCCATTGTTCTAAGAGTAGCCGTGACTCACCCCTATGCAAGTCCTGAAGGGTACAGGCTACAGAGTGTCTTGAAACAGAGTACCCTTTGGCCTGTTCTTCCAGAAACATAATTTCAGGCCAGAAGCAAGTCACACACCCCGCCCAGAATGCTTCCCTCCCCGGTTGTCCCTCTCTTGGCTCTTGAACTCTGGGATACTGGACTCGAGGGCAAAGGCTAGAAGAGGCTGGAATTACTCCCGCGTTTCTGGCTTCAGTTACTGCTAAGCAATGATGCCAGTAATAAGAGACCAGCAGGGAAGAGAATGTTTACTGAGCCTATTCCATGTGCCAGACATCCATTATTTCATTTTATCCTCCCAATAGCTGTGTGAGGCTCTCTCTGATCTGGGTAGGGGTGGGGACGTGCACACACTCCAGGAATCTTGCTTTCAAATTCCTTCAGCCCATGTTGCATAGAACCAACAGGTTTGTACTTTAATTCCTTCCTAGCTTTCTCTCTCCCCGTTCTTCTCACTGGCTTATGTCTTCATCCAGCCTCATCATCCCTTGGCCTGATCTTTGTGATACCCTATTAGGATTCTCTTCAAGCCAAGTAGGGACTGCATTGGTCAATCCTGTAGCTACTGCTTTGTTTTTCAAATGCAAATTTGAGACATTAGTCTTTTTCCTAATAGGTCTTCTATGACACAACTTTTAGTTTCAGGATAAAATTATGACTCTAGCTCCCTATAAACAAGTTCTCCACAATCCCAGACCAGATGTAACCCTTCTCCCCACCCCCGCCTCCACTGTACCCATCGTCAATCCAGATGGATGCTCTTTCCTCATGCCCTCCCCTTTCCTGGCCATGCCCCAAGCTACACAGCCATTCTTGCTCTTAGGCAAGTCCCAGGATGACCTCTGAGAATTTTCCCTCGCAACCTCACTTCAGAGATTCTCCAGGACTCTGTTCCCAGCCTTCACTTTATCCTGGCAATACTCCATCACACCCCCAACCCCACCTAGTTGATTGCCTTCTTGTGTTCATATCTGGATGTGAATCTTCCTTTTTCTGGCCTTCCTAAAGTTCAATTCTTAATAAAGACTATGGTGTAGTTATTCCCCAGACTGAAACAGTCTGGAGGAAGATGGAAGACTCACTCACTTGCCCGCACGGTCACAAGAACAAGGAAGCTAAGGAAACTTATAAATTCAGAAAGTTCTAAGACACCTAAATATCCTCCATGCCCTAAGGTTAGATAATCAGAGGGCAATTGCCAGGGAAGAGGAAACTGTCTTGGGTGGAGCTACCTGTAAGTTGACCAAGTTACTCCAGGGATTCAACTTTCATAATTCATTGCCCATGTTGCCCATGTTGAAGTGATTTCTTTTCTTTTCTATTTTTTTTTGTTTAATTTGCTGTTGGTGACCTGTCTGGGGTGAATAGATATTTCATCATATGTCCCCAGTAAAAGTCACCCAGCGAGAACAAAAGAAGTCATAAATTCCTATTTGCCACAAAACACCTTGAAAAAGAATGGAAATCTAAACCTGGAAGATGTCTGATACTCATTCCCATGCTGTTTCTGCTGCCTAATGCGTAGAAGCACATTTGGAAGGAAAGATGACTTTGTTCTGGGAAATGTTACATTTGAAATGCCTGTGGCCTTTGACATACAGTGTATGCTAGTGATTGTGAAGATAAGCATAGAGCTCTAAGAGGTTTTGGATTAGGTAGGCAATAAACACACTTGCATTTGGAGGAGCAAGCAGAAGAAAAAATGTGAAGTAAATTTTAAAGACCAATTTATTGAAGGGAGGAAGGAGAGCTCTAGAGCATTGTTTTAACAAAATACCACCAGCTGCATGAATTATTAATAATAGACATCTATTTACTTATTTCTATGCTATTGTTACTGTTGTTAGAGACAATCTCACTACATAGTTTATGCTGGTCTCAAACTCTCCACTCTCCTGCATCAGCATCCTAAGTGTTGAGATTACAGGGGCGTGCATCCTCACCTAGATACCAGCTGACATTTACAGTTCACAGCTCCGGTTCTTATATACTTGGCACCTGATGTGAGTCTATTTCCTGGTTCATACGTGGCTAGGATTTGCTGTATCTTTACCTGGTAGAAGGACTGATGCTTCTCTCCCTGGAGTCCCTTTTAAGAGTGCACCGATTCCATTCAGCATTAGCTCTTCCCTAATCATCTCCCTAAGTCCACATCTCCAAATGTCACCACATTTAAGGATGAGACTTCAGCACATTTTGAGGGGCAAACCATTCGATCTATTTCACTTAGTGTCGCAATGGAGATGACAAATGGTTCAGAAAAGGGCTGAGTGGAAAGACTGCATCATGACCATGCTCCTAGTTGAGGCCATTCCCTTCTATTCAAGCCATGTCTACTTAAGGCCAGCCAGCACTACAGCATTCTTTCTCCTTTATCATACCCGGCTTGTGTTTTTCCCAGTTTCTGTCAGGAATTTCTTATCAACCTAAAGACAAACAAGCACCAGACCTTCTCGAACTATTTTTCACTTTCAGATCCCTTTGTTTGGTTCTCCTCTTTCCTTCTCAATAGATACCTTGGAGGGAGTTTTTTATTAGCTATACCCTGATTCTCATTTTTTTTATTCCTTCCAGTAAAAGACAGTGGGGAGCAGGGATTTTCTCCACCTCTATTGACACTTCCTTATCAAAACCATTAAAGTCTCTCCAATAACTAAATCAAAGGACCATGAGTGGTCCTTGTGTTCCATGCTGATTAATGATTGGCATTTGCTTCATGTAATCAGTCCCTTCTTAACAGTCTCTTGCATTGCCCCAGAGATTGATACTTGGTCCTCTCGTCTTTTTTATCTATGCTTAATTCCATGTTAATTTCACACGAATATCAGAATTTTAAATACTAGCCTGGACTTCCTGCTGTTCAATGCCCGCACTATGTCAAATTAGTGTTCAACATGAATCCTAATATTCTATTCAAACTAGTTCCTTCTAAAGCCTTCCTTGCTCTAAAAAAAATTTAAAAAATAAAAAATAAAAACTCCATTCTTCCCATTGCTCAGGCCCTAAGCTTCAGGTTTGGACTAGACATTCACTCTCAAATCACACATCTGATTTCTTAAAATATATTATCGCCTCACTTTCAAAATAGCTGCAGAATCAAATCATGTTATACCACATCTACTGTAAACTCCCTAGTGACTAGGGCCTAGCCACCATCATGTTTCCAGCCTCCAAATTGGATCCCCTGCCCCTCCCCTCGTGTCCCTGAGTCTATTCTCAATGCACAGCCAAGACATTCCTATTGAAATGTAATTCAGATCACATCACTTCTCTGGTCAAATCTTCCTGTAGGTTCCCATCATCGTCAGAACAGAAGCCAATTGCTAAGATCTTTAGGTCCCCGCAGACCTCCTTTTGCAAGCCTCCTCCTTGGTGTCTTTGGGAGCAGACATACAGTTGTCAGCCTGTCATAACTTTGGACATGATTCTCCTCTCTGAAACGCATACTCCCTGCCACTGTTCCTCTGGTCTCTCTTCACACAAGACTCTCTTCCCTGCTTTGCTTTTTCCCTTAGGGAGTGAACTCTGGTCCTTGTCATTGGTTGCAGAACCCTCAGTTCTTATGACACTGAAGGAATCTGAGTGATAACATTGGAGACTGTGGAGATAACTGATCTATCAAGGTTCAGAGGGGATGCAATCCTAGGGTCAAGAGCAAGAAGGGGTGTGAACATCCCCTCAATCCTTGTGTTAAGAGGTAGGGCAGAGTAGAAACCTGAGAAAACTCCTGATACCACCGCTTACTCATTGACTGAAGCAAATCACCAGCAAGGTGCACTTCCCTGGTTTTGCCTTAAGTCCTTTGTCTCTATATGGTGGAAGCCAATGTCCCCATACTAAAGGAATCCCATGAACTACGGAGATAGTTGATAGAGCTCCACGCATCACAGAAGCTTACCTCTTGACTTTGAGGTTCTCTCATGTCTAAGCAAAACTTGTTCATTCTTGAACACACATCAAACAGACATCATTGCTATTGGTCTACTGTCATCATTCTCCTAAAAATTTACACGACTGACCTATTTGTGAATAAACCACTACCTGTGCTCAGGTATGTAGACTGAGAAGAGCACAGAGTTCTTTAAGATGACTTCTTTTGTGAAAGGATTAATAATTTGTTTTAGAATTTAATATATTGGTACTGTATTTACAGTATCTCCCCTTTCAACTCCTCCTGTGTCCCCCTGCATCCCTGGTACCTCCCAAGTACATGTCTTCTTTTTATCTCAGTATTATTGTAACACACACACACACACACGTAAAACTTAAAAATGCACCCTGCTTTGCCAGGCAGGGGCATATTCACTTAATCTAGCACTCAGGAGACAGGGGTAAGTGGATCTCAGAGTTCAAGCACAGCCTGGCGAGGACACTCAAAGATAAATAGAGAAACTCTGTCTCAAAATAACCAAAAAAAAAGTAAATAAGAAAATAAATACATAAATCAAGCTGATGAGTCTATATAATGTTGTTCATTTATGTTTTTAGGAATGACCACTAGGTAAGCAGGGAGCTCATTCCTGGGGAAGACAAATTTTCCCTATCAGTTGGCAGCCATTAATTGCTGATAGCTCCTCACCTAGACATGGGGCCTTGTGAGATTTCCCACCCACGTCAGCTTGTCAACAGCAGAACACTTGACTGCATCTTATTATTGTTCTTATTGTCTCACCTGATTGTGAGTCTGGTCTAGATCTTTCCGTTATGGTTTCTCCATATCTTAGCTCCACAATGCCTTACATCCTCAGGAGCCAGAGCCAGTGGCTGAGCCTTCCTTCTTTCTTAGGTGTCCCTTTCATTCCTTCAACACAGGAATCCTGCTGAGGATTCATTCATTCTAGTAAATAATTCAAACCTCAAATCGCTTGTTTTCATTGATGTCAGATCTTTAATACTTAGATAAGGTAAAGGGGGCAATTTTCATGTCTGCTCAAGAGTTGGTACAGTCTCTAAGAGTTCATATATGCCTCAGCCCTGTTGTGTCTGGAAGACACTCTTTCCTTGGAGTCATCCACCACCTTTGGCTCTTACAGGTTTGTTGTTGTTGTTGTTGTTTTGTTTTGTTTGGGGGTTTTGGGTTTTGTTTGTTTTGGTTTGGTTTTGGTTTTGGGTTTTTGTTTGTTTGTTTGTTTGTTTTTGCCTCTTCTTCCACTTCAATCCTTGAGCCTTGAAGGAAGGCTTTGAGGAAAACATCCCATTTAGGACTGATTACTCCAAAGTCTCTCACTCTTTGCACATTGTCCATCAGTGGGTCTCTGTGTTGGTTCTTATCTACTGCAAGAAACTTCTCTGATGAGAGCTTGAGCGAGACACTGATCCTCTAGCAGTTGTGTAAGTGGTAAAGTTCTTTTCCTATTCTGTAGGCTGCCACTTTGTCCAAATGATGGTGTCCTTTGCCATACAGAAGCTTTTCAGCTTCATGACGCCCCATGTTTCAATTGTTCTCAGTGCCTGCACTATCAGTGTTCTGTTCAGAAAGCCCTTTCCTGTACCAATAAGGTCAAGCCTATTCCCTTGTTTCTCTTCTATCAGATTCAGGGTGTGTTGTCTTATGTTGAGGTCCTTCATCCATTTGGAGCTGAGTTTCATGTAGGATTATAAACATGTATCCATTTTCATCCTTCTACTTGCAGCAATCCAGTTTAACCAGCACCATTTATCGAGGATGCTGTCTTTTCTTGATTGGGTATTTTTGGCTTCTTTTCTCAAAAATCAGATGTCCATAAATCTGCAGACTTATGTCTGGATCTTCAATTCAGTTCTATTTACCAACACATCTACCTGTTTTTATGCCACCACCAAGCTTTGTTTTACTTTCCACAGTTCTGTAGGACAACTTGCAATCAGGAGTGGTGATACCTTCAGCCGGTCTTTTATTACTCGAGATTGGTTTAGCTGTTTTTCTGCTTCCATATGAAGCTGAAAATCTTTCCTTTAAATTTCTATGAAGAATTATGTTGGAATTTTAATGAGGATTGCATTGAATCTGTAGATTGCTTTCAGTAAGATGCCCATATTACAGTATTAATCCCACCAATCTTTGAGGATGAGAGATCTTTCCTTCTTCTGAATTTTTTTTTCAGTGTCTTAAAGTTTTTATTATATGAGTCTCTCACTTTCTTAGTTAGAGTTTCCCCTACTTGTTTTATTTTTGGAGGCCATAGTGAAAGGTGTTGTTTCCCTGATTTCTTTCTCAGTATGTTTAGCATTCACACATAGGAATGCTACTGATTTGTATTGATTTTGTATCTTGTTCCTTTGCTGCTGAAGAAAGGTGTTTATCAGCTGTGGAAGTTTCTTGGTGGAATTTTTATGCAACAATATGTGATATTTTATGTAAAAAATTTACAAATAAATATACTTTGATTTCTTCCCTTCCCATTTGTATCCCCTTGATTTCCTTCAGCTTACTTATTGCTCCAGCTAAGACTACAAGTACTACATTAAACAGGTATTGAGGGAATGGACATCTTTGTCTTTTTCCTTATTTTAGTGGAAATGCTTTGACATTTAGGTCAATGTTGACTATGGGCTTGCTGTAAGTTTCCTTACTATGTTGGGGTATGTCTCTTGTGTCCCTAGTTTCTTCAGGACTTTAACACACACACACACACACAATTTAATACGCTAAAAAAGAAAACACAGAGATCAGAAGTACAGTAAGTTGTTTTGCAGTTTTCTTCATTTTGATCATATTGTTTTCTTGTCTTCAGGAGGGAAGATTTTGACAAGGAAAGTGAGTAAATATGTAAGAAGAGAATTTACGTCTTTCAGTTCTGACTGGCATTCTTTTGTGATTTTTCCTAGAAGTCCACTTTTCTGGAGAAATGTCAGTGCTTCTTCAACAGAAATTTGCCTTTGGGAACATCCATGATATTAATATCAAAGTGATGTCCTATAGGCAATCTGAATTCTCTTGGGTTTTGTTGTGTTTCTATATATTTTACTGTCAAGGAAGGCACTGGATCTTTGGAATTGACATGTATGTATTGTTCAGTAATGAAAAGAGTTTGTTATCTTTTCTTGCAATCTCTTCTTTGATTTCTGATGGCGATTCAGTTGTCCACTCGGGAGGCTGCAGAGAGAAGAATGCTTGGGAGCTGCGGATGGTTCTTCTTGCTGATTTCCCACTCTGTTCTTCAGGTTGAAGTCCTGGTGGTGTGGGCCACTCGAGCCCCCATCTCTACAACATGATGCCATCAGTTTTTCTCCAGGATTTTTATCATGAAAGAAAACGGATTCAGAACTTTTCAACAGATATCATTTTGAGTCTGGTAGCTGTTGATGGCACATACATGTGACCTTCAGGCTTATCCATTTTAGAGAACAGGCCTCTTCAGGGAAAAGGAGATGCCTAGGACCTTTCAGACAAGGCGAACTGTAGGAAGCGTTTGTCCAAGTCAGTAACACCATAAGGATATTCTGTGATTGGTACTGTTTGTCTGAAATCTACTAGATGTACAAAAAATTTTTGATGCTAACCAATATTAACAAATATTCTTTGATGAGGCCCTTCTTAGAAAATCCCTTGAAACTACACCAGATTAGAGTTTTATGTAGCCTACAATTTCCTATTACATATAACTTCTTCTATGGAACATGAGTTTATTTCCAAAGTTCCTAAGTATAAATATAAGTAAGTATAAATAATTATGAACATCTATATAATTATACCATGTATATAGTTCCAGTTTTAACGCCTGGATTTTAATCTATACAGGTAGAATCCAGAGCAATGGGCTAAGATCCAAAGTTGTATAGAGACATCTTAAAGACTAATCTCATTTTCATTATTTGTCACAGTTTAGATGTGCTCCCAATATTAAAGAAGTCTGTTCTGCAGCATGTTGCTCCCAGGCTCTAAGTAGCATGTATTATTCATGCTGGTGGTGGGTGGCTGTGTGTCCCCTCATCCTTATGCATAAGCCACACTGTTAATGTTAATGGAGTATGGGTGAAGCACACACATTCAGTGTTGGGTTTGAATCTTGGGGCCTTTACAGAAATTGAAATATGAAATTTAGTCTTTTATAGTCTGCAAAGAAAAAACAATATTGTTTCTAATAAAAATACAACTTGAATAAAATTTGAAACCTCAGCTTCCCACTGCAAAGTTCCCTCCTTCCAGTAAGACATGGTTCCTTATCAAAACTTTGAGAAGTCAAATCTAGTTCCACAGATTCCTTGTGGTTTTTTTATGTGGGATATATGTTGAATAAGGGGAGTTTTGTTGTTGTTAAAGAGGATCAGATCCAAAATAACAAAAGAAAAATGGAAGTGAATTTATTATTTACAGTATTGGTCTCAATTTTTTGGGAAAGAGCTGGAGGAAGGGAAGCAAACTCAAGGCCTCTGTATCACATCAAAAGCAAGCAGGTGGGTTAGTTGGGTATATTTGCTGTGTCAAAGTTATCCTAAGCTCCCTGGACCAATTTCCACATGAATGTGCATCAGGAATGATGTTGTGGCTCGAGAGACATCGGGTAAAACAACCTGGGGATTTGCTCATAGCTTTAACCACATGAGACTCCTAATCAAGAAGCTACCTTCTGTCTCATTTCCTAGTGACTGAGAGAAGTCTTAATTACCTTATTCCTGTTCTCTGTCCAGTGCCAGCACCCAACTGTTGCTTCTCTCTGTTATTCTTCTCACTCATAGAGTTCTAGGACTCTAGGTTTGCTACTGGGCCTAAAGAAAAGTTTGAGAGTTGGACTAACGTATCACAGCAAGGAACTTTCCAGTGACAAATGGGTTTGGATTTTCTTTTCCTCTTCTTAGGGTGAATTTGTTTTAAGAAATTTCACAGTGATACTCCATGAACAATGACTGCTCAGTTTAGATTTGAGAATGTTTCTGTATCTTAAACTTTAAAGGAAAAGTTAGAATCAATTCTCAATGACCTCAAGAGTGAGAATTTAGTGCAGCTGTGCTGAGCCTGGTCAGGATGTAAGCCTCTCTCTATGTCACTCATGTTTAAAGTCTCCATTGCTATACTACAATAAAACTTGCAGGTACTATAACTTGACTTTACACCTGATTATTCACAAAAAGAATACAAACTACAAATTGTGCTGTGAAGCAGAAATGAAAAGAAAGTAATTTAAAATATGTATTCTAAAACATCTCATCAGGAGTGAAACTATTCTAGGTAGGAATTCTTTAGCCCTTTGCCAGCCCTATTGCTGGATAATAAAATAAATGAGTTCAGAAGAAAACCCTTAAGCTGGGTTTGGCACGCCTATAATTGCAGCACTTAAGAAATTGATGCAGGAGGATAGTGAACTCGTGGCCAACCTGAGCTGAATAGTGAGACCCTGGATCAAACAAACAAGCAAACTCCTCTAAGCAACAAAAAAAGAGACAGATTTCTGAGTCTTAGAATAAACCAGCTCCTCTGAGTTCAGTTTCCTTACGTTTCATAAAGATGTTGCTTCAAGGGGATGCTATTTGTCTAACATAAAATATTAACTCGGTAGCACCCAAAACAATCTTCAGTCCATGCTCACATGTCCTACTTACTTTTCCTGTTGCAGGAATAAATACTCTGACAAAACGCAATGTCAGAAAGTGTTTATTTTGACACACACTTACGTCATTAAAGCAGTCGGAAGCTACAGTAGTTGGCAGCATCACATCTCCAGGCGGAGAGATAAATGCCTATGCTCAGCTCATGTTCTCCTTTTAACACAGTCTAGAATCTCAGCCCAGGGAATGGTGCCACCCACAGTGGACAGGTCTTCTCCATTAACCCAGCCCACCACAGGTATGCCCAGAGAGCTGCCTTCTAGGTGATTCTAGATCTCATCAAGGTGACAGTATTAGCCATCATACATGCATTTTCAGAGTACTAATTTCCAACTCTCTGAGAAGTCAAAAATTCCCATGTTGAAGATCTTCCCAGCTGGGTCACAAGCCTTTCAGTTGTGAGAACTGGAGTGACTCAGAGGCTGTTAAACTGCTGATCCTTGACTTCCTTGCCAAGCTCACCCCTCCACCCTCTCCCAAATACCCGAAATGAACAGCCACATTTCCATCTCTTCCAGACTTAGCCTTTCCATGCTGCCAGCTTCTGTGCGTTCGAACTGCCTGTTTCTTAGTAAACTGTTGCTATATGTGTTGATTGTGTTTGGAAACATGAGAATTTGTACCCAGCAATCTACAGGCTCAGTGTTTCTCCAGAACAATGGTTCATGAGGGGAAGAGAGTGGAGGGGGGGCTTGGAAAGTAAAAACATTGTAGAGGCAGGTGGCCCTGGTTTTGCCTCCAGCCTATAATAATTGCAAAGAGAAATTTAATGTGTATTCGTCATAATCTCTAAAAAGAATTTAAGGGGCTAGAGAGATGGCTCACTGATTAAAAGCACTTGTTGCTCTCCCAGGGGACCTGGGTCTGATTCCCAGCACCCACATGGCAGCTCACAACCATCTATCACTCCAGTTCCAGGGGATCCAATTCCCTCTCTGGCCTCCATAGACTCCAGAATATACATGGTACACAGACACACATACAGGCAAAACATCCATACACTGAAAAATAAAAAATGATATGATTTTAAAAATTTTTTAGAGAATTTAAAACTGTAACCCCCACAGAAAATACTCTAAAGTATCTGAAGTAGTCAAATACAGTTTTATTTTAAAAAAAAAAGAATGAAAAAATCTAACATGTTTCTTTTAATGTATGAAGAAAAAAATTGAAGGGACTCATGTTCATTTAGAGACTCCTGTGAACAGTGACATTTTAGCCATTGCATTTTTATCTTTTGAAAAACACAGCAGGACAAGGTCCTACCCAGCAAAAGAAGTCCCTTGAAAACACCAGGTAAAGAACATAGCGCCATCTCCTATTTTAAGCCTTCACAGACAGCCCCGGTTGGATGAAAGCTCTACAGAGATGCAGTCCTCTCTGGTTACTCTATTTCCTAGGTTTCCCTTCCCTGCTTGATTCTCCTGTTTGATAAGAGATCAGGTAACCATGACAACAGTGCACAGTGGAAGGTCTTTCAGTGTGTGTGTGTGTGTGGTGTGCTTTGCATAATCCTGAAGATAAATCTGCTCTCTGTTTGATGCTGGCTTCCTTTTCTTACAAACTTTCTTCTCTTTTTGGACTCTGCACAGTGTATCCTGAAGGAAATGCTCCACTTCAGAGGATTTGCTGACACCACTGTGGCTTCCTATTAATGGCAGGATGGCTGCATTCTCTGAGGCTCAGATTGCCAGCATGGATTCTCCCCATACACACTTCAAACCAAATTATAGCTCTATTATCCGGTTATTGAAGGCTAGTGAAAACGTGATGGTTCACTGGAGGGTTGTCTAGCCGAAGATTTATGCGGTCCGAGGAGTGTGGACCATCCAAGATGGAGCCACTATTACGTTGCTCTGAAAGTCCAGCTCAGAGGCACCAGTTTCTCTGGGATCATGCCAATGGAAACTTAATCTTGTCCACAGGAGATGGAAAAGACATTTCACTCTGTCAGGTTTTGATAAGACAGTTTGACCTAATACTTCTTGAAAAATAAAGACGCTAATATGATTTAATAGAGGAATATTGGCATGCTAAATGACTAGCTTCTATTGTAGGCTCAGAGGAGATTTTTATCCCTCATATAAATCCTAGAAATCTGCTTAGTGATAAGGGTTTCCCTCACAACAAAGCAGATTCTTCAGGTTTCTACATTAGAGGCTGTGTGGAGATTTAGGCAAGTGACAGGCAGCGTAACTCTTGGGGAAAGCAGAAGAAAATCACCATCAGGGTCAGAATGAGGCCATCGCCTTCGAATCAGACCCAGCGCAGACCCCGCACTGTCCTTGCCCAACAGCTAGGGATGTACCCGGGCAAACTGTATTGATTAGCTGTACTTTCCTGATGGCCGTATCCTGCTCTCCCTCAGGACCACCCTTATATAAGACACAGAAAGCTTTCTCCTGCGTGCCTACCAATTAAGGGTTATTGAGTTTCATGAGCCTATTCCAAAGCACCCAGCTCTCTAGTCTTTATTCAAAAAAAAAAAAAAACTCTTGGGACTTGGGGCTCATGGTAAAGATTTCATAAACCAGCAAATGAATGTGTTAGATGAGTCTGTGTCTGTTTGTAGAATACAGAGAGCTGCTGTGCAGTCATGTGGTGTCATGATATGGCTGCCATGTAAAACGACTGTCCTTACAAAAGGCCACCATTTGAGCCACTTCCGGAAGCCCAGAGCCTCTTTGTACACAGCAGAGGTGGCGTCCTGCCAGAGGGTATCCAGCATAGAAGGGGGTGGGATAGGGAATCCACTTAAAGCAGCCAGGCAAGCATTGGCACTAGCTTAGCAACCTGGAACTCAACTGGGATTGGGTTGCACACAACCCTTCTTTTAATGCTGCATTCATCTGCCTGGCTGCTTTACCTGCCGTGCAAGGCATACACGCCCCTCTCCAAACAATGCATCTAAAAATCCCAGTCCCCCACCCCCACCTACATTGAGGTACGTGAACTTCCCGCTCCCAATAGTGGAGGTTTCTCTTTCCCTAACAACAATCAAAGGTAGGCAGTTTCTATTCAAGAATATTATCAGTGTATCTGAGAATGAGATAAGCCAGGAAGGCCAGTCTGGTGGGAATCAGTTTGGTGTGCATGCACAGTGGGGAAAACTGAACTCAAAGTGAACATTCAGGGGCTTTCTCTATTTGCGATCTTATGCCTGTGCATACCTGGGTGCTCACAGGACTAAAATCAGATGCACTATCAGAAGGGACACATGCAGTAGGAGAAAAAGGAGCTATGTGACCTAACCTAGCCATCAAAAATAGAGAACCACCCAAGCCGCTCCACTTAGTAACCGGCCCATAATGGAATGGGGACCTTGAGAACCCATCACGTGTGGCCTGCCATCAACGTTGGCAGTGCCTCCTTTTGTAACCCACGCTACTGCTTCACTTTGAGTGGCATTATCTTGCTGCTTTTGCACAACTGTATGAGCCCAGATCTGAGCACCAAAACCAAAGGGAGAGTGCTTTTGTCTATTTCCTAGAAAGCCATTGGCTGATGGCAGTCTTGCTGAGAGCAGCTCTGGCCTATTACTTTCTGTGTTTGACTGTTTGAAGGAACAACGACTTTGGCAGTGCAATGCCGAGGATAAAGAGGATGAGGAAAAGGAAAAGCCCCTGGTCGGTGGTATAGGGAACAGTAACTACACAGGTCCTTCAACGGTCTCCACTCAGGTAACTGATGTCAGATTGGCTTTGAATTGCGAATTGAGATGGCCCTAGGGGTGAGCTGCTTAACCTCTTTGAGATTTTGTGTCTGTATCTTCAAATGGGATAATCCTACCTCAGAGAGTCATTGTGCAGTTGCGTCAAGCTCAGAACAGCAGCTCTTAGCAAAGTCAGGGCTCAATCGATGTGCCAAGGTTATTAGGTTTCTCATTCTCCTCTCTCAACAAGGGCCCCAACCCTCAGTGCTGACTTTACCAGTCATTCTGAAGGAGGGGTGACTTCCCTGGCCTTGTAGGAGGAGAAGGGTTTGCAAGACAAAGGGTAACCTAGGCAGGGAGGCATAAACAAAACTCTTTGAGATGGGACTTGAGGACAGGTTTGAGGCTTCTATTCGTTTAGGATTTTGTTCTGTTTGCGTACTGCATCTTCTGATTGTACAGACAGATTTCTCTGAAGGTGATTAAAGCGGCTTATAATAATTACCACTTGGGAATTTAAAAGCTGGAGGTCTGCCTGTGTTTACTTCTCTGTCAACAATTACCAAGATTCTCAGCAAACATTGAAGGAGGGACGAATCTTTGCCTCCTGCTATCTAGCCTGGTCATCCGGCCCTGTATGTTCCATGAGCATAGCGTTTTAAATCCTCGGGAAAGGGGCAGGACGTAGGCCTCCCTCTGTTCATGTTTAAACAAAGCACATTATTTTTCTTTCCTTTAAATATTTTAACCAGGAAACCAGCTGGGTTTACAAATAGACATTTAGCTGTAATGCTTTCCCACAAAGGTTCTCTGGGCTGCGTTCATCATCTATTTAGACTCTTCATTGACAGGAGAAAATTTTAAGCCCAGAAAAGATATGTTTAATTGCTTCAAGCAAAATGCCAAGGTGCCATCTCTCAAAGCTCCTGAGAGCCATGTGTGGCAAATATGTCTAATTTGGTCATTCTTTGAGCTTGCTGTTTTGAAATAGGAATGCCTACTTTTATGCCAACTTGACAAACAAAACAGCGCCAAACCAAACAGCTGCAGGAATGGGAGAAATACCTGGAAGGCAACGCTGGGCTGCAAATCAAGCCTGCTTTCAGTTGTGACCTTGGGTGGGCAGTGCATTGTCCTCCCCACCCTGTGTTTGTCACACATATGTTGAGAAGGTCGAATGGCTGTGTTGGAAAGGGCTAGCTTCAGGACTCGTAAGGCCTACTGCAAACTGAAAACGGGACACAGGTTGTAAGAAAGCCACTGTGGCTGTTGCTTAGGAGGCCACTGTTTTCCTGCTCTACGGCTTCTCAGCTTGTTCTGGTAGTTCGCAAAGCCTGCTGTGTGATACCTTGCTAAAGACGAATGGAAACTTCAAGTGAACATAGGAGTCAGTAATCTTTATTTGCGCAATGTCAGCTTTAACTGCAGAAGGAAAAGTATTTACCTGGGAGCCTGACAGTTCGCATATCACAGCCTTCATGTGTGGTGTGCATTTATTTCTCTTAGAATAGCAGAAAACTGCCCAACACCGACTCCGTGGTTCTCACCCATTTCTTGATATGGGCACACATTGTGTTGCAATTTCCTCCAATATAAAGCATTCCATCCTGCAGGGAAACCCCTTAAGATTTGGGGTATTCAGAAGGTAAAAGACTCAGAAACTCCAGAAGGACTCTGAAACTGACTGGGAGCCCGAGGCTCTCCCTTTCCAAACCTATGCTGGCAGTAAGGACCAATGGAGTGTCTCTCAGACCAGCCAAGCTGCTTGGAAGAGACACCCTGACCTGCTGAGCTGCCTGAAAGTCAAGCAGTGTGTTCCAGCGTTCCAGCTTTTGTGCTGTGCTGGATCTTGGTTAACACAGCTGTCTTTGATTCATTTCTGCTCCTGTCAGTAACCCATCACCCATACTCCTGCAAGGAACCCCGATAAAACTCACTGGCTCACCATATTGGACTTGGTTGAATCCTTCCTTTATTCTGCTGTGGATTCTTTAGCTGAGGTGAGTAGATACCAATTCGTGTCTCCCCAGGAATAATGTCGCACAACTACACATTCTGCAACATACTCTGCCATGCCTTCCATGGCCTGATGAGTGGGGACAGACGCTGTGGGTTGTTCTTCCCCTTTTCTTCATCAGCAACACTTCAGGAAAGGTGGCTGGGCTATGCAGAGAAGTGAGGATTTTCTGGGGTTGAGTTAGCCAGTGTGGGCTTCCGTACACTGGCAGTTGTGAAATTGTTAGATTTTTCACATGGACTGAATAGTTGGTTCGTGTTTCTTCAAAAAACAATGGCTTTCTATGTGCATTTGAAGAGTGTCTGGTTCAGAAAGAAAGTATGGCCTCTTGGGGTAGTCATTTCCTCCCTTGTGCCTTAGTCATAGAGGAAGCAAATTTGCCATCACTGGATTAGAGTCTTGCTGAACTTCCATGCATGGTTGGTCCCTAGAACTCTGTTTATAGAATTCTGCCATACACTACATGTTGATGGAACAGCGTGGACCTGTGGATGCATGTTGCAATTGTTCCCTTTATGAACACATGCCCAGTTTTTGCCATCTTTGCCCATGACCAGCATGGCCTGAAAATTTACCTGAAGGGGTTGACAGGGAATGCAGAAATGACAGACACACATACAGAAAAGCTGGGATCAAGTAGGCCACACGCTCTATGGAGAAGCATTAACAGCAGCCCAGTGAGTTTATTATATGCAGAGAGAATGAGGAGGAGGAGGGTAGCTGATGTCAGCAGGAAGTCTGTGCAGGAGAGCAGCCTCAGGTTGCCATCATCATGGAGGAGAAAGCTGTGGTTGATAGTTTCTGCACATAATGCCAACGTTCGGGAAGAGGAAGCCTGGTGTCCTTCACATGGCCATGGGCATGTCAATAATACAAATTCATTCAAGACTTCATCTGTTCCCCCATACACTTTCACTTAATAGAATAGAAGTTCAAAGATGATATTATGAATTTCTATATGAATGCCCACCTGGAGTGGGTAACCTACTGAGCTCAGGACTCTGCGTGAATGCACAGGTCCCTGATGTTTACATTTTTAGATCTCATATACTGGTTTACTTGTATTATGACCCAATTTCTTCCCAAACATGTTTTGTCTATATAAAAGCACATTGTAGAAGGACTCCCATTGAATGAGGTGTTGATCTGGTCACAGCATTTTTAAAATCGACTTTATTTCAAGTACATATATATATATATATATAATAGAGAGCTAAAGAGATAGCTCAATGGTTAAGAACAACACCCGCCACACCACAAGGAGGTTCTCAACTATCTAAACTCCAGTTCCACAAGATCTAATACCCTGTGGAACCACATGAGGTCCATAGATGCATATAGAGTCAAACACTCATACACATGAAATAAAAGTAAATAAAATGTGCACAGTTTACTTAAGGTAACTGTGAAGTTAGATCATTTTTAGTAAATGTATACAGTTGTTCATCCCTTACCACATAGTTCCAGTTTTAAAACCTCTCATAGTCTCAAAACATCATATCCTACCTAGTATTATCAAGTCTATGGTGTAGAAGGTCCTTCTGTATTTGTGTTGCTTTCATTGGTTAATAAAGAAGCTGCCTTGGCCTTTTGATAGGCCAAGACTTAGATAGGCAGGAAGAAGGGCAGTGAGGCAGACGCCATGGTTCTCTTGCCCAAGACGGATGCTGGTTAGACTCATGCTGGTAAACCACAGTCACGTGGCAGTACAGACTATTAGAAATGGGTTAAATCAAGATGTGAGAGTTAGCCAATAAGAGGCTAGAGATAATGGACCAGGCAGTAATTTAATTAATACCATTTCTGTGTGGTTATTTCAGGGGCTAAGCTAGCAGGGTGGTGGGATGCAGCCCACTCTCCTTACAAGTCTACACTCCAAAGCTTAAGAAGACAGCAACTCCCACAGACAAAACCACTCCTGGTTCTATTAAGCAACCATCCATTCTGATAGAGGGAACATTCCAAGAAGCTTGGCTCACTGGAGTAAGAATCCCGAGGTAGAGGAACTGGTTAGTGCAGGACTTGAACCACCACTTGTTTATAAAAATGCCTTTGTGTGACTTAGGAAGGCATCCTCTCCAGAGATAGTCTCATGGCTTAGTCTGGACTGTATTGCAGCCTTGGCTTCCTTTTACCTCCTCCTCCAACCCAGGACTTCTTTGCCCATCACAAGCTGTAGAACTGTGCCTAGTGACTTTGAGAAAGCTGTTTAGTGATGAAAGTGAGGGAGGAGCATGAACTAGGTCCATGCTCCTGGTGATCTCAGGAAGCTTGTCAATCTTTTGAAGCCACTATTTCTACATCTACACAATGAGGAGACTGGAAGTAACCTTGCCATAGGCACCAATACAAGACTTCTGGTTCACAGTACTCAAAATCGTTAATAATTTCCATTGGCTGAAAAGTGTTCCATGTGTGGTTATTTTGAAGACTGCAGCCCAATAGTAGCACTTTGGGGGAAATTATCAAATGTTTTCAACCAAGCTCCTTGATAGACCACATGCCTAACTCCCCTATTTTAGTATTAACAGCAAGTAAATTTTCATTTAAAAATTTACTATATGAACAACTTGGATAGAGTACTGACATTCTGTGAGTCCATCCTCTTCTCCCTCTTCTTTCTCCCCCCCATTCTTTTTTAAATGTCTTTTAACGAGCTCATTTAGAAAGTGCCAAGTTCTGTCAATAGTTAATTGGTGTTTTCACTCAATCCACAAAGTTTAAGTTTTAAACTGGGGTGATAGCATTTGTCCCTGGGAATGGAGGAAATGCGTTCATCTAAAATAACAAAAATGAAGCCAGGGCTCCCTCAGACTTCTCATGACATCTTTCCTATTTCCTATTTCTTGTGTTAAGTGTTTGCTATTGTGGGATATTCAAGTATACAAAGATCTGTTACATTTGTTTTTGCTGGGGGATATCACTTATACTCTGAAAAGGTGTGTTACATTTGTTTATGCTGCACTTGTTTAACGATGTAAGGATGTGTTTCCTTTGTTTATGATGCATTTATTTAATTATAAAAACCTGGTTTCTCTTGCGCCTTGCCTGCCTAAGACACCTGATTGGTCTAATGAAAAGCTGACCACCAATAGTCAGTAGAGGGATGGGTGGGTCTGGCTGGCAGAGAAAAGAAATAGGAGGGGAAATCTAAACTTGAGAAGAAAGAGGAAAAAGAGAGGGAAAAACAAAGGAGAGAGAGAGAGAGAGAGATGCCTGAGGCCAGTCAGGAAACAGCCAGCTAGGAGACACAGGAGGACATACAGAAACAAAGGTAATATCCACCAAGGAAAAACAGAGATGATGAGAAACCTGATAATTTAAGTTGAAGAAAGAAAAAAAGGAAGCCAGAAACAAACATAAGCTAAGGTCGAGCATTTATAACTAATAAGTCTCCGTGTCATGATTTGGGAGCTGGTTGGTGGCCCAAAAGAAAGCCTGCTACAGTTTGTAATATGTTAATAAGTGTTTGAATCTCGGACCAGATCCCAACTGTGATGTCATAAAAGGAAGATGAATCAAATGTGGGTTTCTTCCTCCTGGGCTAATTGGTCCTGGGTGTTAATTATGAAGTAGGTTGGGTTTTCAATGAAATAAAGGGAAGTGCTGGCAGGAACATCAGTGTCTACACTGGATTCTGTCATGCATTCTGTCATGCATGAAGGGCTATCATGAGCCTTCATGTTTAACATCTGAGTGACAGCAGCATGTGATTGAATTTAGAGACTTTTCTAGTTAAATTAAGTCTTAAAAATAATTGTACTCCTGAAGGTTCTATAACCACACAGCGCCACTAACTGGTGACTAAGTGTTCAAATAATGAGCCGATGGGGAACATCTCTCATTCAAACCCTACTCTCACTTTTGGATGTCGGAAGATTTTGACTGGGGATTTGCAAAGTAGAGTGCTCAACCTACCGTATTAAGAGGTAGAGCCATTAGACAGTAATGAACAAAGCTTGCTTGAGGAGAACTTGACTGGGAATGGATTTTTAAGGTTTGTAGCCTTACCCTACTTCCTCTTCTACCTCTCTGCTTCTCACGAAAGGAGGAAAATGTGGTCAACCAGCTTCCAGTTCCTGCCACAATAGATAGAATCTATCCCTTCATATAAACCAAATAAATTCTTCTTCCCTAAAGTTGTTGTTGATCAGGGTATTTTTTAGAATGTGACTAACATTCTAACCCAGTGGTTCTCAGCCTGTGGATCACAACCCCTTCAGTGGGTCAATTGACCCTTTCACAGGGGTTACATATCAGACATTTACATTACAATTCATAACAGTAGCAAAATTACAGTTATGATATAGCAATAAAATAACTTTATAAAAAAAGAGAAAAAATAGTTTTATGGTTGGGAGGGGATTCACCATAACATGAGGAATTGTATTAAAGGGTCACAGCATTAGGAAGTTTGAGAAACGCTGTTCTAACCCATTAAAAAATTTAGGGCTTTTAATTTTGTTGTTGTTGAGACAAAGTCTTACCATGTAGTCAAAGCTGGACTCAAACTAATTGCACATCCCTAGGAGGTACTCATGCTTGTGATCCTTTTTCTGAACCTGAACCCCAAGTCCTGGGGTTTAAGTAGGTGATCCCTGACTTGGCTTTGTATTTTTGAATTAGTCAATCAGAATGGGCTTTTTGAACTTTTTTTTAGTTAAAAATCTGAAATATTCTCGGTCCAAAGCACTTTGGACAAAGGAAACTCAACATGAATTTCAGAAAAGCATGAGCATTCAAACCACAGTAACCACAGATGTCATGGTCTCACCCAGATGGTTTCACTACACGTCTTTAAAACAGAACAAGCTTTCAATAAGAAATAATTAGAACACAATTGCCATGTCTATAATGAAAGCAGCAGTAATTTCTCAAAATCAAAAATAATGAATCAGTAGTAAAATTTCCCCAATTATTTATTCTTCTCCACTGACATAAGTTTCCAATAAAGCCCATAATTCTACAACTTGTGACACTGTCTCTAAGGCCTCTCTGACCCAGTGGTTCTTAAATATGATCCCCAGACCTGAAGCCACCATATCACCTGGGAACTTGCTGGTGATGCAACTGACTCAGAAAGCCAGGATGGGGACTTCACAAGTAGCCCTCGGAGGGATTCTGTTGACAGTAATGTTTGAGAAGTAATAACTTTTAAGTTGTCCCTGACTCCCTCCCTCTTTCTGCCTTCTTTAGTACACATTTGTTAAAAAAAAATTGATTGCTTGCCTTTGTGATGGCTAATTATGTCAGTTTTACGGGATTGAAAGATGCTCACAGAATTGTAAGTACAGAGGAGCCTCTTGTTTGTTCCCAGCCGCTTAGCCCTGAAATAATCACACAGAAGCTGTATTATTTAAATCACTGCTTGGCCCATTAGTTTTAGCTTCTTATTGCCTAACTCTTATATTAATTTAACCCATTTCTATTAATCTGTATATCACCGTGTGGCTGTAGCTTACCAGGTAAAGTTTACAGCGTCTATCTCCAGTGGTTCTACGGCTTCTCTCTGCCTCCGCCTCCTTTTTCCCAGCATTCAGTTTAGTTTTCCCCACTTAGCTCTGTTCCCCTATAGCTCTGTTATAGGCCCAAAACAGTTTCTTTATTCATTAACCAATAAAAACAACACATAGACAGAAGGACCTCCCACACCAGAATTGGGAAAGCACATTTCCAGACATGCCCATGAGAGTGCTTCTAGGGGAAATTGGCATGTAAGCCAGCAAACCAAGTAGAGAAGATCCATCCTGAATGTGGGTAGCACTATACCACAGGCTGAAGGCCAGGATGGAACAAAAAAACTGGAGAGAGGAGAAGGCAAGTAGACCACAAGGAGCCCTTCTTGAGTTGGTAAACTTTCCTGCTGCTGTGTCCTATGGATGTCAGGCCCTGGCTTCTTCAGCCTTTGGATGCCCACTTGAGCCAGCAGCTCTAAGGGAGGGGTCTTTCAGGTCTTCAGCAATGGATGGGATTGCATCATCAGCCCACTCTAACTCTGAATCTTGCAGCTTCATGGACCAAGCAGCTACTTCTCTCTGGCCTGAAGACAGCCATGGTGGGACTATTTAGCCTCTACATGTAGGGGCCAATCTAATAAACACCCTCTACACATATTCTATTAGTTCTGTTCTATTCCTTTGGAGAGGCCTGTTGGTAATGTAGCCCTGTATGGTTTTAAACAATCTGAATCTCACAAGACAGATTTGTAGATTGCTTTACATCCCCCCCACCCCCACATAAGATAGGCTGGCTTTGAACTTCCAATCATCCTACCTGGGACTCCTATGTACTGAGATTACAGGTATGCAATACCACACCTTGTAGAATGTCTTATTGTAACAATTTGCCAATTACGTCTTAAAAAAATAAGCCAGTGCATATGTTTTCTGTGTGTAGATCTATTAAGAGATTAAGTGAGCATGATAGACAGTTGATAGGATTGGCTACTTTTGTTTTGCCTCATAAGAGCATCCCATAATATTACATTTTAGGATCACTCAACCTTGTGTTTGTTATTGGAATTGAAATGCAGTCAGCCCTCCTCTTCCTTAAGGCTCTATCTGCGGATTCACCCAACCATGAATCAGAGCAATTTGGAAAAATTGCATCTGAGCGCAACACATGCAGACTGTTTTCCTTGTTGCTGTTTCCTGTACAATCCAGCAGAGCAAAGGTTTTCACAGCATTTACCGTGTAGTAGATATAGGCAATCCAGAAATGATTCACAGTATGGAAGTTACACATAAGATACTGCATATAAACCAGCTTTTTATGCTAGAAACTTGACTATCTGAGGGGTCTGGTGACCTTGAGAACTCTGGAGATAATCCCCGTGGACTCTGAGGTTTGATTGTATTCCATTTTCAGACCTAATATGATGCCACTTCACCGAATTGTAGGCTTTTGAAGGCATTAACGAAAAGCTGGCACACCCAATGAAAGTCAGCTCCTTGCCTGATTTCTGTCGCTACAGTATAAACCGTCTCTGATGGGCTACCAATATGAGGCCACTGAGTGCAGGCTTGCGAACAGATGGGCATAGTCCTCAGTTAGCAGCCAACGGCAGTACATGCTGCCACAGCCAACTTACGGTCTGCTGTACTGTCTGTAATAACTTAGGTGGCTTGGACAAACCTCCTTAGTTTCCTTGGCTTTGTAAATCTGATAGCACTTGTAATTTCAGGTGTCACCTTGGCTGAGCATAGGGGCCAGACTTTTAGTCAAACATTACCCTGAGTGTTTCTGTGTCAATATTATTAGCAGGATTCTTGACAATTTCAATTTAAATATGTTAGAAATTATGCTTTCTGACCATTAGCTCAAATGCAGCTCTCTTCTGTAACAAGTTTGATACAAAAACTGTGTATTTTAAAAATCATTCCTTCATTATTAAACTAAAAGTGTTTTAGGTAAAATTATTGCCAACAGTCTGACAGCTAGAACTGGCACACTGTTTTGCCACATTCCAGTGGAAGGCTACATGCCTGAGGACACCTGGGCAACACAAATTCGCCTTGATTGGGGGGAGGACGCAAAGTTTGTGGGTAGATGTGGGAGGAGTTGGGGCAGAGATTTGAGAAGAAAAAACTTGTTAAAAAGAACTGGACTGTAGAGATATTTCATTTGTATTTTAATAAATAAAGCTTGCCTGAAGATCAGTGCAAAGCAGCCACATTAGTCAGCCATAGAGGCCAGGCAGTGGAG
>LOEQ01001061.1:180245-201043 GCA_001685075.1 Bramus lutescens
GCCATACTAGTTAGCCATAGAGGCTGGGTGGTGATGGTGCACACTTTTGTCCCAGTGCTAGAGAAGAATATAAGGCAGGATGAGACAGGAATGCATCCTCTTTCAATCTGAAGATTTCATAGAGGTAAGAGCTCTCTAGTGGCTTGTTTTTCTGATCTTCAGGTTAAACCCCAATATCTATCTTTGGGTTTTTATTATTCATGCTACATTTGGCACCCAAGGTTTGAGGTACAAATTCACACACACACACAAAAGCCATTTGCTGTGACTCTTTAGTCAGTGGCTCAGGCCAGATGTGCTTGTGGGGCTTGAGCCCCTCATGGCTAGGCTTTCTTTTCTTTTTTCCCCAAGCCTCTGAGTAAGTTTGGGATTTTCCTGTTGTAGCCTCTCTTAAACAGTCTCCAGCTGCCACCCAAACTTCAGACACACCGGGCCTCCAAATTCTACAGGACTCACTGGCCCTAGATTGACTGATTCTGCCTTCAGACAGCTCCTGCCACATGTGCTCCCCCCCCTCCACTGTAGGTTGTAGGCTCTCTCCGAACTCCTTTCTCAGGATGCTGCCAAACTAAGTAGCTTCCTTGAAATCCAGTAAGGCCTTTACTGTTCTATGCAGCAACAATAAGCCTCACATTGTCAGCAGATTTGGTAAGACAATTAGAAATTATTAAGGGAAGAATTAGTTAAAAGAGAGAGTCTTTCCCCATATTTAAAAATGGAAAAAAACCATTTTAATATAGGGATTTGGGTTTCTTTATGATAAAATGCTAGACAGTTTGAAAATGGAACAATTAAATGACAGGATATCTAATATAGAAGAGATTTATTTAATGTCAATTGTAAACATTATCAGCTTTATCACTTTTGTCTTATCAATAAACAAGTTGGGTAATCTAAGTGCTAAAATACAGGGCTCAGAAAAACCTAATAAAACAGATCATAGAGACATTCAAATCCAGACAGAGTAATTTAATGGAGAACCAATTTCAGTGTTGCATTTTAAGAATAGAGAGGAACAGCCTAAGGTTTACAGACAATCACTCTTAATATATCCAGTAACCTTACAGGGATTTACAAATGGAAAAGACTCTGTCATAGCTAATGGAACTCCTGTGCCAATGTTAGATTTAAGGAGACTCAAGGAAGCAAAAGTCTCATACGTCATGCATTCACCTTTGGTGAAGCAAATGTTAAACTCGAGGTCAGTTTGTAATAGAATTATCCCTAAATTGAATAAAATTTATTAATGATGTTTATGAGCCTGGTCCAAAATTATAATGGAGCACCTGGTTCAAAGAAGGGGCTAAGATTATTGAACAATGGAGTAAAGCTAGCGGAAGGGAAATCTCCCAAGACCAAATTCTTGGAGAAGAGGACTATATGTTGCTATAGAAAGGCGAGCTGTGTATGATGACCACACTCTGGATTTATGTCATGCAGCATCTTTAAATGTTTGGGACAGAATTGGAGAAATAGGAAAGAAAATTGAGCCATTTACTAAAGTTATACAGAGCCCAAAAGAAGCCTTTATGAATCTCTTATGAAGAATGACTTCAGCAATAAGTACAATGATACCAAATTCAGAAGCTAGACAAAAAATAACTGAATCTATGGCTTTTGAAATTTTCAATTTTCTATGCAAAAGGATAATTAGGTTGTTAAAGGCAAGGTCAGCACAAATACAATTATTATTGAATCTCATGACCATGATGTTGCATGGATAGAAGAGGTGATTTCCAGAGGTTTAAGGAAAAAAATAAAAATGTCAAATATTATAACTGTGGCAAACAAGATCACCTTAAAAGGGATTGTAGACAGGGCATTACTAGAAACAATGTTCTTTTCTAAGAAGAACCCATTCAGAATGCTCCTCCCTTCTGGATTATGCAGAAGGTGTGACAAAAGCAGATATTAGAACAATGAATGTAGGTCAATGAGAAATATTCAATGTAATCCTTTGCCATTAAGAAACTCTGTGAGGTGCCTCTCACAGGCCCCTATGCCAAGTCTGGTTCAGTTGTTTTCTGCGATTATAGATAAAACTGCTTCCCAGAGCAATTAAAGAATCTAATGCCTATTGTAAGAAAACATACTGCTCTGGATAATAAAAGCTGTAGAAGAGAGAACAAAATTTTCAGGAGAAACTATAAAGTGAGTATTTTTGGAACCTTCAATAAATGAACAAAGACCAAAATTAAAAATGCAAATAAATGACATTGTCATTCAAGATCTGTAGACACAGGTGCAGATGTAACAATAATTTCATCAGAATCTTGGCATCCAAATTAGAATCTTCAGACTGTAAATGTTCAGTTTTTAGGGATTGGAACTTTATCTCAGGTAAAGCAGAGAGCAAGATGGGCCAAATGTATAGGGCCAGAAGGACAGATAGGAATATTAAAACCATATGTTGCTATAAGAGCAATGATTTTATGGGGATATGATTTGTTACAGCAAAGGAATACTCAGATTAACATTCTCCCAACCTTAGAAACCAAACATAAATTAATGTACATTTCTGGGAAAAATATTAGAATATAATATAAAGAATAGTCACCAACCATTAAGGTTGTACAAGAACATGGCAAAACAACTGCTGATATTTCAAAGGCACCAACAGCCCTACCTCTTATTTACAGACTAACCGGCATGCCCTTTAACAATGGAGAACTTGTATATTTTAGAACAGTTGGTACAGGAACAACTAGATGATCAGCATATTGAAGAATCAAACAGCCCATGGAATTCTCTTGTATTTGTCATTAAAAGGAAATCTGGAAAATGGTAACAGATCTAAGAGCTGTTAATAAGGTGATTCAGCAAATGGGCTCTCTACCATCTGGCATTCCTTTGCCTTCTCTATTGCCTAAAGGATGACCTCTTATAGTTATTGATTTAAAAGATCGTTTCTTCACTATACCTTTACAAGAAAAGAACAGAAAAAAATTGACTCACATTGCCTACTAATAATAATTCTCAGCCTGCTAAAAGATATCAATGGAAGGTTAAATAACTCCACCCTGTGCCAATATGTTGTGAGTCAACCATTGGAAATGATACGTAAACTATTTCCTGAATCTTTACGATTTCATGGATGGCATTTTGATATCTGATTCAAATATAGATACTTTAGAAAGAATGTTTGAAGAAGGAAAGAAAATTTTGCCTTGTTGGGGATTACAATTTGCTCCTGAAAAAGTACAAAGAGAAGATTCTATTAATTATTTAGGCTGTAAAATAGGTTTACAAAAATTTAGATGCCTAAAGATGCAAATTAGGAGAGATCAATTGCAGACTCTTGTTAACTTCCAAAGATTGCTAGGAGACATTTCCCAGCTACAGCCCACTATTAGGATAAAACCTGATGACCTGATTATTTTAAGCAAAACCTTAGATAGTGACAAGGACTTAAATAGTCACAGGGAATTATCAGCTGAAGCAGAAAGGAAATTGGCTTTGATTGAAGAGAAATTACAGAAGGCACATGTGGAGCATATGAATCCAAATCTCAACGGCATTCTGGCTGTATTACTCTCCAAATATTTTCCTATAGAAACTTTAATGTTGAGGGAAAATATTATCTTTGAATGGATCTTTTAACCACATAAACTGAGTAAAAAATTAAAAACTTGTGTAGAAAAGGTCTCTTAGTTAATTCTAAAGGGAAAATTGAGACTTTGTCAATTAACAGGAATAGAACCAGGAGAAATTATAGTACATTTTAATGATGATGAAATTGACAAATTATGGGAAGAAAGAGCTTGTAGTAATTTTTGGGGAGAAATTAACAACAACATCCTTAAAGAAAGAAAATTCAACTTGTAAAGAGAACTAACTGGATTCTTCCTTGCATCTGAAATTAGGGTTATGAGATTAGTACCAATAAAATAGTCTTAAAATATTTGTTTTTCTTCTGTCCCAAATTCCTTTGGTTTTATATTGAGTCTTTAACAGATTTTCATAAGGTATAAGATTTATTATTTATAGTAAATATTTTTTTCATGATATTAATAGTCATATAGAGTACTAACTAATTCTAGAAAAAGGTTTCATCTATCTTCCTGTACATTCAGGTTTGAAACTCTATCAGTTTTCTGAAATGAACCATGAGCAAACCTAACAATGATCTTTGAAGTCTCCAAAAGGTGGATAGGGCCCTACAATAACAATTCCTCCAAGACTATAATAATACCACTAAGTAGAAAAATACCACCTAAAGATTGGCTTTGGTGCTAAACTAAACTGTTCAGAATAATTTTGGGGTGGCTAGCTGACATGAATCAACCTAACAGATTGCTCTAGCTAGGACTTGAAACAAACCCTGCACTTTCCCATTATGCAGAGACTGGACCAAAAAAAAATGATATAGCTACCTCTCCCAGGACTTGACAATTAGCCCAAATTCTTCTTTTCAGGTTTCCTTAAATACACTGTCACCTCCAGACAGCAGGAAGTAAATTTAAGACTATGACTCCCACATTCCCAAGAGGTGGGTGGTTTTTGGTCATTCAATGGATTATGGATATTTGTATTGTTCAGGGGAGTTGGTTACAAGTTGTTATTGGTAATAGTCAGGAAAAAATCTAAATAAAGGAAATCAGACCCAAGGTTCTTGTTTTGAAAAGAAAAAAGGATGATTTATATATCATAAAATAAAAGGGTAGATTATTGACTCCACTCTGAAAAGAAAAAAAGGAGGATATAGATAAGATAAGAAGGTAGATTATTAAATCTACTTTATAAAGCAGCTACTAGTTTAAAATGTTTTACGTTGGATTGGACTTTTATATTTTTTATACAAATTTTTATACTGATACAAATTTTAAGTCGATTTTGTTAGAATACATTGTATATACATTTTTATTCTTGTTCAAGGTATTGTACGTAATCAACTCATTTAACAATGTAATGTAAATTTCTTGTCCATGAAAATTATTATTTACCAACTGTTTAGGATAATGAGAAAATGCAGGTTAGTAGTTAGTCACCCATTATAATCAAACTTGTAGTCACATTAGGTCTGTTTTCAAGGCCTAACAGAAATACATTTTAAGTAAACAGATCATCTTCAAATACTTCAGAGACCTACAGAATATGACATTTAAGATATCTTAATAACATCAGTTCTTTTTTTATGACAGTGAGACATGTCTACTCCTGGCAGCACCATTTTACTTCAGAGAAGATGATGGATGATGGTCATTGAAGAAACTCCATGTGGAGTTTGCTTTCTTTGTGGCAAAAGTAAGCCACTGGGCAAGAAAATGCCCTTGCATTGACTGTTGACTGTATGCTGTCCTAATTGGACAAGCAGGACACAAAAGAGAGTGACTGTCATATCTTGCCTAGACAATGTGGGACAGTCCTTCAAAATTCCTGCTTCATAGAAAAGTCGGTCAGATATTCTAAGCCTGCAGCAGGCCAAAGATGAATGCCCCAACATTGCAGAGTAACTTTGGGTGGCTGTCCAGGCCACCAGCTGTTTCTGTCATTTCTCACAATTTCGAAAGTCGCTTGCTTGCACTTTCTGCTTACTCAGTTAATATTATTTCCTTCTTGGGTCTCTGAGAGAGTTGAAGACTAGATAGTTATAGTTTTCCTTGTTTACCTGATGCAGAAAGCGAGTTATGCTAGAAAGTAAATTAGGTACAAGACTTTGGACTCACCAAGATAGGATAGACATGGAATATTTTCTATGAATTTATCAAATGCAAATGGACTAGACATTGTTGATGTATTTATTGCCTGTATATTGTATATAGTTATTTTACTTATTGTATATAGTTTTTCTTGTACTATTTATAGCCTTCTTTTTTGTTTTAGGCCTGAAAAAGGAAATGCAGTGATATTTCATTTGTATTTTAATAAATAAAGCTTTCCTGAAGGTCAGTGCAAAGCAGTCACATTAGCCAGACATACAGGCCAGGCAGTGGTGGCACACACCTTTAATCCCAGCAGCCATACTAGTTAGCCACAGAGGCCTGGGAGGTGGTAGTGCACTAGAGAGGAATATGAGGTGGGAGGAGACAGGAACTCAACCTCTTTCAGTCTGAAGATTTCAAAGGGGTAAGAGCTCTCTAGTGGCTTTGCTGCTTTTGCTTTTTTGTTCTCTGAGTTTAACCCCAATATCTGTCTCTGGGTTTTTTTAAATCATGCTACACTGGACAGAGGCAATTTCTAAGTAGAAACCACCCACTGTGTCTCTGGGTTGAACTAAAGGAGGTAAGGGCTAAAAGAAATCCTAGGCACTTATTTGGGTATTTTTCTTTGTATGTGTGTGTGTGTGTGTGTGTGTGTGTGTGTGTGTGTGTGTGTGTGTGNNNNTGTGTGTGTGTGTGTGTGTGTGTGTGTGTGTGTGTGTAAGTCAGAGGACAACTTACAGGAGTCTATTCTCTTTAAAAATGTGATTTCTGGGATTCAGATCAGATCATATGGACTGTGTAACAAGCGCCTTTATCCAGTGAGCCATCTCACTGGCCCAAGAAACCTATTTTGGATTCTCATTAGTCCAAAACAAAAAGATAAAGGAGAGTCCCAAGTTTTTAAGTTATTCAACATTGCCACAAAAATCCTACTTGGGAATCATTTTAAGTAGATAACTATTTGTTTATCTACTTCCAAATACCACAGTAACAATGCCTACAGAATGAATGCATGCTTCATGTGATTAAGTCTGCTTGTATTTTTTGAAATATCACATCGTACAAATGGATGATGTCTAGTGGACAGGATTAGTAGGTGTATATAAAAATACTGTTTATTGAACACTTGTCTGAACATTTTACATAAGAAATATATTTGACACAACAACCTTATGAAGTTGAAGCTATTATTAAAACCCACTTTACAGGGGGAAAGTGGTGACCAAGCATTATTAAATAAATGTCACCCATGTGTAGAGGCAGAACCAAGATTTATAGCCTGACAGTGACCTCAGAGACCATGTTTGCAGTAGGTGTTCTACTGATCCCTTACTCAGCAGGTGCCTGGCTAAAGTTGGAAGATGTCTCAGAAATAGGGATCTTGGTCTTGGAATAGTTAATCTATGACATTTCTAGATGTGGTCAAACCACAAGGACCATTTTTTTTTTGAAGGCTGTTTTAAAAAATAATGTCAGATAAACTAATGTTAGCCATTCTGTTTGTTAGAGTCCTTGGCTTCCAAATTATCCAGAAATAGCTTAAAATTGCTTCAGTAGAAGGGTAAACAAGGGGAAGGGAAATGAGCTGTGACTGAAGCCAAGACCACCGCCTCGATCTCTATACCATGTTTAACCAGGTTGATGAAAAGTAGCTTCTGTGTCCCTGGCTCATGGGCAGCAGTGGGCAGGGATTTCCGTATGAATCTGAACATCTGCAGTGTTTCTATTGAACTCTGGATGCCTGGTTTCTATTCTGCTGAGTCAAAACAGGAGAGATCACAGCAAACTGCAGACTGTCTTCTATTTATGAAACCTGCCAGATTCCTCCTAGGAGCAGAGGAATGGTCAACAGTGGGATTAGCTGTGCTTTCTCTGGCTTGCTAGCCTGAAGCAGGACAACAGTGGATTCTTCACTGATCTCCACCTCCCTGAAGAGCTGGGCCCCTTTAGGCTTCCAATCTCACACACCTTTGGTCTCTCACAACAACGGTGCCACTTTTTGTAATGAAACTGTCACCATGGCAGCACCCCAAGCACTTTGGATCTGGGGACTGGAGTATTCCAAGCTCTCCCCAGTAATGAATGAATGCAAATTCCAAGTGTTTACAGGACAGGAAATAACAGGTGTGTAGTGCTGATAAGGAGACAATTCTCACCAGTTTTTCTGCACTTAAATATCACACTTCTATACTGGTCTTGTGGACAGAGTTTATCCTCTTGGCTTTGAGACGTCCAGGAAGTCTGTTTTCCTCTACCTTTGCATACATCTTTCTCTACTTGGATTCTTCTCTGACTCCCCCTGCCCAGCACACACACCCTGTGTTCCTGGAATGCTTGCTATTTCTGCACTGCAATCTTTTAAAGTCTCTTAATTCATTTTCCATGGGGAAAACAATCGTTTATACAGCACTATCTATATATCATCATATGTATGTGTAATAGATAATATACAAAAGACCAATATTGATAGAGGAAGCATGTCACTGCAGGGGACAAATAGAGCTTCTAGGGTTCAGTCACCAGATTTGCCAACAATTTTCCTGTTCCAAAGATTGTAGATTTTTAACCTGGCAGAAAAACACTAAACATTTATAGACAGCTCATTTATGAGATGGTTCCTAGTAAGGAACCATGCTAATGCCAAGTGCAAAATTGCTTGGGTCCTGTCTGCAAGGAATATTTGGTCTGATGGGAAAGCTGTGGCATGCATGATATGATTTAAACAACCATGTTGCAGGTAAGAAAGCAATATGGCTAAGAAATGCAGGAATAAATCTAAGTGGACATCAGATTGCTTTACTATAGAGAAATCAACCGTGAACAAAAATAAAATATGAATACAAATTTTTGAGTGGGAGTGAACCCAGAGGTCAAAATCCATCTGATGTGCTTTATAAATGAAAAATGTATATCCACATAGAAATGGGAAGCTATATCATCTAATTGTGGCAGAAGTGAGTCTAGAGATTAGGTCTCTAGATTTCTACCATAGAACTATTCCCCCTAAAAATTAACTTTCTCAATAGTCCAAGAACATGGGAACATAAGTTGAATACAAATTAGCAGTAGCCAGTGAAATGTGTCCTCCCCCTCTTCCCTCTCTCTGTCTGTCTTTCTGTCTCTGTCTGTCTGTCTGTCTGTCTGTCTGAGAGAGAGAGAGAGAGTCTGTGTGTGTGTGTGTGTGTGTGTGTGCACATATGTATAGACATTGGGGTTCTATATCTAGTTTGTCTTCTTTTGCTCTTCACCATGCTTCTTGAGATAGGATCTCTCACTGAACCTAAAGCTCACTAATTGGATAGACTTGTGTCTTAATCACGTTTCTATTGCTGTAAAGTATTTAAATGTGAAGCAAAGTGAAATTGCCACAACCAAGGCATTTCATAAAATAAAGCATATAATTGGTGGCTTGCTTAAAGTTCCAAAAGGTTGGAGTCCATTGTCATCATGGTGTGAACCATGGCAGGAGGCAGATAGGCATGGTGAGCAGTGGCTGGGAGTTCATATGTTATCTGAAAGTTGGAGGCAGAGAGCAAGAGAGGTTGGGCCTTGCTTGGGCTTTTGAAATATTAAAGCCCATCCCCAGTGACATACCTCCTCCAACAAGGGTCACAGCTTCTAATCCTTCCCAAACAGTTCCACCAATTAGGGATCAAGCATTCAACATGAGGAGGGAGAGGACATTCTCATTTAAACCACCATAACTGGTTAGCTAGCAAGCCTCCAGGATCTGTCTATCTCTGCCTCCTAGATCTGAGATTATACACATGTACCACCATGCTCAGTTGTTTGCCTGAGTGCTGGGGACTAAATGGGTCAGTGGGTACTAGAGTACTATATTGCCGAGTATCCAACTTTGGCTCCTAACACCCACATTGGGCAGCTCACAGTTGCCTGTAACTCCAGTTCCAGCAGAATTCCTTCTTCTGGCTCCATAGGCACCTATACTCAATGTACATAACTTCCTCCAGATATACACAGAATGGAAAATAAAATCTTTGGGGGAGAAATGTCATAATTGGAAAATATGATAGAAAAGACAGGAAAGAACTGTTGGATTAATCAGCTTCTGTATTTTTGAGTGACATATCCTGGAGAGATGTCAAAAGGCAAGCATCTATTCACACCTGGCAGGGCACAAATGGCACCAAGAAGCAATTCACACCCAGCAGGGCACCAATGGCACCAAGAAGCAATTCTGTAGCAAAGTCTGCACTGGTTAATCACTGAGTGATGTCTTCCAAAAGCTGCTTCCTGTAGCTCCCTGCCCAACTTACGGGTAACACTACCTAAAAGTCTCCTCTTCTTAGCAACTGTCTCCTGTTTTTTATAACCTTGGGACAGAACTTGTGGGTTTTCCAACTCTCTGAGACCCCTGAGCCTGGCAAGTTTTCTTAGCTTCGGGAGTCAGCTGAACTGCTCTTTTCCTTCCAGGGCTGAGTGTTTCATTAGAAGGAAATGGTTCTACAGTAGGTATAGATTTGGTTTGTTGTTGTTTGTTGAAATATCTCTATTATTCTATTACCCTGGTGTGTTGGTTAGGTGTTTTTGTTTGTTTTGCTCAACACAAGCTAGAGTTGTCTGGGATAAGGGAGCATCAGTTGAGGAATTGCCTCCATTAGATTGGCCTGTAGTCAAATATGTAGGGCATTTTGTTGATTGATGATTGACATGGGAGGGCCTAGCCCACCACGGGTGGTACCACCTCTGAACAGATTGTTTTGAGTTGTTTAGGAAAGTCAACTGAGCAAGTCATGAGAAGCAAGCCAGTAAGCAGCATTCCTCCATGATCTCTGCCTTGGTCCCTTCATCCATGTTCCTGCCCTGACTCCCCTTCATTCTAGACTGTAAGCTGTAAGATGAAATGAACCCTTTCTTTTTCAAATTGCATTTGGTCATGATGTTCATCATAGAAATAGAAAACAAACTAGAACACCTTGCTAACACGGCATTTACTATGTGGTCCAGACTGACCACCAACTCACAACTCACAACAATCCTCCTGTTTCTGGAGTTTGAGGGTTACAGCTATACGCATCTGGCTTTGATTAATTTCTTGGAAGAACTGCATCTAATGGAGAGCTATGGAAAATAAAATATTGAGAAGTGAAAGCATATGAAAAGGATTCAGAAATGGGTTATTAAACCTGTAAAAAGATGTTAACAGAAAATTTCTTTAGCTTCAGAGACCAGGGTGTTCCCAGTATCTGCTTCTGTCTCTCCAGGAGGTAGAGAAAAGAGTCTTGAAAAACAAGTCCAAAGGCTGGAGTTGACATAAGCAGAAGGTTCTTCATCTGGAGATCAGATTACATAGAAAATGGAAAGCTGCAGAGTACTATAGTTGACTTTTTAAATTTTTTTCATTTATTTTACATACCAACAACAGTTTCCTGCTGTGGAATAATCCTCTTGTATACTGTAAAGATTTGTCACTCAAATTGGTTGAATAAAATACTGATTGGTCAGTAACCAGTTGGGAAGTATAGGTGAGCCACCAATCTAAGTATGATGGGAAGAGGAAGGGTGGAATCAGGAGTTGCCAGGCAGATACAGAGAAAGCAGGAGACGAATGTGTCATGCTAATAAAGGTACTACCATGTGGCAGACAGTAAATAAGGAATATAGATTAACTTAAAATGTAAGAGCTAGTTAGTGATAAGCTTGAGCTATCAACCAAGCATTTATAATCAATATAAGCCTTTATATGGTAATTTGGGAAATGGCTGCCAAGAATTTGAGAACAGGAGGATGGGACAAAAAACTCTGCTTTCAGTTTATCCTCCCTCCTCTCTTTCCGTTCCCTCCCCCACCTCCCATCAACCCTCCACATCCGTTCAGAAAGATGCAGGCCTCCCATGGGAGTCAACAAAGCATGCCCTCTCAAGTTGAGGCAAGACCAAGCTCATCCCCCAACCATAGGTTGGTTGTCTTTTCCTTTGGTTTTATACACAGAAAACCAATCACCTCCCTGAGTCCCACAGATCTACTCAGAAGTGTGTATGAAACTCAAGGACTCTCGAGGCTTCTTCTCAGAAATTCAGAAGATCACTCCAAGCCCAATATCTATGGTTTATTGATCTTATAAATAACCGGAAACTAAAGGATAAACTAGAGTGTGACATGACATTAGCACATAACAAGAAGAGTCCATAAGTATATTGCTCTGTTCATGGCTCGTTTTTCTTATTGTAATTCAGTTTGTAGCACTATGATCAAACCCGGGGCCTTGCTCATGCTGGGTAAGTGCTCTACCACTGAGCTTCACTCCTGACCCTAACAAGTAGCCATTTTTTTTAGCCAAATCTAAACAAGATTCTTGTCATTAGAGCTCCCCACGCAGTCTCCAGAGCCTACTTATTCCCATTGTCTCCCTCTTCTCAATCACAGCCCTCAACTCAACTCTGTCACAGACAAGTTTTTAAATTATTAGCTGAAAATGTCATAAGTCCCTAACTCCCCAAACCAGACAGAATCATCTAGAAAGTTGGAAATAGAAACCAGTGTTCATTTCTCAAGATTACTATTTAGTTGGTAGAGAGTGGTACCCAAGCACTGATAATTTTGAAAAAGCACTTCATATGATTCCAGGGTCTGGGGTTAAAGAGAATTTGCTTGTGCTATTCTCTCTTGGAGGTATTTTTATTTTAACAGAAACTTTTGAAAAAATCTAGAATCCCTAGTTTGAAAGCTTTAGAATTTCTACACACTCATATAAGGTGGTAAGGCTTCTAATATAGATGGGAAGAGAACTTGGAGTTCTTTTTTTTTCCACCAAAGTGTTGATTGGAGTCTTCCTACCCTGCAGACATGACTGTATCCTTGACCCTGGAAAATGTCACCACAGCGACACTAAGAAAGCTAAAGGAAAGAGCAAATTCTCAAACACACAGGGCATGTGCAGCATCCCCGAGAAAGGATGGAGGGAAGCACGCAGAGCTGGCATGTCAGAAGAACTGCTTCCAGAGAGTTCTGCTTTGCTGTATCCTTGTAACCTGCTCTCAAATGAGTTCCTATCTCAAAACTGAAAATAGTCATTTAAATTGAGAGCTCTTCATTGAAAATAGCTTTCCTATTTAAGCTCTTTCCCCCACTGCCAATAAGGTCAAAGTTTGATTTAAATTATAGGCAACCAGACAGGTTTATTTCCCTCATGAGCCGTTTTTAAAAGGTCACTTAAAAAATGCTGGGTGTTGGTAGCACATGCCTTTAATCCGAGCACTCAGAAGGCAGAGACAGGTTGGTCTCTGTGAGTTCAAGGCTAGCCTGGTCTACAGAGCAAGTTTTGGGATAGCCAGGACTCCACAGAGAAACCCTATCTCAAAAAACCAAAAGTATAAAAAGAATAAATTAAAAGATCACATAAGGAGCCTGCAGGGCAATGAGTGAAGCCTGTAGAGCACACTGGATGTGGAGTGTCTACAGTCCTTCATGCCGTCTCCAGACTCACTGTGCTAATCCTCCAGCCATGATAGGAAATCAGTGCCAGTAACTGAGTATCTGTCATTGATAGGGACACACGCTTTTCTTTGCTACTCCTCAGTAATGTTAGTAAGGCCCAAGTAACAGTTGTCATCTTCTAATGGTTCCACAAAAGCACAGCTGTCTTCACTGCTCTTCCAGAATCTTTGCTTGGTTTCTTCTTGGACATGTAACTTCTTAGGTAAATAATGGGCTACCCAACCAATATTGGAGCTAGGTATGACTGTGGGTTAAATTGCTCCCCATGAAACGGGAGCAAAGTGATGTAGGTACTGTTTCCCTTCCTTCACTGAAGGGAATTGTTTACCCGGGTTTCCCCTTTCCTGTAAAATTGAAGGCAGCATGGTAGTGAGCCAGCTGGGCCATCTGGAAGTGGTGCATGGCTTAGAGGAGCAGAGAAAGTTCAAGGGAACATGGGACCCCGAGGAATCTCATCCCAAACTAAAATACTCACCTTGGGATGGTTACATAAGAAATCAGCCTTGGCTTTATTAAAACCACTGTATTACGGTCTCCTTATAGCTTCCAAAACTTTACACAATTCATACACATAGTTATAAGATGCCACTTGAGGAAGAGAGGGGGAAAAAAACCTATAGTATACTGGTTTTCTCTACTGTACTCCCAAACACAATGGTCCTCTGACTTCTAACGTAAACCCCGTGAGTCTTCACACTCCTTTAGATGGTTGTTGTGTGTGCTTCTCACCAAATGACAATACACTGGGGTTCCTGACACTTCCTCTTTCAATCGTTCATGTGCTAGAACGGCTCAGAGAACTCAGAGAAACCTGTTTGTCCATTTATTATAAAGGGCACTGATGGAAAAGTCATGAGTCGAAGTGGGGGGAGGAGGCGTAGAGATCTCTTGACTCCTGTTGGTCACTCTCCTGCCTTTCAGTATTTTGAAACATGGAAGCTCTCTGAACTTTGTCCATTTGAGTTTTTCTGGAGTCCTACTTAAATATGCATGATAGATTAGATTTAATCATTGTCCACTGCTAATCAACTCAAACTTTAACCCTTGCTGTGGTTGAGAATACAATCGTCCCCCCAAAGGTTTGTGTACTAGAAGCTTGCTCTTCAGTGTGGAAGAATTATAATTTTATTAGGCAAGGCTTAGCATAAAGTAATTGGGTCACTGGGGGCGCGGCCTTTGGGAAAGAATTAAAGTGTTCTCTTGAGACCCAAATTAGTTCCCTCAAGTGCAACTCACTAAAAGAATAAAAAAAGAACAAAGCTTGTTGCTGAATCTCTCTGGCGACCTCATCTGCATATGTGATGTCATCTCCCAGAAGGTTCTCACCAGAGGCCCAAATCTAGGGATTGCCCAATCCTGGATGTTCAGTTTCTGAAACTGTGAACTGAGAAAAATAAACAACCTTCCCAACCCTTTCCTTTATACATTACCTAGCCTTGAATATTTTGTTACATTAACTAAAAGGAGGCTAATACAACCCTTCCTACAGGGAAGATCTAAGAGTGGGAAAGAAAGTTTCAATGCATTAATGTGGTTGGTTTCCTTGGCAACCATAACCCCATCCTGAGAAGATTCAGAAATATCTGGTCAAGGAACAACAGAATGAAGACTGCTATATCTTCCTGTTATATGCGTCTCGATAGCAGACCATTTTTCGTTTGCTTGCTTTTCTAAAGGAATTACGGTTCTCACAGACACAAGAACCTTATAATATGAAAAACGTTGAAGGCCTTGTTCAATTTCTCTTGTGAGTAGCAAGCCCTTGTGCTTGACGCCTTCAGGAAGACACGTACAGGAAGGACCAGCCCATGGGGCTGATTGGGTCATATTAAACCCTCTTACCTGAGACCAGTGATTTAGTGTCTTGCTGTCCAACTAATTGGCCTATAAAACATCCTTAAACATGTGTTCTGGAGCTGAGTAAATGAAGTATTATACCTCTTCTTTAAGAGTCATACAGCACAATAATAATAAGTTGAGGTTTAGACAATGCTAAAGGAAATTTGCTAAAATAGACTTGACCCAAAGTTTATTAAATGTATTAAGCAATGAGTTACACCCAGAAGCTCCCCCCAACTTCATCAATCTTATGCAGAACTAGCATGTTCTGTAAAAATATATTTAGAGAATGCAGATCTCTTTCATGACTTTGCCTTACTCAGAGCTATTTCTTAAACCACTGAGCAGGTCAATCACGAATTCTAAGCCTACATGAAACAGAGAAACACTGGGATTTGGAGTTCTTTCTTGATTATTGGATGTTAGCCCAGACTGCAGTACACAGGAAATGTTTGTATTTGAGAATTATACCAAGAACTCCAGAGGCAAAGGAACTGCATGCCCGAAATAAAGTCTTCACCCAGAAGACTGCGAGCACACAGCTCAACCTTTCTGAGTGCCCTTTCAGAGGGCTCACTAACAGAGCAGGGGTCTTTCCTGGCAGGGACACCTGGTTTCTGTTCTATCTCATGTCAGCAGAGCTAAGATGAAATCAAGAAGTTCTGGTGTCTCACAGCTGGCATGTGTCTCTCTCTGTGATGCCTGGGAAGTGCTCCACAGCTGGACGGCATGGTTGAGAGAGAGAGAGAGAGAGAGAGAGAGAGTCTCTCTCTCTCTCTCTCTCTAATGGCTGGGAAGTGACTTAGTCTGATTGTGTCCCCTTTGTACAGTCAGAATGAAGTCGTCTGTTTGCAGAGACTGAGATAAAGCCAGCAAAGCCCTGAGCAGAGTGCGAGGAGTTTGCTCACAGTGGTGACGCCCCAATGTCTCCCTTTTCTCCTCCTCCCCTGTTTAATGCTTACATCACTTTTAGATTGATCTTATCATATGTTTTTGGTATTATAAAATGCATATCTTATTATTCAGCCAAATTTTAGTAATTTGCTTGTTATTTCATTTAAAAGTGATGTGTAGAATTTGACCTGTCTGCCCAGAGAATCCTCTTAGTGAGAGCTGGAATAGGATAGAATAGTCAAGTCTTAATTTTTATCTTCAGAGAAATGTTTCAGTCCTCTTCCTGCCTTCTTGTTTTATGGGAATAAAATTGTATGACTGTGATTAACTTTCCCTATATCTCCACAGCTCTGCCTAAACATACAGGGAGCTAAAGGACAGAGTCAAAACTCTGCTTTTGGTAGCACAAAAATTTTTCAGGAACTGACGCAGAACAGAAGGCTAAAAGGGGGATTTGCTTTGCTTACCCAGATGTAAAAGGTCTGAGAGGGCACAGCCAAGTCACAAAAGCCTCCCCTGAGAATAATCATAACAGCAATATATCATGTTTTAAAATTCAGTTATTTACCCAGTCAGAACTGTAATGATCAAGGTAAGCTACTTACATGTCTGAGCACAGATGCAAAAATAACATTCAAAATACTTACAAATGAATTTGGTATACATACATACCTCTGTGTGAGTGAGTGAGTGAGTGACACACACACACACACACACACACACACACACTATCTTAGCTTCAACTGTCAACTTGATGCACCCTGGTTATCTAAGAAGTCTCAACTGGGGTATTGCTTTAATCAGATTATCCCGTGGGACTGTCTTGGGGGCATTTTTCTTGATTGTTAATAAATGTGGAGGGTTCAGCCCACTGTGGGCAGTTCCATCCATAGGCAGTGGTGCCTGGGCTATATATGAAAGCTATGTGAACATAACAGAAGGAGCAAGCCAGGACACAGCTTCCGTCTATGGTCAGGGTTGGCTTTGAGTTCCTGCCGTGGCTTCCCTTCACCGTGGTTGGTAAACTGTAAATGAAACAAACCACTGCCCAAGTTGCTCGTGATTGTGGTATTTATAACAGCATCAGAAAGGATGTGTGCAAACTGGCATTGCTTCTAAATCTCACAATGAATGTGTGGGCCAAGAATACTCCAGAAAAGTCTTGAAGAACAAAAGAATAGGTTGTTTAATGTTAGAAAAACTAATTGGTGTAATTTTCCATTAGCATAATGAAAACGAAATTATGCATTTATCCCAATAGGACAAGGAGAAGGCTCCTGTTGCATAAGACCCTGAACTTAATCCCCAATGCTACAAACAAGAAACGACCATAAGTAAGGGCAGCACGCTTTGGGGACTAACTTCATCACCTCAAGAATTGTAGAAAGCTGTAACTAGGAGACCTACTGAAATCTAAATTTAAAAAATACAGCAGATTTTACTTTCAATTAATTAATTTATTATTTCTTCCAGCCCCAACTGTTTTCCCTTTCCCTCCTGTCCTCCCTCCTGTCCCCCTACTCCCTTCCCCCAACTTCCCCTCTACCCTTCCCCCAAACCATTCCTTCTTTCTCTTCAGAAAAGGGCAGGCCTCCTGTACATCAGCCAGCCTTGGCATATCAAGTTGCAATGAGACTAGGGATCTCCTCTCTTATTAAGGCTGGAGAAGGTAACCCAGCAGGAGAAAAGGCCCCCAAAGCAGAGATAGCCCCACAGATTATCTTTAATGAAAACTAAGAAACACTTTCCTGCCAGCATGAATAATTAGGCGGAGATGTTTGCTGTCACTCTTTCTAATCCTAATCAGCATCATACTGTAGGCTTCAGGCAACAACAGAAAAAAAAAGAAAAAAGAAATACATAACACTATAAACATTTGTAGATGATAGGATTGTGTACATAGGAAACCCATAAAGATAAACATAATCAAAACTGAATTAACAAGGTCTCTGGGCATAAGGTCATCATATTAAATCAACGGCATACCTCTATATTATAAACAATTAGAAATTAAATTTCAAAATGATGCTATTTATATTATAAAACATTAAATCAAATACTACATAATCAAAATTATGTAGTATCTCTATACTGGAAACTGTAAAACAAAAGGGAGGGAAATTCTGAAAGACTCGAAGAGCAGATAGAATTCGAATAGATAATGAAAGACTCATTATCCTTCTGAATTATAAGGCTCACTACTGAAAGACTTCAGCTTTTCCTAAGTAGAGTGCAATTCAAATCCAAATTTCATTGTGTGTGTGTGTGTGTGTGTGTGTGTGTGTGAACTGACACACTGCATGGTGATATTTTGTTTGTGCTCTAACAAATAAAGCTTTCGTGAAGATCTGAGGGCAGAGCTAGTCACTAGTTAACCATAGAGGTTTGGAGGTCTGTACAGACAGACAGGAAGTGGTATGGCTGGGCAGAGAGATGAATATAAGGCAGGAGGAGACAGGAGCTCCGTCTCTTTTCCATCTGAGGATTTTGTAGAGGTAAGAGCTCTAGTGGCTGGCTGCTCTATTCTCTGACCTTGCAGCTTTCACCCCTTAATATCTGACTCTAATTTTTACTGTTAAGACCAATTAGAACTTGTGCTACAAGGCTGTTTCTAAATTTTACACAGTGTAACTAAGACAAGAATATTCCAGAAAAATCTTGAAGAACAAAGTTGTACAGTGATACAGTAGTTAAAACAGTGTGGTGCAAAGAGTACATGCATGCAAGCGCATGCGTGCGCATGCGTGCACGCGCGCGCACACACGCACACACACACACACATCAATAGAAAAAGATTTCAAAAACAGTCACATTTAAACTTAGGGCAAAACCTTGCTAATCTAAAGCAGTAGGAAAAGTCAACTGGATCAACTGAATCAACTGGATCGCTGTGTGAATAAAATGAACTTTGGATCAGCTTTGCCTCATCTATAAAACAAAATCCAAACTGACCCTGAAAGTGAAGTCAACACAAGAAGAAATTTGATAATGCAAAGATATGCTTTACAATTCATCAAAAAGCATTAAGAAAAAAGAAATTGATAAATTAGACTTTTTAAAACTGAAGACCATTTTTTTTTGCCAAAAAAAGATGAGTTAAAAGCAAACATGGGAGAGGGATATTTATACTAGATGACATAGGTGTGTTTAAAATATGTGCATTGTATGTATGTATTTAGCATATCATGTACATTGGTAAGAAAAGGCAGCATTGCTTACCTGTCCTTCCTCAATCCCCCCAAAACAATGAGAAAATTTTTTAAGTATGTGTTTCATTACTGAATGTGTTCACATGGCCAATGAACACACAAAATTGTGCCCACTAAACATCATTAATTATCAGAAAATACAAATTAAAGTAATGTTGCTATCATACTGCACCAGAATAGCTGGACCTTTAAAGCTAATAACACCAAGAAATTGGTAAGGGTCCGAAAGGACTGGAGTCGCACACACTGCTGGGGAAACTAACAGTTTTAAAGACTCTCAGTACCTAGCAGAATTAAATGTTTGCAGGTCTAACCCCACTACTGACGTTGGTAATCTCATGACTACATATATATCCTCTGGAAATGCAAATATAGATCTTTACAAAGTCAGATCTTAAGAAAAAGATGTTCATTAAAGGGATGTTTAAAATAGTGTCAAGCTGTAAATATCCCAAATGTCCTCAGTAAGGCCGCAGACAAGGAAGTTTGGATATATTGATGTATACCTGATAGATACATGCATAGTGTCCAGGAAGTTTGGATATATTGGTGTATACCCAATGTATACATACATGTATAGTGTCTAGAAAGTTTGGATATATTGATGTATACTCGATGCAGACATGCATAGTGTCCAGGAAGTTTGGATATACTGACGTATACCCAATGTATACATGCATAGTGTCCAGGAAGTCAGGATATATTGGTGTATACCCATTATTTACATGCATAGTGTCCAAGAATTGAAATTACTGTGTTATTACTGGTATCACTGGTAAATGTTACAAATATAATGTTGAGCAAAGAAGCCAGCACTAAAAGAAGGAATAGATGAGGACGTTATTGATTGTCAATTCAATTTCTATAAAATTGTTGTTTTATTTAGGTTTACTGGTTTTATCCTGTGAATTGTAATAACTTGTATTGTTTTACCAAAAAGCATTACATTTTCAATTTTTTTTGGCATGGAGTGTGTTATTATAACCCCTTAAGAGTTTCCATGTTTCTAGGACAGAGAGATGGTTCAGTAGGTAAAGCATGATCCTCCAAGCCTGAGGACGTAAGTTTGAGCCCTAAGATTCACAGGGTAGGAGAGAATTGACACCTGGAAATTGTCCTCAGATGTCCATATATGCACTGTGGCATATATGTACCTACACACACACACACACACACGTATAATTTTAAAAATTAAATATAATTTCCATTTTTCTATTGTAGCTGTAGTTGCCCTGATTTTTCTACTCCAAGAATTTCTTAATTATATAGGTGTTTCAATTGAATACATTTAATCACCCTATATACACTTTAAAGTCCTTCTTTTTTCTTTCAAGTGGTTTGGGAAAGGAAGATAGATGTTTGCCCTCTTCACATAAAGTGTCTTTTCATGCATTCATCACCTGCATGTACAGAAGTGATGTAAAAGGCATTAGCCAATATGGGACAGTGCTACCAATAAGTCTTCAATACGGGACAGTCTTCAATACAGGACAGTGCTACCAACGAGTCTTCTGTAACATGAAGGGTCCTGCTAGTTGGGGTTTTCTGTCCTGCCCAGTTCCCACAGCTGTTTAGCCCCAAAGAAAATCACACAGAGGTCTCCATAAATTATCAGCTCTTGTAGCTTATATTAACCCATTATTCTGATCTATTTTTTTGCCATATGGCTCAGTACCTTTTTCAGCTGGCAGGTTACATCCTGCTTCCTCGGTGGTCTGTGCAGGACTGGGAGGAATCAGCTTCCTCCTTCCCAGAA
>LOEQ01001061.1:202053-213827 GCA_001685075.1 Bramus lutescens
CAGAAAGCTGGCATTTTAAAACAGTGCAGCTTTTTTCCTTCTATGGCTGAAAACTGAAATGCTTTACTCTAGTCTTTCCCAAGCTTTCTCAGGCTTTCTGTGGATGCAGTTATCCACGAGGGCACCATTTGTAACATGAAGAGTCCTGCTAGTTGGGGTTTTCTGTTCTGCCCGGTTCCCATAGTTATTTAGCCCCAAAGAAAATCACACAGAGGTCTCCATAAATTATAAGCTGATTGGCCTATTAGCTCAGGCTATTTTTTAGCTCTTATAGCTTATATTAACCCATTATTATTATCTATTTTTGCCATATGGCTCAGTACCTTTTTCAGCTGGCAGGTTACATCCTGCTTCCTCAGTGATCTGTGCAGGACTGGGAGGAATCAGCTTCCTCCTTCCGAGAATTCTCCTGTTCTCGTTGCATCACCTCTACTTCCTGTCTGGTTTTCCCACCTATACTTCCTGCCTGGCCAATCAGTGTTTATTTAAAACATGATTGATAGAATATAGACAATTCTCCCACACCAGTCTTCAGTGAAACCATCCTTGGAAATCATCACAATGGGTTACTTGTTAATTTTTTTAAATTAAAGCTTTTGTGAAGGAACCTACTTGGAATTAGTAAAATAAGGTTTCTGAGAAGATTTTGTGAGTGCCCAGATGTGATTTGTCAAGCACAGACTTCCAAGGGGCATGCTTATTATTTCACTGAACCCCCCAGGACTGTGAAAGTAGCAAATCTAAGCATTGTGATGACTATAAGTGAGCCAGGGGGAACCCATAAATCCAGATGCCCAAGATAAACAAGCAGACAGAGGCACAGGAAAGCACAAAAATGAGTGAAAGGGACATAAACAGTTATTAAATGATTTCTAGGATACCCTTCCTGAGCATAGGACTAGAACGCTTTCCTTCACAAGCAGTAAGCAAGCAGTGACATTTTCACTATTGAGGCAGACAAATGCTTTCAGAATTCCATGGGGAAAAATGGTGGTAACTCTCTACCTAGAATTCTATAGACTGATATAGCAATCATCTGTGAGGATAGGAAAAAACATCTGTGACAGCTGCAAGACATCAAAACATTTAGCACTTATATGTCTTTCCTTGGGAACTTACTAGAGGAAGCATTTCTGCTAAAATTGGATATTCAGTAAGGAAGATGTAGGACCCAAGAAATAAAAGATCTAGGTAGACAAGAAGGGCAGCATCTCCCAGGAAATGGTAAACAGAGAGTGAAGGTGACCACTGTGGAGCAACTGGACAGGCAGAAGCAGACTAGAGAAGTACTGGGAGAATTTCTCAAAGAAGATGAAGCTAGAGGCCATCCCAACGGCTTAGCTGGCAAAGGGTGTTGCTGCCAGGCCTGAGACATGGATTTGATCTGGGGGACAGGCATAGTGGGAGAAGAAAAGCACTCTCAACATGTTTTCCTCTGACTTCTACAAACAACACACACACACACACACACACACTTTCTCAAAAAAATCAAAACAAAATATTCAAAAAGACAACTTTACCACTACATATAAATGTTTTCAAGCATACAAAATAAGCATAGTTATAAAGAGCTTGGGTAGAATTTGTGGTTACTCATAGAAAACTAAACAAAATCAAAGCATCACAATTATTAAGTCTGAGAAAAGTCAACAATAAAAGAGTAATTATAATTCACTGCACAGTTCAATTATGACTACTATCTGGCAAATAAACACCATTTGTTGATCTAAAGACTATTGTAAGATTATGCAAGGACAGGAAAGGGATAAAAAACTGGGTTGAGACAACACCTAAAGTAGAACAAAACATCAAAATGATAACTTAAAGAATTAGCTTTTTTAAAAGGCATATATATTAAACCCACTACTTTGGGGATGTGAATGAGAAGGGCAGCTGGGCATTGGGGCTGCTCTCCACAAGCCTGCTAACACTCTCTGACCACCATCGCATGGTGAGGTGTGGTCAAAATAAAGACAAACTCGGTGTGGAGGCCCATGCGTACGGTCCCGACTCTCTGGAGACTACGGCAGGAGTATCAGCAGTTCAAGGCTGGGAGGCCACAGATTAATGAGACTCTGTCAGAAATAAAAGAAGAAAAACCCGTAAGTTTATGTCCTCTTGGGAAAGTAATTTTACCTCTATTAACCCCATTTGCCAAAAGCTGGAGAGGGGTAGATTAACCTTTCTGTTTGGATGGCCTCTGACCCAATAAACTTAAATGGCAAGCTAGTTTCCACTTTAAAATTCAATATGATCCCAAGAAGCAGAGTCTAAAGTTCTTAATTGGGAGGTGGGATGATGGCATCGTTCAGCTGGATGGTGCAGTTTCCGGAAGCCTAGGGGAGTGAAGGGAAGGGATTGGCTCAGAGGTACCAAATTCTTAGTGCCTGAGAACTTCCTGGTCTCTAGATTCTGATTTGTTTCTTTTTTTAATTTGTCAAAAAGTGGGGGGGTGAGACTTGTGAATAAAGCAAGAAAATCAATACTGCTCCAGAAATCTGATTCTTACAGTATGATTTTCTGTGCCTTAGGTAGATAAGTGGCTCAGCTGAACCATCTCCCTTCCACCCTGCCTACCTCTGTCTTAACAGAACTGTGTTCACATCTAATTGCAGGTCCAGGTTGAGCCAAGGTTAGCAGCATTTCTAACACCAAAGCGAATCCACCAGCGCCCATTTCTGTGGGGTGTCACCAACCCTTCCTGAGGCCGTTAATAATTTTTCAGACTGATACCTACACTCGGCTTGTGGTTGAATCTATGCTCCAGTTATAACAGAGACACGGAGCCAGTATTTGAAGCAGGAAACAGTTAGCAAACAGCATTGTAGGTGACATTCTGCCCAGAGCGTGCTCTGGATGCTGGGAACTATCTCCCTTCCCCCAGTCAGTTTGCTGGCTTGCCTGCCTGCAGCTACAAGAGGGAAATCTGAGAGGCCAGTTAGTTACTAAGGAGACCAAAGAGGGTGCTCTGTCTGAGTCACCCTCTGTTTGGAGGGAATGTGCCTGAAGCTTCTATGGCGGAAGCTTCGATGGTGATTAATTCATTTTTGACATCCATTTCAGGGCACAAGGGATGAAGAATTAATTTCAAATCAAGCCTAACCATTTCAACAGCACTCAGAGAGCTAGGGAGGGAAAAGGTTGGACAGCAGAGTGGCAAGTGACAGAAGAAAGTGACTCACTGACTTCCTGTATGGAAGAGGGTCACAGGAGAAACCTGCCTTCACGCAGGAGACAGGCAGAAACCTCCAGATGAGTAAATGGTTCTGCCTCGGGCCGGATAAAGCATGAGTGACAAATGGGTCATCTGACCCAGGGGAAAGCCCTGGAAAGGGAAGTGAAGACCTTCCTGCCTTGTTATTGTGCCAACCCCTGCATACCTGCCAGTCCCAACCGAGGAACCAACCCTGTTAAAATCAAAGAAGTGAAGGGAAAAGGTGTGGGATATGGAGGGGGATAGGTAGAGACATTTGACTTAGCTTTGACTTCTTCCTGGGAGACATCAGTACCACGGGGGGAAACATGGTGTGGTTAGCCATTACGCTCACACTGTATGCAGTCCCAGCAATGGCACCCAATAGCTGGGTCTTTAGACAGTTTGCACTGGTCTCCCAGAACGCCAGAGTCAGGTGAGCAGCCCAGGCCTTACAGAGTAGTTGAAAGGATCTACTCACAGCAGGCACCCAGAAAGTGCTGGGATTTCCTTCTCTGAGCTTATCAGCTAGAAAAACAAGTCAGGATAGACTCAGAAAACCTATCTGGAGAGACTCTTCGAGAAGGGAGCATCAACAACCTAACGTGGCCAATCAGAAAGTTTCAATAAACATTACAGCTCCTAGAAAGTCCAAAGGGTGCTTTGGTACCACAAGGGAATTTCTGTCCCCAACACAAAGCTCTCTTTCTTATCTTTGGATCATCCGGAAAGTCCATTACCTGTTGACCTGACCTGACGTTGGACTCAACATAGAACTATCCCTAGTATGTCACAGAAATTGCCATTTTCTTTTGGAATCATTCTTTCCCCATCTGGTTCCTGTTTCTCAGATTGTGTTCTGGCCAGCGGAATCCTCCATTCTATCCTCCATCCCTTTTGTTTTTAAGAAATGTGGCTTGAACCTAGGGTCTAGCTTATACTGGGCAAACACTCTACCCCTGAGATAGATCCCAAATCCCCCTTTTACCTTTTATTTTGAGGTAGGGTCTTACTAAGTTGTCAAGGCTGGCCTTGAATTTGTGATCTGCCTTAGTCTCCTGAGTAGGTAAGTAGTATATGCATATAAAAGCAAGCATGGCTTCTCCTTGTCCTTCTCCTTCCTCCTCCTCCTCTTCTTCATGGAACTATAGTTGCATGCTGATGTTAAACTGCCTTCCTGTCTCCCACTTAGGTGGGTGTGAGCAGTCATGGGTGACAATGTGAGCATGAATGCTGAGTAGCCAGCATCAACAGACAGCAGCCTGTCCTTCGCCTTTTCTTCCTGTGTCAGCTCAACTGGAACTTGGATATTCAACCCTGTGGTCAGTGACAGTTTCCTGGTGGGAGGTGAGGGAATGGGCGTGAAAGGAACTTGGTTCCCCTAATGAATTCTTGGAATGGAGCTCCATGCCAGCCTTAGAAAGTCTTGTGGCCTGCAACACAAGAGAGCAGCAGATCGATCAAAAGGGACAATGTAGAATTGCACCGCTGTGCCAATGGATCTCTTGCATTAACCACCTAGACTTACCTACGCCAGGTCCTGATCAAGTGTTCTTCAGAAATGGGTACAATGGCGAGGTTATGTGGCATTGTGCCAGAGCAGAACACCTACCTCTGTTTTGAGGATTCTATCCTACTTTGTAAGTAAAACGCACAACTAGGTAGTCGTACATACTTATCAAATACTGACTTTTCTAAGCAGTCTAGATCCATGTTTTGGGGTACCTTGCCACTTGTGACTGTATTTTAACTCCTGTTCATTCTTTGATGCTCATATTGAGAAATGAATTACTTCTGATATTCTTCTGCTAAAATGATGCCAGAATCCTAATTGTGGCACTAAGCAGCATCATTGTGGTCCCTAGAGACAATAATTAGGGACTGTCCCTTGCATTAGAGAATTGCTAGTGAATAGTGAGATTTTTTACTAACATGCCTGGAAATGTATACCTGTTTTCTGTGTCCTGTGACCAATGTCCACATACTTCTACCTGTAGGATTGTACTGCTTGTCACTAAGTGAAAACCAAAAGGAACCAGACTTTTGCCTCTCAATAGGCTTTTAGTTTTTTTCCTCTCCCTAATTTTACCCATGCAAACACAAACATAGTAATATGTTATTGTTTTGATGGTATGCCATCTATGAAATGGGTACACTGATACAGCAGACTGACTGAACGTGAACAATTCAGCATCGCTCTGGTAAAACCTAGGTAAAAACGAGGGTTATCGCCTACCACGTATTTAAATCTGAAAATATCTACTGAACAGAAGCAGCTCAACCCTAACTGTAGCAGACACAAAAAGGCAATAAAAAGTTGTGATTCGAACTCCAAACTTCCCTAAATTTCTATATTCTAAAAATATTATTCTAACTATGTGGTGAGTGTTTTGCCAGCATGTATGTCTGTGTAACACATTCATGTCTGGTACCCAAGGAGGCCAGACAGTGGTACAGGATCTCTTGGGACTGGAATTACAGGTGGTTGTGAGCTGCTATGTAGGTGCTGGGACTCAAATCTGGGTCCTTTGTAAGAACAGTCAGTGCTCTTAGCCTCTGAGTCATCTCTCTAAGCCCAGTTTCCGTATTTTTTTTTATAGACCAATATAGCATTCATGCTGACTGAGCAGCTGGAGGAGCTAGCACCATCGCAGATGCCAAAAGAATTGGAATACAAGGTAATTGTTTTCCTGAATGACCTCATAGAACAGAGTCCAGCACATCACCTGGGACAGTACAGCGGGAGGCGGTCTCTGATGGGTTCTGTTCTATGGCTGCATCCCTTCTGTTCTGCTCTTCCTCTTAGGCTGCGTCATTACCTTTTGAATCCCTTGGGATTACCAGGACCCTTCCAGCTGGGTACGCCTGGTAGTCCAGTTCTTCCCTAGCTTAAGCCTGCGGGCCTTCAAAAACACCAGGCAATACATACTTACCATCCAGAAACAGACCACACCAAATTTACACAGCCTAATGACCTGTTTGGAGTTAAGTCTGTGTCCCCAAAGATTTAGAATGGAATTCTTCCAGAGATGCTGGGAGAATCTGGTGTGCCCTCACAACAGGAACCTCTGCCAACCATCTCTAGTGCCATTGTTCTGGGAGCTTGGCCTCTGAACACCAGCTGTGGACCACAGAGCCCGCTGGTTTCTACACCTGCCTTTGGCCTCTGAGCAAAAAGGCTTTATTGAGTAAAGGATGGATAGTTGGGAAGTTGTTTCTATCTGACCACCTCTTTCGTGTTTATCTGAAGAATCTTTAAATGTCTTTCCCTGGAGTCTTTAGTGAAACTAGATGAAAAATAAAAATGATCCATGGCTTCCATTGAAACCGCGCCTTCGCTCGTGGGTCCAAGGTTTTCCATTTTGTTTCTTCTCAGTTTCCCCACATTTCTCTCTACTTCTGGCACAGTTACCCCAGCTACTCCTCAGCATGGAGACCATTGCGCCATAGAAGATTTTGGAAGGCTGGGGGTACACAGCTTGGTGGTAAAGCATCTGCTTGGCCTGTGGATGGTCTTGGCTTCCATCTCCAGCACATGCAATCTCTTTCTCTCTTGACCACTGCTATACCTAGGATCTGATCCAGTCCTGGGTTTCTTGTCTCAGATAATGGCACTACCATAAGTTCTCAAATCATCTTAGGAACTCATCCAGTAGGATGACTTGTAAGTCTGGAGTCTCATCTGTAGCTACCACAGAGCCCTGTCTACATTTATTTCCTAAATGCTACCTCAATCTCTTTCATCTTTATGCTAGCACAAGCCACCTTCTTCTAATGGCCACATCGTCCCCTGTAGGCCCTTCTAATCTGCTCTACACACTCACTGGTGCCAGAGCAGCACTTTTGAAACCAAAATCTCTGCTGAATCCTCATGGCCAGTAACAGCGAGCCTGCCAGTGGAAAGCCCCTGAAAAGATATAAACAGAGAATTTCCCACATTCTGCAATGAAGACAGAAAATTGCTAAGGGCAATCCAGCAATGATTTTTATCCCTCAGGACCAAGGCTTGAGGTCTGGGCAGTGTGGACCTCTGAGTAGAGGAATTGTTGGACATAGATGCAATTTGAAAATAAATACGGGAAACCTTGTAGTTCAAGGGATTTTTATATTTAAATATATGGTCACTTTGACAAACACTGACCACTGTTGAAACCCAGGATGCTTGGATGCAACAAGAGCTTCTAAAAACCTTACATCATGCATGGTGTCTTCAGTTCATCTTGTTCTCATTTTCCTTATTAAAAAATTGAACATGTCAGATTTCATTGCACAAAAGCTATCTCATATACATGGATAGGTAAGGGTGATCTAATATGAAATGCCCCTTCATATTCTCAGCTCCTACACAGTGAGTCCTCAGTCCATCCTTTTCCATTCTCAAACACCCCAGAGCAGAATATTTTACGTTCCCAGCTTTAGGAGCTTCCCGACACTGCCGTGTCATACTTGGTTGCATCACTGGCTTCAGGTCTACCCAATCAGTGTCTTCAATACCAAAAGATTGGGTGTTCTGCTGGAAATGTGTGGAGATGAGTGAGCACTCAAATGGCTTGGGCTCATCACTGGCTTCAGGTCTACCCAATCAGTGTCTTCAATACCAAAAGATTGGGTTTCTGCTGGAAATGTGTGAAGATGAGTGAGCACTCAAATGGCTTGGGCCACAAAGAGAATTCTGGGTTCACACCTCCAAGAAAAAAAGAGCATGGCAACCGTTTCATAATTGGTGACAGACTCTAGAGAGTTCACAGTAAGTCAGAACTTTACATTGGTATATGCCATTAAAGACAATTTAGAGTATTGGTAAATATGCAAAGATAATTATTCTTAATTAATTTTTAAAGTTGGCATATAAAGTAATAGATTTCATTACGGTATCTTCACGCATTTATATCATTATACTTGGTCTTTATTCAAGCCTGTCCCCCCTTGCCTTATGGGTCCTCCTTGCCCTCCCCTTATTGATCTTCTTCCTCCCTCTGATTGGTCACCCTTCTGCTTTCATGTCACGTGTTACGTTACTCTCCCCCTGCACCCCTAACCTTTCAGTTACCAGAGTTCGGCTGAGTCTGTGACCAGTGCTGCTGTGTCATGTCAATTTCATGTCAATGCTCTTACCTTAGCCTTTCAAGTGCTGGAATTACAGGCCTGAGTCAGTGTGTTCAGGTCTTTCTCGTCTGTTGATGCTTCCAAACCTCGTAAGGGCAACTACTTGGTTTGAACTGTCAATATGGAAACCTATCCCTATCCTAGGACTTAAGAAATCTCCTAATTTGTTAGCCTTTAAGCCTTAAATAGGCATGCTACAGTCTTCATAACCACAGAGGTTAGGTATAGATTAGGGGCATAGAGAGGAGGGGAAGATTTCCCAAGGAAAGGGAAATAGAGTATATGGAAAGACCAGGAACAGGGAAAAACTGGAATGGGGGGGTGCTAAATAGGGAGTGGGGTGGAAGAGTGGGGTAAGGGAGGGACAAGTAGCACTAAAGGTCATTTGAGGGGTCACATTCTACTAAGGCAGAAGCCTCCTGAAATATATAACACATGACAGAAACATACATGAAATCACAAAATAACAAGGGAGACAAATCCCCAACTAGACATCTTTGCTATCAAGAGAAACCTCCAATGTCAGGCATGGGTTACATCTAGTCGAGAATTGGCAGAGGGGACACCATGGAGTCCATACAAAACACTGCAGGCTATTGCCAAGGTTACTGGTTGCTCTCCACAGACTGATGGCAAGGCCCTATTATTAAAGAGAACAGTTGCTTACCTCACTGAACATGAAGAAGTCAAGCTGGTGCCCAGCTAGAGCCTTCACCACTGTTGACTAGTGCTCACCGTACGAGGAGGGACTCTGCACATTAGGAGAGGAGAAACGTAGCCACGGGCCCAGCTACAAACTTCAATATATAGCTGCCTGCCCTACCTGTTATCTCCTCTGTACAGACCCAAAGATAAATGACCTTCTCTGCATCTTTCTGAGCGCAGTCTCTAAGGACCTTTTTTCTTTTCTTTTCTTTTCTAGAAACTTCCCTGACCTGTCAACAGTGTTTTTGGATTATTGGTCACCATGGCAGTTCCAATGTTCACAGAATTACTTGATGATTGTCTGTTATTCTGCAATAAGAGCATCTTGTTTTGTATACTGTTGCTTCCCCTGTGTCTAGCCTGATGCCTGACATGGTAGCCACTCAATAAATTCAATGAATGGATTAACGAGTGACTTTGTATTTGTTATGGAGCAGAATCATGGTGTAACTGGCTTTTCTTCTCTCCTTGGATTGGCTTTGGCAGTTTGTCAACAAGTATTTATTGGATTTTATGAAGCGGAGAGAATTGTTCTATATTTTTAATAGTCCTGTAGTGCGTGGCATATGAATTCTGTGCTGTGAGTTTAAGAAAGACAAATAAGGCTCAACAAAGACTGATCTTCATTGTGTGAGCTACGGTAGAGTGAGACGAGTAACCTGAGACCAACGAGCCAGTAATGAAACCACTTCCAAAAATAACACAGCGTTCATGTTAACAATATAGTTGAGATTGATGGGAGGAAAGCTACCAATGGCCTGCCCCCTCATCAGTGACTTGGAGCATTTTCGTCAAAGATTTCTCGGCTCTGGACAAGTATAATATGCCACTGTGGCTCACCACAGGTGACCCAGGGTCAGTATTGCGTGATGCATCACAGGCAAACAGTGTGAGCTATTCCAAATTTCCGTCTCCAGGAAGGAAGGAGAAAAGCCACTTTCCAGACCCAGGTCAGTGTTTTCAGGGCTGTGACACAAAACCAGAAGTCATTCTGAAAACTAAAGCCAGTTTAGAGAAATTTAACTGGTTTAGAAAAATGCCGCTTGTCTTTACCACTCAACTCAATGGGTTCGCTTTCCTTTTTCAACCGCTTGGGTAACAGAAAGGGGGCCATAAAGGATTTAAAGCAACAGACTCTATTCTGTTCAAGTCACTGATGAGAGTATCTCGTAGCAACACAGCTTCATTAGCCACAGCAAGCTCTATGAAAACCAGAGGACTCTCTGGAAGGAGATGTGGGTGTTACAAAAGAACCAGGGAGGAAGGATAAACCTTGACACTTTCCCCAAGGGAAAACAAGGCAGACGTGAAGTGGGTATCCATCTTACAAACATCTGATGGAGACTGCCCAGTGCCCTGGTCGCCTGTCTCACCAGAGGAATAACCCGCACCTTGAACACCCATGTGGAGAGCATGCTGGGTTGTCTATTAGTAAATCAGAAGCTTAAGAAAACAAATCCAGATTCTTTATTTAACCAAGATGTCTACTTGAAACATAATGTCCTAAACAGAGCCTGGAAAAATTCAGACCAAGATGGATATCCTTTCATAAAATAAGAATTTCTAGGCGGGCCAAAGTAGGAGGAGCTGGGGAGAGAGAAGAGTGTGCGGTTTGGAGGACGACAAAATCGAAAGGATTAGCCTCAAATGCTGAGGAGCACGACAGTGGGCAGGGCGCGGTGGCCTTTTGTTGTTTTGGAAACGCAGCACCAATCTGCTTTCCATCACTTGCCTCCCTTCTGATTTCATTTGAGAGTATTTTCTTCTTCCCCATGTGCCACCCTGATGGTCAGAGGACAGGCCCTTCCTTCTAAGAAAACCAAAGGAGATCTTCAAACCCTCTGTCTTGTTGAGAGATGGACAAAAGATGTCGGCTCAACTGACGGGACTCACGGTCCGACAAGTTTGCTTTCTTATTTGTCTGTTTAGCTTACCTGGCTAGAGACTGACTCCAGAGCCGCACACAGGCTCAGCAAGGGCTGTGCCCCTCAGCTACATTCCCTGTCTTAGTCTCATGAAGCTGAGTCTCAAGTAAACAGTCAAGAAAGATGAGAAAGCCGTTCATCTCCAAGGCAGGAGCTGTGGCTACCAAGCCCATTCTACTTCACAGTTGTGGCTGGATTTTATTGCCTGAGCCTCCTGGTGTCTTGGCTCCTGTTGATTTGGCTGATTCAATGCTTATTTATCCAGCCTCCAGGGGATCCTCTGAGCCCTGAAGGCCCTTCCAAAACATTCCTTTGACTGAAGACAACGAAAATGATGCATACACAGATGGTGAATTCATATGAAAATGGCTATTGAAACCATGAAAATAAAGAGCAGTCTGAGGCACATGCTCAGGAAAGTCAGGGCCAGGGAGGGTCTGGGTTAGGATTCCAGGATGCAGAAGGCCTGAAGCAAGTGGGGCTTCTCAGGCTCCAAGGTAAACCTCAAAGTTAGACTGGAAACAGCCAAAGGAGCAGAGAAGACCAAAGTAATTGTAGCAACAGTACAGAAATGACTTCGAGGTTTTTAATGGTGGAAATATAATATGGAAAAGTAGATAATCTATAAAAATTTAAAAAGTAAGGGAAGAGGAAACAACACAGAGCCGAGTGAATATAGAAAAGAGGCTTCCTCTCAGCCTTGTCCAGAGGGCAGGGGAGGTGGGAGCTAAGGAGAGAGCTTCGACCTAGTGACAGCCAGGACCTTAGTAACTTAGGGAGTCAGTCTTGTGGAAGATAAGCTGACAGTGCCACCTACCTCTGAGGAAGGAGACAGGGATGACGGG
>LOEQ01001061.1:260053-272539 GCA_001685075.1 Bramus lutescens
CACCTCCACTGCAGCAGCCTTCTTTATGGGTGGAGCACCCTGGGCTCAGTGGTTCCTGCCCCACCCCACGAGCTGTTAGAGAGTGGCCTGTCTCGCTGACAGAGGACTTTAAGGCTGCCAGGCCTCAGAACTGACTATTCCAGAAAACTCGTCAGAAGATCTGTTTCGCTTGTTTCTTTCCCTAACATGCTTTTCTGTGACCTAAGTTTCTGGAGTCTCACCAACTCGTAGAGCTAACTGGCAGCCAGTTTGGGGACTTAGCCGTGGCTAAGAAATGCTGTAGACAGTCGAGAGCCTTGCTCCTCTGTGCTACAGGGCCCATACAAGTGCGTTTGGCAGTTCATGCTTTACAAATGGCTCCCTGGCAGGGCTCGAGGCCTTGTGTCATTTTGCTTACAAACTGTCATCTCTTGCTCATTGGTGTTCCACTCCTCCTGCTCTTTCCATCTGGAGAAGAGACTCCTAGAGGTTGCGATGGCCTGTAGGGATCTAACACGGCTCCTCTTCCTGCCTTTCCCGACCTGCTTAGACATGTCTGTGTAACAAAGATATAACGGCATTGTGCTTAGACTAGCTGCCCATTGGAAAGGGGGAATCTGCTCTCAGTTGAAACAAAATGATTTTAAATGGAGAGGGCAAGATAGAAACAGGGTAAGCTTCCTGTCTCAAAAGCGGTCATTTTAAAGACATCAGGCTCAATACCATTGTCAGCAAAGGTGGTGCAAGATATGAATCATAAAAAAACTCTCCATGTTGTGTGCTCTTATTTGGGGAAAACTGCTGCAAATCGCTGTATTTCTGTCCATAAAAGTCAGAAGAATTACATCAGCAAGATGGTGAGCAGAGAGGGCTGCATCCCCTCCCCCACCAAAACATGAATTTAATAACAACATTCTAAAGGCATCTGTGAAAAATCCAGAAACCAAGTAAATATTCCTATACCCCAGATGATGATGAAGCCCCGTAGAAAATCACCGAAACAACCCACATACTGTGCCAGGTAATAGAGAACAAATCTCCAACTCCTAGATGTCAGACTTTCTGACCCAGGGCTGGGTTCTGTCTTGTGTTACAGGACCACACTAGTAGAAACAGCCCACCAGATCTGGGATGTCAGAGAATGAGGATGGTCAGCTAGATTCTACTGCATGGCAGAAATACATGGGACACCTGGATCATGGCTTACCACAGTGCCAGGTGGGCTACAGAATCACAGACATCAAAGGGAGTTCCTGAAAGAAACTGGGAAACCTCCCCAAATGGACTATACCCACAGCTCAGAGAAGACATGAGTCCTGAAAAAGCCAGAGACATTTCCAGAATGTCTAGCTGAGTAGGAAAAATTCCTCTATATAAAAAGAATCACAAAGTCCAGGAGACTTGTGTAATTTTTTAATTTCCAAAATCACAATAACAAAAATGCTGAGACACGCAAAGAAATAGGAGACAATGACACATTTTAAGGAACAAGTTAAATTTCCAGAAATGTACTTTTTTAAGAGAGAGAGAGAGAGAGAGAGAGAGAGAGAGAGCTGTAAATTGCCAGATGAATAGTGAACAATAACAACCCTAAACGTGCTCAGTAAAGGAAAACATAGATATGTAAGTCAATGAGATCCAGAAACTAACTCATGAACAAAGTAAAATTCCCAATTCAGAAGAGCTACCAAAAGAACAAGAGGAAAGCTCTGATCTGAAGAGCACGGGAACTGAAATGAAAAGCCCATTTGATGGTCTCAATGGCTGACTTGAAAAACTCTCACTGAAGCTAGAGAAGAGGACGTCGTAAATGGCTGAAGGGGGGAACAGATCTGCAGGGATAATAACAGAGCCCACTTCTAGGGGGACTTCTGGACAGTATCGAGGACAACAGTGCTGTGAATGGCCCTTCCAGGATGAGGACAGAAAAAAGGAGCAGGCAACACATTCAAAAAAATCATCATAGATGTTTCCCAAAACCTGATGAGGGATTGAATACACAAATTTGAGAAACCCAACAGATTCCAGTCTAAAGAGTGTAAATCTAATGGGACTTGCAAGGCATGTCATAATCAAATTGTCAGAAGCCGCAGACAATGAGAAGATTTGAAAGCAGCCAGAGAAAAGTGACTCACTATATAATGGAGTTCCTGTTAAACTGTCAGTTCCCAGAAGAAGCCTTGCTAGGAGGGGATAAGGTTATACATTCAAAGCTCTGAAAGATAAAAAGTCCCTCCTGATTAAGAGAATCAAGGCTGGCTAAGTCCTCTTTCAAGAATATAGAAGAACTGAAGATTTTTCCAGTTAAACAGAAACTAAGGGAGATGATCTCACTTCCCTGCCCTAAAGAAAGCTGAAGGGAGTCAAAAAATTTGAAACAAAAGTTACATATACCAACACAAAACCAGGTCAAAATCTAAAACTCTCAGATAAAGAGTTGGATAGTCCTATTGGTGAGTGAATCACTAGCAAATCTGATATAGAATATTTTTTAAACCAAAATGTGTGTGTAGACTCGTGCTGGTATCCAACTTAAAAAGGGAATTTTTTTCATCAGCAACAATTAAAAAGGGGCAGAAAGATATGGAAGTAGAATTTTTAAACATAATTGAATGCTCAGTTGATGTTATTAGCTTCAAGTGGAAATAATATGACTCAAAGATGTAATTTACATAATTCCATTGGTAACTATGAAGAAAATCCATAGAATGTAGTCAAATAGAAACGAGCACGAAATAAAGTCTCACTCCAAACTTTCAACAAAACATAAATAAATACAGTAAGGCAGAACAAGGATCTGAGGAATAGGAAACAATTTGAAATGACAACCATAAATCCCTTCTTACCATAAAACTGTAACTAAGAACATTAATGCTCCAAATAAAAGAAATAAATTTACATAATGAATTAAAGATAACAAGAGCCAAATATATGCTCTATGGAATACATACATGTTAGAGGCTAAGAATATAAAAGATGGAAAGATTTTAAATAATGGAGTGGGGTTGCCATACATTTAAGAAAAATGTGTGGGATGGATTCCTGTGAGTTTTCTGTCTTTCATGTCAGCTTGTCTATTGATGTCTTCCTTGTTCGTGTCTTGTTTTAACATCCATGTTGTGGGAGTTCGAGTGTGCAGCTTTCCCTGTAGTCTCTAGGAGATTCAGCCTCACAGCAGACTTCCTATCCCTCCGGCTCTTAAAATCTTTTTGCCCTCTCTCCTCCATGTTCCTTGAGCCTTAGGTGCAAGAATTGTGTTGTAGATGTACTAGCTGGGGCTAACCACTACATGATCACTTGTTTTCTGCATTCTGATTGGTTGAAGTTTTCTGTAATGGTCTCTGTAGGCAGGATGTGCAGGATCTGGCTGGGTAGAGCTCTTGGGTGTGGCATGAAAGGTGCCTGTAGATCCTGAGCAGGCAAGTATTTTTTAAAAAAGAAGGACCAAAAGAGAAAAATTGACAAGACCTCAAATAAAAAAGGAGAGAAATCTTCATTTCTAAAGTTAGTGATGAAGAGGAGACATTACAGCTGATGTCACATACATACAAAGGACTAGAAACATTGAAAAGACAAGGAATTCCAATCATCCTCCAAACCCTGAAAGACTCCCAAACTCATTGTGTAAGGCTAGTGTTACACCAACACCAATGTGATGGCCAAGTGAAACTTGCACCTGAAAAGCAAGGATGGTTCAATGCATGGGAACTAATAAATGCAACAATTCCACATTAAAAACACAAAGGACAGAAAGTACAAGATCATTTCAATCAATGTGGAAAACGCATTGGGCAAATAATATACACACAACAAACTAAGAATAGACAGAAACTTCGAAAATACAATAAAAGCTGTGTATGAAAAGCTTACCGCTAATGTCATGCTCAGCAGGGAAAGACAGGAAACCTTTTGCTAAAATCAAGGCACATGGCAAGGATGCCTGTTCTCACCATTACTAGTTGAGGTGTGAGAGGCTGACTGTGTATGGCTGCAGCACCAGCAAAGAGGGGTGCAGAGACCAAAGTGGGGATTGAAGACTCAAAATTACAATCATCTTGATGCATCACTGAGCATATTTTCAGTCCAACTAGGTAAGGATCTTGAAGTCATATTGAGTCTGGAAACATTCTTTCTTCTCAGCAGTAGATTGAACCAGTGACAAGAGCCATTGTTTAAAGACCCTGGCTAAGTAAGTCAATGGACATATGGTACTAGAAGCGAAGGCCTTTCTATGAATGGCTTGCTCTGGGAGACCAGAGCAGACATCATAGACCTCTCCTCTGAGACACGACCTGCAGAACGCCTCTGGATAGAAAGGAGGGAAACTTGAAGCCAAAATCACCTCATGTTCCGCTGGGTGGACATATGGTTGTTAGACTTGAGTAGACCACAGAGGCAGGCCCTACAGCTGCACTCAGGCAAGGAACAGCACAGAGCATGCCCCGTGCTCACACCTACACAAGNGAGTGCTGGATCTGCATCCACACGAAGGACTGGACAAGTCTCCACCCTTGCCATACTGTGAGTGACTAGGAAACTTCTGCGCCATAACCCCACCCAGTTCTGTTTCTCACTGATACTTCCCCTCTTCAATATCTAATTTCGATGTAGTAGTCCTGTTCAGTTTTTACTTATTATCTGAGATAGGCTCTTCCAAAGAGTCCAGGTTGGCCTGGAGCTGGAATTCTCTCTGCTTCTGAACCCCAAGCTCTGGGATGATTTGGCGTAGTCTCACTGTGTATCATAGCTCGTTCTCTTTATGTTCTACCTTTAGCTGGAGACAGTTTCTCCCTTTGTCTTTACTCTTCTTTCGTCTGTTCCTGTACCCTCTCCATGTTATCTGATCCTCTAACGGTAATTGTGAAACTTATAATGCTTGTTTCACTATATTTTAACCCTTAGAGTCACTTGAAAGGGATACTCTACTCTCCAACCTGTTGAGCTGCTTGCAGGCTGTGCAGTGTGCCCAGGTTCCCAGCTTTGTGAGCTGCCATCCATGCTAGGGTGGGCCTTGGCAGCTGTCTTTGAGTCATTTCTGTTCCTGTAAGTAACCCCTCATCCATATGCCTGTGAGTAAACCCAATAAAATTTATTGGTTCACCAAATTGGACTTTGGTGGTACCCATACTTCGGTCTGTCATGGGCTCCTTATCTGGGCTGAGCAGACGTGTCTGTGGCATCTCCCCAGGGACAGTTTTGTCACACACCAGGGCAATTACTCTAATGGATTATTTCCATATTTTCACAGATGGCTTATCCAATCTTTGTGCTTGCCTCCTTCACTACTAGTCTGTGTTTTAAGTGGTGCTAGAGATGATATTTGATGGCCTAGACATGTGGGCTGAGGGAAGGAATACACCCCAATGCAAGCCCCACCTGAATATTGAGAATAATTCAACTGAAATGATGCAGGCGGTAAAAGAAAAAGAAAGAAAGAAAGAAAGCTCTATTAATGACTGAATCCCAGAATCAGAAGCCAAAACACGGCAGCACTAGCCAGATGAAAAACCAAGAAAGTGTTTTCTCCCCAAATTATTAATTCAACAGTAATACATTCCAATAAGAGAAATGATGTAAAATCATAAATGAATAATTCAAAATAATGAGTGTGGTGTTGAACAAAATAAAAGAGAACACAATTTCCTGGATGAATGAATGAATGAATGAATGAAGAAAGGATACAAATAGCTGAGTGAAATATAGGAAACAATATAGAATATGAATACAGTGGATTCAACAAAGAAATAAAATACTGAGAAAGTTTAATTGAAATTTTGAAAATGAAAACAAGTTGCTTGAAAAAATTCAACAGGAAACCACCAATAGAATGTAACAGATAGAAGACAAAATATGAGAACACAAAGGCAAAGTAGATGAATTACAACATTAAGTAATGACAATGATAAAATAATATGTATGAACAAATATGCCAGGAGTATAGGTCAAAGGAATAGATCAAATTTACAAAGCATGGGCACAGAAGAAGATAAAGGCATAGAAAATATGTTCAATAAAATCATAGGAAATTTCCTCGATCTAGGGAAAGAGATTGTCATCCAGATACAAGAGATATTTAATTAGTCATGTGCATGCATGTGTGTATGCAAGAACACACATGGGCAGGTGCATGTGTGGAAGTCAAAACACAACCTTGGGGCATTGGATTTCATTTCCCACTTGGTTTCAAGGAAGGATCTCTCTTGTAACTGACCCTACCCTGCATACTCCAGGCTGACTGGCCCATGTTCTTCTGGCTGAGCCTCCTGCCTTTGTCTCCCATCTCAACATAGAAGTGCTGGGATTACAGAAACAAGTTACTGTATCTGCTTTGGGTTTTTTCTTTTTAAAGTAAGTTCCAGGAATCCAAACTCAGGTTGTCAAGCTAGCAAGATAGGTGCTATCTTACCAACTGAGCCACTGCCCTAGCACTATTTAGAAAGCTAAAGAGAAGATCAGGAAGGAACCCCTCCCTATCACATTTTAGTTAAAACAAGAAGCATAAGGAACAAAGAAAGCTTGCTGAAATCTGCAGGAGAGAAGGACTATGAGACAAACCCACTCAAGTGGTTCTCGAAATGAAACTCAATGGAAGAATGGAAGTGTGTATTTCAAAATTGGAATGACAATAATCATCAACCATGGTTATTTTACCATGCAAAGTTATCCTTCCTAGTTAAAGAAGAAAAGCTTTTCATGATTAAACACATATAAAGCTTTTAGGACAGTACTCCTGAACATACTTGAAGGAAGACTAACATTCCAAGGAGACAAAATATTCATGAGGTCCTAAGTAAAAAATTATTTCTTCTATAATACTAGATAAGCAAATAAGGAATAGAAAAATACCAAATATTACAGAAAAGTGACAGGAGTTAATACATGCCTTTAAATAATGATTATGAATGTAATACTCTCAATTCCCCAATCAAAATATATAGATCAGGGCTGAGGAGACAACTCAGTTAATAAAGTGTTTATATGCAAGCTTATGGAGCTGAGTTCTGTCCCCAGCACTAACACTGAAAAGCGAGGTATTAATGGTATGTATTTGTAAGCCCATCCACAAGAACATTGAAATAGACAAATGCCTGGGGCTCACTGGCCAGCAAATCTTAACATACAAGGAAGTGAGTCATTTTCTTATATCCTGCATGATCACAATGGACTAAAATTAAAAATCAACAGCTGGAGAAAGAAAAAAGAAAGAGAGGGTATGTTATCAAACTCTTTTACCAAGTTAGTTTTGGCCTGACCCTAGAATTGGATAAAGAAATGAAAAGTAGACTAACCTCTGTGATGAACATGGAGGCAAAAGTTCTCAGTAGAATATAAACTGAGTTAAACAATGCATTAAAGGTCTCATCATGACAAAGAAGGCTTTATTCCAGGGATGCATAGATGATTCAACATTCTCAAACCAATAAGTGTAATACAGCACATAAATAAACTCAAGGTCAGAAATCAAGTGATCTTCTCAACAGATTGTACAAAAAAAAAAGCCTGTGATAAAGTCCAAACTCCCTTTGTGATAAAAGTTTCTAAAGATCTATAAATATAAAGACCATACCCCAGCATAATAGAGGATATATAACAACAATATTCAACATTATATCAAATGGAGAAAAACTGAAGAGCATTTATTTCCTTTAAAGTCTGAAATGAGAAAAGGATGCTCAGCCTCTCCTCTCTTATTCAATACAGGGTTTGAGGCTTTAGCTAAAGCTGTGAAACAAAACAGTAAACAAAAGGAATGTGAATAGAAGGGGAAGAAGTTGGATTCTCTCCATTTGCAGATGGCAAGAGCCTGTACTTATAAGACACAAAGGGAAATGCTTAGAGGAGTTAGAGAGCTATCTCAGAGGTTGAGAGTACTTGCTGCAAACTGACAGTCAACACCAAATTAAATGGAGAGAAATTCAAAGCAATTCCTAAAATCACTGAAGATCAGGAACTAAAGTCAGGAACAAGACAAGGCTGTCCACTCTCTCCATAACTAGTCAATTTAATACTAGAAGTTCTAGCTAAAGCAATAGAACAACAAAAGTAGATCAAGAGGATATGAATTGGAAAGAAAGAAATCAAACTTTCACTATTTGCTAATGATCTTATTGTACACACAAGTACAATCAGAAATTCTACCAAGGAACTCCTACAGCTGAAAAACAGCTTCAGTCATATAACAGTAAATATGATTAGCTCAATAAAATCAGTAATTTCTACATACAAATCCGAAAGAAATCAGAGAAACAACACTCTTTACAATAGCCACAAATAATATAAAATATCTTGGGATAACTCTACCCAAACAAGTGACAGATCTGTATGACAAGGACTTTAAGTCACTGAAGAAAGAAACTGAAGAAAACTTCAGAAAATGGAAAGATCTCCCATGGTCATGGATAGGTAGAATTAACATAGCAAAAATGGCAATCTTACCAAAAATATTCCTCAGATTCAAGGCAATCCTCATCAAAATCCCAACACAATTCTTCACAGACCTTGAAAGAACAATACTCAACTTCATATGGAAAAACAAAAAAATCCAGGATAGCTAAAACAATCCTGTACAATAAAGGAACTTCTGGGGGCATCACCATTCCTGACTTCAAGCTCTACTATAGAACTATAGAAATAAAAACAGCTTGGTATTGGCATTAAAAATAGACACATGGATTAATGGAATCGAATTGAAGACCCTGACATAAATCCACACACCTATGAACACTTGATTTTTTACAAGAAACCCAAAATTACATAATGGGAAAAAAAGGAAGCATCTTCACCAAATGGTGCTGGCATAAGTGGATGTTGACATGTAGGAGAATGCAAATAGATCCATATCTATCACCCTGCACAAAACTCAAGTCCAAGTGGACTTGACCTCAACATAAATCCAGTTACACTGAACCTGATAGAAGAGAAAATGGGAGGTAGTCTTGAACACATTGGCACAGCAAACTACTTACTGAATATAACACCAGTAGCACAGAAACTGAGATTGACAATTTATAAATGGGACCTCCTGAAACTGAAAAGCTTCTGAGAGGCAAAGGACATGGTCAATAAGACAAAATGGCAGCCTACAGAATGGGGAAAGATCTTCACCAACATCACATCTCCAAAATATATAAAGAATTCAGGAAACTAGACATCAAAATACCAAACGATCCAATTTTTTTTAAATGGGGTTCAGTTCTAAACACAGAATTCTCAACAGAAGAATCTCAAATGGCCAAAAGTCATTTAAGGAATATTGCTCACCATCCTTAGTCATCAAGGAAATGCATATCAAAATGACTCTGAGATATCATCTTACATCTGTAGAATGGCTAAGATCAAAACACTGATGACAGCTTATGCTAGAAAGGATGTGGGGTAAAGGAAACACTCCTCCATTGCTGGTGGGAATGCAAACTGATACAGCCACTGTGAAATCAGAATGGCAGTTTCTCAGGAAAAGAGGAATGAATTTACCTTAAGACCCAGCAATACTACTCTTAGGCATATGCCCAAAGGATGTTCAATCATACCACAAGGACACTTACTTGCTCAACTATGCTCATAACAGCATATTCATAATAGCCTGAACCTAGAAACAACCTAGATGTCCCCAACTGAAAAATGGATGAGAAAAATGTGGTACATTCACATAATGGAGTATTACCCAGCTGTAAAAAACAATGACCTCATGAAATTTGCAGGCAAATGGATGGAACTAGAAAACAAACATTCTGAATGAGGTCACCCAGACCCAGAAAGACAAATATGGTATGTACTCACTCGAAAGTGGATATTAGGAGTAAAGTATAGGATAACCAACCTACAATCCACAGCCTCAGAGAGGCTAGATGACAAAGATAGACCACAAAGGGATGCATGGATTTTCCTGGGAAGGGGAAATAGAATAGATCTCCTTGGTTAACTGGGACAGGGATGGAGAGGATGGAGGAATGGAAACTTGAGGGAGTGTGTTGGGAAGACTGGGTGTGGGAAGCAGGTTGGGGTGGGACAGAGCAGTGTGTGGGTGGGGGAGAATTCAGGGTTAGGGGGAAACTTGATACCAGGGAAATTCCCAGGAAGCCACAGGATGCCTGCAGCTAAGAATCCTAGCAATAGTGGAGAGGGTGCCGGAACTAGTAGTAAGCGGTGATCACATTGGTGATTATCCTAATTTATCAGAGAACCTATAGCCAGTAACTGGTTGGAAACAGATCAAAAAGACAGCTGAGCTTTGGGCCGAGCTCCTGGAGTCCTCCTGAAGAAAGGGGGAGGGACTGTGTAAGCCAGATGGGTCAAGGTCATGACAGAGAAACCCACAGAGACAGTTGACCTGAGCTCACGGAAGCACATGGCCTCTGGACCAACAGGTAGGGAGCCTGCATGGGACCAACCTAGGTTCTCTGCATGTATGTGACAGTTGTGTAGCTTAGTCTGTTTGTACGGCTCCTAGCAGTGAGATCAGGACCTATCTCTGGCACTTAGCTGCCTTTTCGGAGCCTGTTCCCCATGCTGGATTACCTCACTCAGCCTTGATGTAGGGGGAGGACCTGGGTCCTGTTTCAACTTGATGTGCCCTGCTTTGTTCAGACCCATGGAAGACCTGCCCCTTTCTAGATGGAGGAGGAGTAGACGGGGAGGATGGTAGATGAGGGGGTGATGGGAGGAGAGAAGGGAGGAAAAATTGTCATTAGTATGTAAAATAAATGAAAAATGTTAATAAAATAAAATTTGCAAAAAAAAAAAGAGTACTTACAAACCCGGAGGACCATTGTTTGACTTCCAGCATCCATATGGCAGCTCACAACAGTCTAACTCCAGGCCCAGTTGATCAGATGCCCCTTTTCTGGTCTCTACAGACACCAGGCACACAGTGGTACTCAGACATGCAGGCAAAACATTCATCCACATATAAATAAATAAAAGTTTCTAGAGAAAAGTTTTATATGCTATAAAACCACAGTAATTAAGCTTGCTATGTGCTGGCACGGATTTACTAATCAATGAAACAGAATGAAGCACCAAGAATTAAACTCGTACGGCCAAAGGCATGTACGCCAAATGTGATATGTATGCCAAAACACACACTGGAGAAAAGCGAGCCTATTCAGCAAATGGTTGGGAACATTGGATGTCTGCAGGTAGAAGAATTAAACTAAATCCTTATCTTCCACTCCACAAAGATTAATTCAAAGTGGATCAGAGCCCTTTCATGTGAGATCTGAAATCAGTATGGGAAAGCATGGGGCAATACTTAAGATATAGGAATAGGTAGAGACTTTCTGAAAAAGACTCAAATGTTTCAGGAAATAATCCCAGGTTGCATGACATTGAAAGATCTCTGTACAGCAAAAGAAACAATTTAATGAAGTGACACATTATAGAACAGGGTAAAAATCTGTTAAAAGTGTTTACCTGACACAGGCTAATATCTGAAATCTATAAAGAACTCCCCAAACTAAGTAATAGACTAAACAAAGCAATCTCAAACTAGGCCAATGAAATGAACAGAGAGTTCTCCAAAGATGAACTACAAATGGCCAATAAACATAGGTAAAAATGTTCATCATTCTTATCCACCAGCTAAACACAAGTCAAAGCTACAATAAGATTTCCTCTTAACCCAGCCAGCACGGCTAGCATTAAAAACAAACAAGAATAAATGTATATGATGACTCAGGAGCAAAGGAACCTTTATACACTGCTGGTGGACATACGAACTGGACCCAGCTGCTCTCAAATAATCATGGAGGTTCTTCATGAAACTAACAGAACATGACACAGTTATACCAGAGAAAAGAAAATAAAACTCACAGACAAAAACCTGGTTATTTTTTTACACAAACAATGAACAATATAAAAAGTAAATTATTGCCAAGAATTCCATTTACAATGACACCAAAAAGATGCCTTTATCTGTTAGCTGTCTTTCAGCAAGTGGATAAAGCAGCAGCAATTGGGGAAGGGTACCAGAAATGTCAGAGTTGCTAAGAGATGAAAGCCTTTAGCATGGGTTCTTTAGTTTGCATTTATACTATCTCTGTTCAGACTATAGCTGACTCCATAGACTACAAAATTAAGCAAAATAATCCATATGAGTCACAATTGCATCTTTTCAGTTGGATTTTATTCGGCAGTTTGGCTAAATCTCTCTACACAGGATATTATTGTGTACACTAATAAGCTCAACATGTAGATCAACATTTTTCAATAACATAGCATTGAGATGCTGGGAAGCCCAAGTGAACTTCCCAAGGCAATGTGTAGTTAGGCTAGAGAGGCTATTCATCAGGTATGAAACTGAGCCAGAAAGAATGAGGAGGAAAACTAAGACTTTCATTGTCCTTATAAACAAAGCAGAAGTTCCCTTTGTTTGCCTCCTTTATCCCACTTCCTCCCAAACACTGAAAGGAATTGCTGCTATTAGACTGGTATCTTCCATCCTCTTTCCGTCAATATCCCAGAGAGAGAGAGAGAGAGAGAGAGAGAGAGAGAGAGAGAGAGAGAGAG
>LOEQ01001061.1:278024-295512 GCA_001685075.1 Bramus lutescens
AGGCATACACACAGACAGAATATTGTATACATAATCAATCAATCAATCAATAAAAAACAACAACAAAAACAAACAAACAAATAAATAAATAAAACAAAACCAAGAAATAGACCAAGTTCAAAAGAACAAAGCAGGCAACTCTAACATCATATCCAGGGCCTACCTCTCTCAACCTGGGAACATCACACAGGGGTCATTGGGTTTCAAAGAATGAGACTGAGTTTACCAGGCAGGGAAAGCGAGGATGAACAAGAAAGACAGATGGGCTGCGTTTCAGTACACACGGGTACAACTCTTTGCTTTTGGATGCCAGGCAGGGCAGTTTCACAGCCTCTTGTTTTGATGACATCTGTATTCAGTGCTTAGAACACTGGGCCCATCAAAGAAGCCAAGAGTTACTGGTGCCTACTGTACAATGGAAATCAGAGTTCCATAGATGAAGCAGGTATACAAGTCTACCTACCAAGCATGTTTAGCTCCTACTTTTTTTTCCCTTGTGTCATTGGGGCAGGGGGATTAAGTAGACTACAGTGATGGTATCTGGTAGAGAATGAATCCCACCTGTCACTCTTGTTCATAGGGGATTTTCCTCTAAGGAGTTACATCATTTGATATCATTTCTAAAAGTTGTGCTCAGGTGCTGGATGGGTGGTTGTTATTAACTCTAATAACTATAATAAATAATAAATCTTCTACCTATAGAGTACATGACCTTGTGAGCAGAAAAGTCTGTCTTTTGTGTCCATTTAACTAAAGAAAATTCCAGCTGGGTCTGGTGCCTAGTAATACTATTTAGGAAAGCCAGGCAGAAAGATTTCAAGTTTTAAAGCCTACCTAGATTGCACAGTGAGTTCAAGGCCATGCTGGGCAACATAGTAAGGACTTGGGATAAAACTCAGGGGTGACACCCGTGGAGCCCATGTGAGGCACTAGTTCAATTCCAGTTCTGGGAGAGAGAAAATTCCAGGGGAGGAGGCAGTTGGTCATAAGAAGCAGCCATTCCCAAATGTGGTTCTTATGTCCTTTGTGTTCTTTTATGAATCACAGGCATCTGCAGCTGCTGGGGCTGGCATGTTTATATACAGGCAGAGGGACAAAACCAAGGGAGAAAATGAGCCGGTTGAACCAATAAAAAGAATACCAGAGGATTAAAAAAAAGGCACAATAACAATCAACTCCAGCTACATATTTTAAAAGCACTCCAGTCCAGTTGGTACAATGACTCAATCTGTATATGGAAATGAGAGGAATTATACAGAAGGGATAGATGAACAAAAACAAGAAAGATTGTTTTACATAATTCTCATTCTCAGGCAAAGAGCTATGCAAAGGCTCATGAAATTAGCCAATGATAGAAGTACCTCAACGTTCAGATGTCAGGCAAAGTGCATGGAGTTTGTCTAGATAAGCACTACAACAGCTGGGGAATTAAGAGATGTCATAGACTATACCCTACCATCCAAAGCACCAGGAGCATGGCTCCGACTCACATAAAGATGGGCCGTATCTAAGGATGTACTGACTGCATCCCTGGAATAACTTTGAAAAGAGCAGTCAGGGGATTAACAGCGACTCTCAAGCAGGAGTTGCAGGCAGTTGTTAATACCCCTGGCAGGTGCTGGGAATTAAACTTGCACCCTCCATAGACCAGCAAGCACTTTTAACCGCTGAGCCATCTCTCCAGCCCCTAGTGTGATAGGCTTTCTTTTGGTCCACCAACCAGCTCCCAAACAGGAAGACTTGTTACTAGTTATGAATGCTCAGCCTTATCTTAGCTCTTATTTTAATCTGCTTCTCTTCATCTACATTTTGCCTTGGGCTTTTTTTTTCTTTCTGTATATCTTACTTTTCTGCTGTCTCTATGGCAGCTTCCTGGCTTCTGGCCCCAGGTGTGTGCCCTCCTTTTCTCCATCGCTTGCTTCTTCTCTTCTCAATCTCTCCCATTTATTATTCTCCCTGCCCACCAACCCCACCCATTTCTCTTCTGCCTAGCTATTGGCTGTTCTGCTTTTTAGACCATTCGGGTACCTTAGGCAGGCAAGGTGAAACAGCAGCACAGCTTTATATAATTAAACAAATGTAGCCTAAACAAATGTCAAACATCTTTACAGCATTAACAAGGGCAACAGAAACAATTGTAACACACCTTCACATAGTTAAAGCAATACTCAGCAACATAAAAAAAAGAATGTAACACATCTTTGCCTAGTTAAACAAATATCCTACAACACCCCAGGATCAGATTTTTAAAAATGATCCTTCCCTTGTAAATTCAATGTTTTGCAAAGTTTCAGAAACACTGATGGACACCTGTAGGTACAAGAATTGTAAAGAAAAAAATAGACGTAAGGATGCAAGACAATTAGAGCTGCCACACAGCACCGCTCAGGAGCTCCAGTCAGAATGTACTGTGTAAAATGTGCTCACAAGACCATAAGTCAAAGTGCACAAGCCTGCAAAGGACTTTGCCACTCTCTCTATCCCGTTCAGTGGGGGAGGGAATGAATTGTTCTTCAAGTCCTGAATGTGGCCTCATGCTCCTTCATTATGGCTGTATATCCCTAAGCCACTCAAGTCTACAGATCTCTCAGAGAAGAATGTGACAGACCAAGCTCATCTTCTTGAAACATATGACAGACACTACTTGCTACTGACCAGTCTGTGAATAAGACAAGTGGCCAGTCCAGGTCACCATGATAAAAGGGACATGTGGCCCTGGCCATGGAGGAAGCAGAGCTCTGAATATGCTGTGTCGCCCCCCCACCCCGGAAGTGTGATTCAGAAGACAATAGGTGGCATCTCAATTGCTGTACTTGGTGGAAGCCAACAAATACTCTTAGCAAGGATGACCAAAGGATTAACAATCTAAAATCAGAACCCTTCCGAGAACAAGAGGGGTACAGTCATAATGACACTGAGACCACAGGTATACACAGGAACAGTGAAGACCATGTGGTACATAGGGCCACCTGGTTTAGACTGACATTTAACAAAAGAAAAGAGGAGAGGCCAAAATAAAATGTCAAAACCTAATATTCTGGTTTGCTTTTATTGCTACGATAAACACCATGACCAGAAACAGCTTAAGAAAGAAACGGTTTGTCTCATCTCACAGCTTACAGTCCATTAGAAAGGAAAGTTGGTGCAGAAACTCAGTCATAGCAAGAACTTGGAAGCAAGAGTTGAAGCAGAGACCCTGGAGGAATGTGGCTTACTGGCTCACTCATAACTAGCTCAGCCTGCTTTCTTATACAGTCCAGGACCATGGGATAAGCACACTAATTCCACATCAATCATTAATGAAAGAATGCCCTTTGAAAAATTGCTTGTGGAAAATCTGATGGAGACATTTTCTCAACTGAGGTTCCCCTTCCCAGATAACTCTAGCCTGTTTCAAGTTGACAAAACAAACAAACAACAAACAAAACCAAACAAACAAACAAAACCCCCACCACCTAACCAGGACAGCTATCATGTGAAAGGTAACTATGTCTTACAGAGAGAATCATAGCGAAGAAAAGGTTACACAGAAGTGTGCGCAGGCAACTTGGGGACAGGCTGGAAGTTCTTAAAAGATGAGCATCTCTTCATCCTGGCAGAAAGGCAAATTACCTACCTAACATAGGTGTCTTAGTTCCCTAGGACTTGATGGCTAAAATACTACAGGCTCTAGATGTCAACAATCAAAGTATCACTTAGGTCACCCTAGGGTCAAGGAGAGAGTGTTTCCTTTCCTCAGATGGTTTCCGGCAGCTCAAGACATTCCTTGGCTCGCCACTGCATAACTCCAATTCCTACCCCAATCTTCACAAGCCCTTCTCTTGTGCATGTCTTTTCCCCCAGGTAAGTTCACATTTGTGGAATCTTGAGAGGCCAATTTGCTGTGGAGCCACTGTTGAAACCACCATGGCAGCTCAGGACTCAGAATGAGCTTCATTCAAAGCAGGAGGGCCCAAAGAAACAGCAGTACACCCAAATCCTTTCAGGTACTGTAGAAGACTCTGTGGTGAATAGCAGAAACCCATCCTTAACACTGCAGCAAATCGACTCAAGTCAAGATACAGGAAATCCTACACTAAGCTGTTTCCTGTTTAATGCTGTTTCATGCAGAGTCCCACAGAGGCAACCTTCAACATTCTTGATCTCAGACTGGAAGAAAGGCGAGTCCCCATGTCTAAACAGACTAAAGGAACAGGATACGATGGCAATCTTAAATGAATTGAGTCTCATCCTTGTAGAGTCCAAGAGCTGAGATGGATCAATCCAATCTAGATCATGTGCCTGATACTCAAGATACTGTTAAGAGAAAATGCAGTGAGGTTGAACATGCAGGCAGCCTAGCAGAACCTAGTAGGTATCATAAAGAATGAAGAAGAGATACAGCTAAAGGAATGTTCATGTGTGCATGTGCTCTGTACTATACACTAAATATATTTGCAACACTCTGAGAGATACTATCGTGAGTTCCATTTTGCAGAACAGAAAAACAGATAAGAGATGGCACATAGCTTATCTAAAGACACACCTAGTGGGTTATGATTGCGATGATAAAACACCATGACCAAAAGCAACTTGGGAAGGAAAGTGTTTGTTTGGCTTATACTTCCATATCGCTGTTCATTATTGAACAAAGTCAGGACAGGAACTCAAACAAAACAGGAGCCTGGAGGCAGGAGCTGCTGGAGGAGCCCATGGAGGAGTGCTGTTTACTGGCTTACTCTCCATGACTTGCTTAACCTGCTCTGGGCTCCCTCCCGTCAAACACTAATTAAGAGAACTCTCCACAGGCTTGCCTATAACCAAATCTTATGGAGACACTTTCAAAGTAAGGCTCGCTCTGCTCTGATGACTCTAGCTTGTGTCAAGTTGACATAAAGCTAACTAGTGCACCTAGTGAGTGGGAAAGTGGGGTTTAATGTCAGATCTTTTGTTTTGTTTTGATATAGTATGCAGTCTCACTATATATAACCCTAGCCATCCTTGAACCCAGACTCCCTCCCAAGTTCTTCGATCACAGGCATGTATTGTCTTATCCAGCTTAATTCAGCCATGTTTCCTGTGTGTGTGTGTGTGTGTGTGCATGTGCGTGTGCGTGCGTGTGTGTGTGTGTACAAGCTGAGGGCAGAGAGTGAGAGGGAAGTAGCATGGTTCATGGTAGCAGTGGATGGCTCAGTATGATTAGCACGAAGACAGTGAGAAGCTAAGCTCAAAGCAGCAGAGGCAGGCTATTATGACTGGGTCAGAGAGAACAAACATTCTCTGTGAGGGCATGTTCTGGGTTGTAAAGGAGTCATGATGAGTCCCAGGTTTCTGACTTGACCTCAGCCCATTAACAGCCATTAGCAGTTAATGTGATAACTGTGATAACAGCCTGAATTCATTAAGCATTTATTTCACAACGAGTATTTCACAAGGATTTGCTTATTTAAGTTTCCCAGTGACCTGATCATGCTACATGGTAAAAACCACAAAAATCCCAAAAGCACTTAACAACACCCTTTTCTTTAGCCAACGTTGAGAGGGGCTGGAGGAGGCACAGCAGAGGAGGCTGGCTCTGTCCCACAGGTCTGTTATCTTCCTTTATGGGATGGGTCTCCCTACCCAACAGTGTAAAAGCATAGCTGACCTAAGGAAAAGATATCAGCTCTAAGATAGAGCAGTCAATCAATGGAATTGTTTTTAAAAAGTTAGATAAGGCATGAAGAGATAGAAATTCTGTCACTGGTCGTGACAAAATAAATCAATACAAAAACTTTAGGAACAATTTGGCAACAGTAAAGTTTCAAAGCCTGGGCCCTATGAATCACCAATTATGCTCCATCCTGGAATGAGCAGAACACTATAAATGGCAATTCCATATAAGAGAAGGATGTCATTATGAATCACTGAAGGAACAAAGGGTTCTCAGCAAATGGCACTGGGGATTTTATATTCTAACCATGTACTAGGGTGAAATACAGGTTACAGGCAGATCAACTAGATTTTAGGGGGACTGAGTCTAATATTATTTTTATGATAATCTCTTATGATCTTGAAAATGGATTTCTTACAAAGACCAAGATCATAAAATATTTCCATATTAAAATTCAAGGTTCTGGTCAACAGCAAAGTTGAACACCACCACTCAAACTACCTTCAGTTGGCAACAGTGTGCATCCAGAATGTATCTAGAGCTCTTAGAGACCTGCAAAGAATGGTAACCAATGAAGTCAGGTGAAATGCATAGATGATATTGAGAAGCAAATCAAAACATGATTTGTCATATATGTGGAAAAATTTTTCTCAGGTCCAGCAAGATGACTCAGTGGGTAAAGGCACCTGCCACCAACCCTGACTGCCTGAGTTCAGTTCCTGGGACATACATGGTGTAAGATGAGAAGCAAGCATACTGATCTTTTGACTTCCATGTGCATATTGTGGCCTGAACATACATGCACAAACATTAAACATAAATGACAAGTTATCAACTTCACTGATGATCAAGGAGAACCAAATTAAACCACAATGAGATGTTAGTTCAGTCACAGTTGAAAAGTCTGATACTATCAAGTTGGCAAGAAATCAAAAATCTTGACAGAAGATTTTTCTTAAAGGCTTGTGGGGTCAAGAGCTAGGCAAGGTTGTAAAGAAAAACCATCTGTCAATGCTGAAATCTCTGGGGGATGAACCCAGAGTAGTTGAAGAGAAGCATCCTCTGAGAGGAGTGATGGCAGAGAGGTGAGCAGTTTTTATCAGCTAAGAAAGAAAGGAAACTTTAGAAAATTGAACCGAATGAGAGTACGGAGTCTGCTCCAGAGTGCTCGGCTCCACCCACGTGTGTAGTGAGTACAGCTGCAGAGAATGAGAACCATGGCCTAAAATGAAGAGAGAATAGCAGGAAATACACAGTGTCCTTTCAGTATCTAGACACATCTAGACAGCAGAGAGAAAGAGAAGAGAGAGTGGAGGGAGAGGAGAGAGAGTCTCTCTCTCTCTCTCTCTCTCTCTTGGGGAAGAAACATAAGCCACTCAAATAGTCAAAAATACACTCAGCACACAGGACCTATCACTGAGCAGAATTACAGTTCAAAAGACAGGATTCTTGAGGATTCAAAATATACAGGACCTAAGCAAATCCCCTCTCCCCATTAGCAGAAATGAAAAGCCATTTTTTAAAGGCCTGTGCTAAGCCAATGTCTAGGTGGCGCTGCTGAGCCAGAGGCAAAGGTACCTTTTCACAAGGGCCCTAGGAGTGCTGGGTGTGTGTCTCGGTCACTGTCCTGTTACTGCGAAGCCACACCATGACCAGGGCAAAAATAAAGCATTTAACTGGGGGCTTGCTTAACACATTTAGGTGGTTGGTCCATGATCAACACAGCAACATGCAGGCAGACAAAATACTGGAGCAGTAATTGAGAGCTGCATCCCAATCTGCAAGTAGCAGGCAGAGAGAGACACTGGGCTTGACATGGGCTTTTAAAACCTCAAAACCTACCCTGAGTGGCACACCTCCTCTAACAAGGCCACACCTCCTTTAACAAGGCAACAACTCCTAATCCTTCCCAAATAATTCCACTAACTAGGGATCAAGCACCCCAACATATGAGCCTATAGGACCTGTTCTTCTTCAAACCATCATACTGTGTGTTGTGGTAGTAGGAGGGCTGTACTCTCAGGAGAGACTTGTTGGAAGCCATCTTTCTCCAGCTAGAGGTGGCCTCTTTGAATCAGAAATGCAACAATCCATGTATTCATTTGTGGGACTAGCAGTGTCACGAGCTTTACCATGCCAGTAGAAAACTTGCCAACTGAGTCCTGGGGGATAGAAAGACCACCCAGGGAAAGAACTAACATCAATCCTCCTCAAGCTGTCCTGTAAAACTGAAGAGGGAATAAACGCTATCACATTCAGTTGGCATTGCCACTATTACCATGGAAACAACTGGACAAGAACAAGGCAAGATAAAAGAATAGGCTGTGTTAGTTACTTTTCTGTTCTTATAATAAAAACACCACAACCAAGACAACTTACAGGAAAAGAGAACTCATTTGGGCTTATGGTTCCAAAGAGATGAGAGCCCATCGTGGTGGGGAGGCATGGCAGCAGGAACGGGGTGCTGAGAACTCATGTTTCCAAACATAAACACAATTCAGACAGAGAGGGAACTGCAAGTGATGCAAAGCTTTTCATCTCAAAGCCTTCTTCCTGGGACACACTTCCTCCAACAAGGCCAAACCTCCTAAACCTCCCCAAACAGTGCCACCAATTGGGAACCAAGTGTTCAAATGCCTGAGCCTATGGGGCAACAGGGGACAAACTCATTAAAACCACTATGTGGGCCACTATCCCTGAGGAATGTGGATGTTAAAATTCTCAATAAAATACTTGCAAATCAAATTCAATAGCACATTTGGATCATTTGACACACAAAAAGAGATGGCTTCATTCCAGGTATGAAAATATGCTTCAACGCTTGAAAAACCAATAAAAGTTATACAGCATATAAACAGATGCAAGAACAGAAATCACATAATCATCTCAAGAGATGTAAAACACGCCACCTTGGATGAAGTCTGACATCCCTTCGGAATAAAAGCCGTGAAGAAATTACAGAGAAAGGGGCTGGAGAGATGGCTTGAGGTTAGGATCACTGGCTGCTCTTCCAGAGGATCCAGGTTCCATTTCCAGAACCCACATGGCAGCTCACACCTGTCTGTAACTCCAGTTCCAGGAGATCTGGCACCCTCACACAGACGACCATGTATGCAAAACACCAATGCACATAAAATAAACATAAATAAATGCTTAAGAAAAGAAATTACAGAGAAAGCAATAGAGAATAATTGAATGTCGCTAACCACAGAGCAGGTGAGAAGTCATCTGCTCCAGTTTCATGGATGACCACGTCCTGTCTCTGCCTCTACAGAGCTGGTGTTACAGATGTGCACACAGCAGCTGGCTTTTTTATGTGGGTTCTTGCGGGGTGGGGGTTCTGAATTCAAACCCCAGGCTTCACGACAGGCACACTGCCTACTGAGGTGTCTCCTGGACACCCACATCAATATTTTCCATTATCCAAGGAATATTATTAAGTGAACCAAATATTTACAGAATTACAAGTGTAGGAGGATCTATTTCTATATTAGAGTAGTTTAATGAAATATTTCTATTTATTATTCCACAGCTAGGTAGCCAGTGTTTTAAAAACATTGGGGGGCGACAAATCAACATTTAAACAGTGGATAGAGGCTTCTGGCAGTCAATAGTAGAGGGGGGGAGAGAGCAACAGGTGGGAGGGGGCTGTAGAGCTCCTTCCCCTTGTAGGAATGAATCCTCAACTGTATCTCTGATTTACGTCTTTGGAAAACAATGTGGGATGATATAACGTAAGCTTAAGATATGACAAAGCTGGGGGATAGGGAGCAGGCCTTCATGGTGCCATTCTCTCTGGCTTCCCGGAAGCAGAAAGTCTAAGGACAGTTTTCACTTGAGACCTCTGGAGGCCCAGGACTGAACATGTGTGTTTTGCTTTGCCTTTGGAGGAATTTGGAGGAAGCATCTTAGTAACTAGCTCTGCGCTCCAGGTCGGGGAGCTCTCGGCAGAGGGCTGAGGCTGATTGCAACTAGATGAGCTTCCAGCAGCCGTTTGTGCCCTGTAGACAACTCTAAACTGATAGTTTGAGCATCACATGTTGACACAATAACCCTGCATCTGTATAGGTTTGGGGATGTGTGCATCCACATCTGTGAGGGTTTGGAAGAGCAGGAACAAGCTTGACTACGCTACCACAGACGTAACCAATACGAACCTGTGTGGGCTGTCACCCTCTTAGGAAGAATTCCAATTATTGCTTAGCACTGGAGGAAGAACCACCATGGCAGCTGGTGGCGGGGGAAGGTCTGTCTTCATGTCACCTTGCTAGAAACAGGGACCTCCAGGTGAGTGGTCACAGGCTCCCAAGGAAGCTGAGAGGGTGCTATCCCCACACTTCCTTTGTCGAGGAGCTGAAACAAAAGTAAGTGCATCCTAGGCTTTTGTCCAGTCTCAGAGGTAGCTGCTCACGGGTCAGCTACGGAGGGCTGTGACCCGAAGCCAGCACTTCAAGAGCCTGCTCCTGCTTTAAGTACAAATTGTGCAGCTTTGTTTCTTCTCCTTCGAAGCAAACAGAGGAGCTGAGAGTCCTTCCACTCAACGAAGAGCTCCTGAGAACCTATCTGCGCCTGGCACTGGGCAGAGACAAACACGGGGCCAGCTCGGATCCTTTGGGAAAGGCAGACCTATGAATGCCATGGAGGTGCACTGGAAGAAAATACTTGGTGATTTCTCCGGTTCCTCTGTGTGTAAAGAGAACACATGGACCTCTGATGGTGGCCAAAGAGCCAGCGTCTGGGCTGAGTTGAAAGGACAAATGTGCCCTTATGACTAGTAGGGAAGGAGATACACACAAATCCTTGGGGTGCAAGAAACCGTGGTGACTCCCCCACCAGATACCCTCAAAATAATAAAAGGGAGCAGTTGTTTATCTTTTGGGTGGCCCTATCTGCAGCCCAACCTCAGCACTTGTAGCCTCCTGGGCGCCCATAGAGCTGCTCCACTGCAGTCTGATAGAATATCAAGAGGTCTGGGAGGAGATGACGCAAAGGGTCCCCGAAACGCTGCGCACGAATACTGCTGAGATTGGAATCTTGGCCATGGAATCAAGTTGCGTCTTAAGACGAATTCATCTCTCCGGAGCCTCGGATTCCCTAGTTGTCGAATGGGGGTTGGAATCACTACGGCCTCACCGTGGGGTCGGATGGGCCAGTGAGACCGCACGTAAGGCCGACACTGCTGCGTACAGTCAGTGCTTAGTAAATGTTACTATCATGATTCTTGCCGTAACAGCCGAGTTTCCGCTACCTGTTTGAAAATCTCCTTCGATGCTTTTGCCCTCTGCCCTCTGTATATCACCAACAGATTCCACCAAGAGCCGCTTTCCTCCGTTGGTAGTATGAACAGAGATTTACTGGATGTCTTTTTTCTAGTTCTCCCTAGAGATTCTGACACCACGTGATACTCCCCCACCCCCATACTAATTGAGAACCGCGTGATGCTCATCACAGGCTTTTGCACAAGGGAGACGCGTAACTGTATGAGGCTTCTTTATCTTGGGACCTGATTTATCATAAAGACTTAAGTTGTTTATAAGCTTGTGTGCCTTCTTTTGTCAGCAGCCCTAATTCTCCTATTTCTGTGGATGTTGCTCTCAGGCTTCCAGATCAGTTTTACTACTCTGGCCCCAAGGGATGCTCTATTTCACTTACTGCTGAAGTCGGTGCTTGTCATTTCCCAACCTGACACTCACTAGGTGATTCAGATGTTTGGATATGAACGGCAAAAAGCCCTTTAGTGCAGCTGCCAAAAGGGTGTGTTTGCCTTCTCTTCCGGGGACCCTCGCTCAGCGGCCACCTAGTGGTGAAGTTTAATGACGGTAAAATCGTGGCTCCCCAGAAACCATTCATAAACATTTCTGGTAATGAGACCCTCAGGCTCTGGGACTCATGCCAATGGCAGCGTGATAAATATTTAGTCATCTTTGTAAATGAACCTACATGCTCCGGGGATGTTGGAGACTGCTTTAGGAAAAATTCCGTTTTATACTTATCAAATGAGAATTCTGGGGTTTTCTAGACGTAGTAATGACTTTCTTCTTCAGAATGTACCTCAGCAGAGAGAGAATGAGGCTGGCACCAAGGGGGTGAGAGTATTGTTAATATTAGTTCAGCCTTTAGAATGTGCCAAATTCTAGTTTAAATAATTATACTGTCTCACTCTCTATTTCAGTACTGACGTATCTGCAATAATATCAAATAATTATCTTCCTAGATTGTTATCGTTGCCAGGGTCGTTATTTTGCAAGTGGAATAATTAAAGTTTAGCATATTCAAATGCCATTTAACTGCCAAAGTGACTGGAATTCTAACATCAGCCATGGTCTTGACCACGCCTTCCTGAAGGATGCTCTTTATTTCCGAGTTCCTTCGGGATTCCGGAATCCACTCATCTCTCAAATATCCATGAAGGCCCAGGATGGATCCCATTGGTCAGCCAGGATCTGTGCAGACCACCTTCCCTTGTGAGTACTTATATACTCCGGGGGAAGACAAAGAAAACAAAGCAAGAAATTGTGTGTGCATCAATGTTAACTGGATTGAACTAGTGGAGCTAAGAATGATACAGCAGCAAGCAGGGTCCCCTGGAGAGGGGACCAATTATTCCTATGAGATAAATGGAAATTAGGCAGGTCCAAGAAGAAGAGGGCTTTGTCCAGACCTTGCATGTCAGATAAGCAGCAGGCACAAGGCACCTCAAATGCCGGAGGGGTCCCGAATCCTGGGACAATATTCACATGACTGACTAGCCTCAAGCGAAGACCAGCATAATGGTTTGTTTGGGCACTGATTTTGCCTCTGTGTCTAGAAGGGGCTGGCTAACCCCGTTCTGATGAGGACTGTTCTGCAGGTGAATCTCCTGCAGAACAGAAGCCTTTCTTCCCCTGGAGAACCTGGACTATGTACCTGGTTGGTCATGTGCCATAGCTCTCACCTCAGCCATCCCTCAGAACATCACAGCATCAACACACATAACTTGTTAAATCTGAAAACTTAAACAATAGAGCTGAATCTTATGTCCACTAAAGACAGCACCAGAAACAGAGGCACAGATTAAGGGTAGAGTCTGCTGTGGTTCCTGCTGAGTGCTGGTGGTACCTTCTCAACACATACAAATCAGGGGCTCTTCTCTGAAGGATGGGGCCACTTGGGAAAGCCACTTTTTCATTCTCATCTCCCGGCACCTCCCAAAGGCACAGCCTCACTAGTTAGAAAAGCTTAACTGAAAAAGCCATTTTTGCCAAATGACAAGAACCAAGAAGACAGGCATGTAGCATGTGCTGACACATTGCTGGATGCCTGCTTGATCACGTTCATCTGGGCTGCTTGGCACCTGCCTAACTGGACCAGGCCCCCCAGGACCGTAGAACACTTAGACTCCCGTGTTAGTCTTCCCCGCGTCCTCCTTTTCACTTGGGTTGAAATGGTTGTTCTAGAATTTCCTGGATCCCAGCCTTCTGATTCTTCAGTTGTTCGTGTTGTGTCTTTTAATCAAGTCCCCCTGTCTCTCCTCAATGAGAAATTCTCCCTCGGTGGCTATTGTATTCCTATGTTTACGCATTTCTAGTGAGTTAGGACACTGGAGATCATTCAGTCTTCATGGCAGTGGTCACACTGAGGGCAAGTTTCTGTGTACACTGCTGTGGCTCTGGAGGGCGGTGGCACCAGTTTCCCTGTCCTCTTGTCATAGAACCATGAAGATGAGGACTTACATTCTGCAGCAGCCATTCAAGTATTATTGGATAATGTCCTTAGCACACTTGGGCCTCATCTTTGCCTATAAAATGCCATCATCATGTAATGGGCTCACTGGATTGTCTTTGGGATTAACAAGACAGGATCCACGTGACACCGAGAACAAGACCTGGCTGTCTACATACTATCTAGTGTTTGCTTTCTTTGGACAGCTACTATCTCTCTTCTTAACTATCCCTACTTTTTGAGGTCACATCGGTCATGGTCATATCATCCTTTATTCCTTGTGTCATGTCTGGATAACATTTGCCTGTAGAAATGGTTTGTAAGAAGTTCACAGTACTAGTTTGAGAAGTGGCATTCTGACACATTAACTTTGTTGTTGTTTTGAAAGTTTATTTTTTAATTTTACAGACCAACCACAGTCCCCCCCCTTNACCATCCACTCATCAGAGAAGGTAAGGTCTCCCATGGGGATCCAACAAAGCCTGGAACATCAAGTTGAGGCAGGACCAAGCTCCTCCCCCTGCATCAAGGCTGAGCAAGGCATCCCACCATAGGGAATGGGTTCCCAAAGCCTGTTCATGCACCAGGGATAAATCCTGGTCCCACCGCCAGGGGCCCCACAAACAGATCAAGCCACAACAACTGCCACCCACATGCAGAGGGCCTAGTTTTGGTCCATGCAGGCTCCCCAGCTGTCATTCCAGAGTCCATGAGCTCCCACTAGCTCAGGTCAGCTGTGTCTGTGGCACTCCCCATCTTGATCTTGACCTCTCCCTTACTTATATAATCCCTCCTCCCTCACTTCAGGAGCCCTTCCCAGTGATTGGCTGCCTACACAGTAAGGCAACTCTAAAAAGGGTTGAAAATATACATAACGCAAAGGACTGGGGTATACCTACTCCCCCCCAGCTCACCCCTCCCACGCCAAACATCCTGCTGAGTCTCAGGGGCCTTATTCCAATCACCCAGATGGTGACAGTTCTAGCGCTGGTGCCGTTTCCTCCCATATGAGTCATGAATCTTCTCCATTAATCTCCAGCCGTAGGCGTAACTGATTTCACACGGTATCTTTCCTTTGGAAATGGGTAGTTCGCGCTCATGGAAAGCAATCTTCTGCTGTGTTCTCATCTATGCTTTTCAGTCTTGGAGCCTGCTTGTGGGTCTCTGAATTGGGTTGGGTTACTGTCTACCATGGCATCTTTCAATGCTCGCCACAAACCGGACCAAACACCTGACGCAACAATTACGGGCCCATCACTCTCTTCCCATCAGGAACAGGTTTGCAAAGTCATAAATTCTTCCGGCTTTAGTCATTCGCTTGTGACAGAAGAGCCAGTGACTTCTCCTGCTGGAGAAAGAGCTTGTTTGCCTTAAAAACAAAAGTTACTTCTTTCAAATACAACATAATTCTGTTGGTTTTATTCTTCATGGTTATTATACTTCCATCTTCATTTTGTCTGAGTTCTGATACAGTTATATTATGGGGAAGACGAGAGCCCAATATGAAATATTTCAGTTCAGCTCTGCTTTTATATATGAAAAAATCATAAGAGTTAAAATGACTTTGGCTGATGTTAGCACCCATGGCTCTACCTACTAGGTGAAAGGACACAGCAGGCTCAAAGGGAAGACATCTCACACTCACGTGGATGCTGGGGAATGAATGGTTGGATTCTCTTTTCATCTTTGCTCACTCCATGCTTCTTTGGCAGCGAAAAGAACCATGTGGATTTTTGAAAGAGGAGCCTGTTGACAAAGCAGATATGATGTCTGAGCATGAGTGTACTTTTCCAAAGCTGAATCTCTCTAGTGGATGACAAACTTCAACTTCAAATCCATTACCTTTCCACGGTCAAATAGAAAATGGTCTCTCTCCTATATGGCCCTTTTAATTTAAAATTTTATAGATCAGTCAGGCCAGGACAAACATTGGTGTGGGAACCTGGTCTCACTTAGAAACCTCTCTGAAGCCAGACACAGGTGGATCTCTGTGAGTTCAAAGCCAGCCTGGTCTACACAGTGAGCTCCAGGCAAGCTAGAGCTACACAGAGAGACCTTGACTAGAAAAAAAAAATAAAACAAAACAGATTAGATTCTCCCTCCCCTCCTCCAAATCCAATCCCCAAGTCTCTTCCCCAGTTCTGTAGCAGACTACTTGCGTAAAAATAAAGTCAATAACAGCCAGGACAGTACGTCTCCATTGAAACCCAGCAACCCTACCACAGTAGGCCCTGTGAAATACAATATGGCTGAAGCACAAGGCAAGGATTTCAAAACAGCCTTTACAGATAAGTTAGAGGTTCTTAAGCAGGGACTGAAGAAATCAATTAAAGAAATCTATGAAAACAAGCAGTGGAATGAAATGTAGGAAACACTTCAGACCTAGTAAGTGGAAAAAGAATCAGTAAGAAAAACCCAAACTGAGGGAAAACCGGAAATAGAAAATCTTGGAACTCAAATAGGAAACTCAGAAGCAAACCTCACTAACAGAATACAAGAGATAGAAAAGAGAATTTCGGGGATTAAAGACAAGGTAAAAGAAATGGATACTTTTGTCAAAGAGAATGTTAAATCTAAACTAAATCAAGGCATGAAACATCCAGGAAATCTGGCACATGACCAAATCAAGAAACTCAGGTCAAAAGCACAGAAAATATTTTCAATAAAATTATGGAAGACTGTTTCCCTAACCTAAAGAAGGAGATGCCTATCAAGATACAGGAAGTACATGGAACACCAAATAGACTAGAATAGAAAAAAAATCCCCACAACACATAATACCAAAATACTAAATGTACAGAACGAAGAAGGAATATTAAAGTCTGAGAGGAAAAAAAGACAAATGTCTTAGTCAGAGTTTCTATTGCTGTGACAAAACACCAGGACCAAAAAGCAATTGGGGAGGAAAGGGTTTATTTGCCTTACACGTTAGCATTGCTGTTCATCACTGAAGGAAGTCAAGACAGGAACTCAAGCAGGGCAGGAACCTGGAGGCAGGAGCTGATGCAAAAGCCATGGAGTGGCTGCTTACTGGCTTGCTTGCTCTAGTTTGCTCAGTCTACTTGCTTATAGAGCCCAAGACCATCAACCCAGGGATGGCACCACCCACAAAGGACTGGGCTCTTCTTCATTGATCACTAATTGAGAAAATGCATTACAGCTGTATCTTATGGAGGCATTTCCTCAACTGAGGCTCTTTCCTCTCTGATGACTCTAGTTTGTGTTAAGTTGACCCACAAAACCAGCCAGCACAACCAAGTAACATATAAAGACAGGCCTATTAGACTAACAGTTGACTTTTCAATGGAGACTCTAAAAGAAGGGCCTGCGTAAATAGTCTATAAACTCAGAGAGAACACAGATGCCGGCTCAGGCTACTATACCTAGAAAAACACTCAATCACAATAGATGGAGAAAGAAAAACATTCCACAATAAAACCAAACTCAATCAGCATGTATCTACAAATCCAGCCCTACAGAAGGCTCTAGAAGGAAAACTTCAACCTGAAGAGACTAACCACACCCAAGAAACCCAAAGGACAAAATAATACCTGATCAGTAAATTGAACTAGTGGAGGAAAAACACCACATCACAATAATAACAACAATAGGAATAAACAAATACTGTTCATTAATAACTCTCAACTATTGTCTCAATTAATCTATAAAAAATGTGAAATAATACAATGAATTCAAAAACAGGATCCATCCTTCTGTTGCATCTAAGAAACACAGTTTAATATCAATAACAGCCATCACCTCAGGATAAAAGGATGGAAAATTATATTCCAAGCAAATTGGTATAGCCATTTTAATATCTGACAAAATAGACTTCAAACCAAAACTAATCAGAAGAACTAGGGAAGGACCCTACATACTCATCAAAGGAAAAATACACCAAGAGGATATTGCAGACCATAACATCTATGCACCAAACACAAGTGTATCCAAGTTCATAATGAAAAACACTACTACAGCTTAAATCATTTGTCACCCCTCACACACTGATAATTGGTGAATTCAATGCTCCACTCTCACCAATAAACAGGTCATCCAGAAAAAAAAGTGCTGGGGAAGGAGGAGGAGGAATAAGAGGAAGACGAAGAGGAAGAGGAAGAAGAAGAAGAAGAAGAAGAAGAAGAAGAAGAAGAAGAA
>LOEQ01001061.1:295525-314912 GCA_001685075.1 Bramus lutescens
GAAGAAGAAGAAGAAGAAGAAGAAGAAGAAGAAGAAGAAGAAGAAGGAAGAAGTAGGTAGTTAGGTAGTAGTATTAGTGGTGGAGCTAACATCATAAACCAAATGGACATAACAAATATTTTCAGAATATTTCACCTGAATATAAAAGAGTGTACCTTCTCAGCACCTTATGATTTTTTTCCAAAATTGGCCACATACTCAGACACAAAACAAGTCTCAACAGATCCAAGAATATTGAAATAACATTCTATCTGACCACCAAAGATTAAAGCTAGCTATTAACAACAACAGAAAGCTTACAAACTCATGGAAATCAAACAACTAGCTACTGAGTAAAAGAGGAGTTAAGACAGAAATTAGGAAAGAAATTAAAACATTTTTGAAATTGAATGAAAATGAAAATGCAACATAGCCAAACTTATGGTACATGATGAAGGCTGTTCAAAGAGGCAATTTCATAGCCCTAAGTGCCTATATAAAACTATCAGAGAGATCTCATACTAGTAACTTAACAGCACACCTGAAAACTCTCAAACAAAAAGAAGAAATAATATCCAAAAGGAGTGGATAGCAAAAAATAATTAAACTCATGGCTTAAATCAATGAAATGGAAAGGAACAAAATAATTCAAAGAATCAATGAAATAAAGAGTTGGTTCTTTGAGAAAACTTATGAGATTGAGAAAAGCTTAGCTAAGTAACCAAAAGGTAGAGAGAGAAGATCCAAATTAACAAACTTAGGGATGAAGAGTGGGATATAACAATAGATACCAAAGAAATCCAGAGAATCATACACGCTTTAGAGAAACTCTAAAAGAAATGGATTCTTTTCTCCATATACATCACCTGCCAAAGTTAAGTCAAGGTTAGAAGCAATTTAAACAGACCTATAACTCCTAGTTAATTAAAAGCAGTAATTAAAAGTATCCCAACCAATACAAGCCTAGAAACAGTTAGTTGGTTTTAGCACAGAATTCTACTAGGCTTTTGAAGAAAAGTTAACCCCAACACTCTTCAAATTACTTCACAAAACAGTAACAGAAGGAACCTCACCCAATATTTTATGAGACCATATGAAGAACTAACAAAGAAAGAATTACATGCCAGTTTCCCTTATGAACACAGATACAAAAATTCTCAGTTGAATACTTGCCAACTGGATCTAAAAACACATCAGAAAGATCATCCACCATGATGAAGGAGGCTTTCGCCCTGGACTTTCTGTGCAGACAGCTGAGGAAGAAAGGCAGCAATGGTCTTCCTTCAGGTTTACATGCTCCGCTATCAACTTAGCAGGCAAGAAGACCTCCCTGGTGCCATAGTACCATAACTACCACGAGGGTAACCAACTGACTTATGATTGGATCTGAAACCCACTCGTTTGGAAGAAGCTATGTCTGTCTGATATTGTGGACTTGGCCAAAGGCTCATGGCTGGGAAATTCACAGGCACGAGGGGTGACCTACCGCTTTGTAGGTCACGTTGTCAAACTTTCTCTTAAATATTTTACGCTTCTTATAGACCAGTGCTGTCCTAAGCCTGGATCAAACTGCCCTTTTCAGCAAATGGTACTTAGTGCAGGTACTGGTGGGTGTTTAAGGTGCTGAGAACAATTGACATTTGGGTCTTAGCATTAAACCGAACGCCAATATTGCCCCCTCCAAAGGAACATCACGGAAGAAAGAGGGTGAGAGGATATTAGAACTGAATGAGGGCAGTGGACAGGAAGGAAGGCTGTGAAACGCTGTCCTGTTGGCATGGCACTCATGAAGACACAACATTAGCAGTTGCCTACACAAGGCTGAACTGTGACCATTTAGTCATGGATGGGGATGGGCTCATGGGGCTTCACTCTCCCCTGGGAGCTAATGGCACTCAAGGACTTCAGGTGGAGAAGTAGCCACTGGTGAGCTATTCATGCTCATAGGAGATAGGCTCACACCCATGCCCACAAAAGTAGCTCTAGTTAAACCAGTGAGTCACAACAATAAAAACATAAACAAAACAAAAATAAATGAGGATGGGTACCATAGAAGTAGGGCAGCAAGTTGGTAGCGATGTGTAAGCAAAAATGAGTGTGACCAGAATACATTACATACACACTTGTACTTGTCAAAGAATCGCTAAAAACATCATTAAAAATAGCAAAGCACACAATTATCTTATAAACCAGCAGTCTCGTTCTTGAGCATCTGTACCAGAGAAACGAAAAATTATGTGCACATTAAAATGTGCACACAAGTATTCCAATCTGCATTATTTGTAATAACCAAACTTCCACAAATGGAAATGACCTATGTGTCCCTCGTGGGGCAAATGCTTAAACAATGATGCATGCCTAGCATGAGCTACCACACAGATGCAGAAATGGAGTGTTGATGCATGCAACAGCTTGAAAGGTTTGCAAATAAACCATGCTGAATGAAATCAAAAGCTACTTAAAAGAGGTTACATACTATGATGCCATACGTACGATGAGTCATACATGCTATGATTCCATTCATGTCTCATTTTTGAAATGATACATTCATAAAGATGGAAAAGAGGTTACTGGTTGCCAGAAACAGAGCAGATGGGGCAGGGATCTGAACTGATGGCGATGCCAGTGTGTCTCCTGAACATGTGATGGTAACAGCGTGATAACACTGCACACACTGATAGCTACACATGTCCATGAAGCTAGTGAGCTCTCTCGCTGGAGCCAATCCCCACTCTGTCACTATGAAAGAGCTGCCACTGGAAGAAAAAGTCTCCATGCTACTTTGTAACTTTTGATGAATCTAGCTATTTTCAAATTATAAAAAAGCATAACAAGAAAGATACTGTCTTATAATCACTTACCCATTGCAGAAGTATCCCCAGCCACCCCCCACAGTACAAAATAAAATGTAGTGATCATCTACCCTTTTTTAATTGCAGGGCCCCAGAAAACCAATCTGGTCTGATGTGCACAGTCTTCTTATTTTACCTTTTATATCAACATATTCAAAAATAACACAGGCTTCACTTGTTTGTTATAAGAGTGGTGTCAGATGCATTCCTCTGATCTTGCCCCAGGTCCTTAACAAGAGAGGCGTGCACACCCCTGTGCTGGTTGATTTCTGTGCAGAGTTCTTGCTGGTCATGTCTAACATAGTTCACGCTTTGGCTAACCACAGTCTGTTCAATTCTTCCCTTGTTAATGGCCCTGTAGGTTGTTTGACTTTTTCAGACTGCCAATCAGAATCTTGTTTTATTTGCAGTAGGCCAAGGATTCCAGCGTTGACTTTGAAACTTCATTCTAGTAAGGGAATGCTCAGGTCCAGTCCACCCATAGAGATCCAGAGCTTGCCCAGGCTCGATGGAGAAGGAATGCTTGAAGTCTGTCTGCTTCATCAGTGGTCCTGGAGGTACCCTCTGTGAACCATAAGGTCTTAGGAAACAAAGGAGAAGTCATGGCCATCGATTTGCCTTGTACTGCCTAGTGGAAGTCCCAGCCCTTCTCTTGGCCCAGCTCTGAGCTTTTTCCTGTCTCCCCATCCTTCATGAGATCCTGGGTCCTGTTCCAATTGTGTAGCTTCTGTGAAACCACTGTCATAATATAGCCTGTCCCAGGTTGGCTCAAACTCACAGTCCTCCTGCCTCAGCCTGCTTGAGTGCTGAGGTTACTAGCATGGGTCACTACACTTGGAGAATTACAATCTTCTGACTACACGTCCTGACCTTACTGGCCTGCCTGGGTGCGCACATCGATGTCATTCCCAACCAGTGTTGACAATGTCACATCTGCCTTCTTAGAAGACCAGCCTCACAGCCAAAAGATTGCTCAGCCATCTTTTCTGGACATACCACCTCCCTTCTCTGTACTCCAACTCCATCCTGACACCAAAGGCCCACTGTGCTTCTCTAAAAGTCTTCCTTCCGTACCCAGCTTTTCAACCCTGCTCCTTCAATACTGCTTGGTTGGCTCAGGATTTCCCATAGGTCTTGTCGCCTCTCCCTCTGCCTTGGCTCTCACACAGACAGGACCTAAAGAAAAGTCACCTCAGTTGTCTGCCCTATGCAAAGGATACCAAGGCTGCTTTTGTGGTTTAATTCAGCCATATTCCTGGACAGTCCTGCAGCTCCCCAGCTGTTAGTGGTTGGACCCTTATTAAACCTCATGCTTAAGCTGCCTAACTGTCTGGCAAACAGGCTCCAGCATTCTTCCACCAGGCAGTGCCGCTGTCCACTGTCTGCTGGCTCTCCACTTAAGCCCTGACTCTTCCACTCTACCAGTATCCTAGTCTAGGGTCTTAGGAGTTCGCGTGGCGTCATGGCAACAGTCCTGCAGGGACTTCCTCTCTGATCCTGCTGCTACTTCTTGTTGAGTTCCCTGCAGATACCATGGCCACTGTCATTTCCCAGCAACGCCCCTTTCTGTGCACCCTTTGTTCAAAAGCTTTCTTAGGACTGTACTGTCTAAAAGATGAAGCTCAGACTCTCTCTATATCTTCCCAACCTTGCCTACTCTTCTGACTCCAAATAGAGAAGCCAAATAGACTGCACAGTGCTCATGCCTTTACCCACACTGGGCCAGTTCCCACCTTTAGGTGAGTTACCACTTCCGCCTAGAATTCTTCCTGTTGACTTTGCTATTTCCTCCATTCCTGTAGATCCTCCAATGCCCCTCAAGTCAGCTGTGAGTACCCTCCCTGATGCCTGATAGTCACCGATTTACTTCCTATTTTGCTTGTTGAGAAGGCTGTTTTTGTGTGTGTGTGTGTGTGTGTGTATGTGTGTGTTGCAGTACTATAAATAGGATAAATTCCTTGAGCATGGTGATGGGGTCACAACCACACATATGCATATTCCACCTTACTTGGTGCTGTCCTTCCTGCAGCCAGAGTTGTTGAGGGTACTCTCTCTCTATCACCTGTTCACACATGTATGAGTGCACACGCGTGCGCGCGCGCGCACACACACACACTCACATGCCTGCACATCAGCTAGTGGAAATAGTTGTATCTCCTTTCATTCTTTCTCTAACATTGTAGCCTGTATGGAAACCACAGAAAACCGGACAGGAAGTGATTAATCCTCCCGCTGACCTGGATAGGAAGTGATTAACACTCCTGCTGACCAGCAGATGCTTCCCAGAATCATACGAAAGGAAGCAGGAGGGTGTGGCCGAGTGGGGGCTTTGTCCATCCAGTCTGAGAAGCCAGCAATAGCCAAGCTGGAGCTCACACTTCCAGGGGATGTGAACTGCCAGGGGATACAAAGCCTTTTATGGGAATCACTCAGGCGTTGACCAAGCAGTGGGCAGCTGCAGAAGAGAAGACTCAGAAGACAGTACTCCGGAAGCAAGTAGAACAGTGAGCAGGAACCCACCAGCCAGGGTAGCAGTCCACAGATCATAGTAGACACACATTCTGCAGGGACCTTATGTGGGAACAGGTCTCTAGTCCCCTGTGGGAAGTAACAGGAGTTTGCTGGCAAAATCCTGCAGAGGTCACCTCACACAAGTGTCTGAACACCCTGGGCATGTGGCTTTGGCCAGTCTTTCCTACATCACAAGGCTTTGTCATCTTTTTTAACGCCCAAGAGGGAGAAGCTGTGGGACAGAGGGCCGGATGAGGGATCCAGAGGAGTCTGCGGAGCTGGCGTGGCCTCTCCCTATTCAGAGCCTTCTGATGATGGGATACACTTCTGCCGGCGCAGATGTGACTGACACACACTGCGATACACTTCTGCCGGTGCAGATGTGACTGACACACACACCACTCAGTGTGAGCCTGAAAGAGGCAGAAAAGAAGACAGACAGGCCCCACGGGCATGATCTCTACAAGGCATTTCATGGACATTGTCCGCCATCCTCACGGGAGCTCTGCAAACTGGGCGACCTCTTCGTGCAAATAAGGACAGTGAGGCTTGCAGGGGGAGCCACTTCAGCTGACCAGAGAGCTGGGCATCTACAAAGCTGGACTATGGATGTGTGCTGCTGTCTGCTGATCCTCAGTTCCTGGGGACCTGGAAGAGCTCACTGCTTACTGCTCAGCTGCTGAGGGCCTGTTCCTTCACACCTGGTCTAGTTCGTCCCTCTCAAGAGGTTTTGCGGTGAGGCGCTGGGAGCAGGTGCATCTCCCAGCAAAGCCCTCTGAAGGTGGCACATCTTTCTTGGTAGTCACACCTCCACATGTCAGTGATGATTGTGCAGCAGAAGAATCTAAAGGATTCTCTAGGAAACAAGAACAAGGCCTTCTTTCTTCTTCTCTTCAGGTTCACACACTTTTATCTAATTTAATGTCTGTCTTTCAAGGAAGAAAGGTGTGGTGATTTGAAAAACAAAACAAATGGCCCCAAAAGGAGTGGCCCTATTAGTAGGTGTGGGAGGGAGGGAGGGAAGGAGGGNTGGCAGGAGGGTGTGGCGGAGAGAATGAGAATGGCTCCTGATGACAGCAGGAGAGTGACGTAGCTGGCCATGCTGCGTCCAGTCCAGAAGGAGGAAGTGAATGGGTCTCCTTGGTTCGTTCTCCTTTTTTTTCCCCCTGCGGTGGATCTGGCACCACCCACATTTAAAGAGGCTCTTTCTTCCTCAGCAAAACCTTTCTGGAAGCCCCCTCAGAGGTGTTTCCATGGCGATTCCAAATCCAGTAAACTTGACAGTGATGAGCAACCTTCACAGACCATCCGAGTCTGAGACTCCTCAGTCTGAAACCAGGCCATTGTAAAGAGTAAGCCACGTGTTAATATATAAGAATGTGTTATGAATTGGGGAGTTTGTAGCAACACTCAGTGTAGTAGCTATTAAGGAGCAAAATAGTACTATATATTTAGAATGATAATATCATTGATCAGAGTATTAATTATAGGTTGCAGAGTGTTAATTGAACAATTTTCCTGAAAGTACAAAGATATTGCAACTTGATGCCCTGCCTGGGTTACTTTGTGCATGTGTAAATAAATTCCGAAGTGTGTGTATATGTATGTTTGTGTGTGTATTTGTATATTATGTTTAATATTATGTTTCTGTGTGTGTGAGAGAGTGTGTGTGTGTGTGTGTGTGTGTGTGTGTTTTGCTGGGAGTTGAAGCCAGAATCTGGTACACACTGGGCATGCACAAACTCTCGACAGTACATTGCCTTGGTCTTTCTGTTTCAAACACCTTATAACACCACTCTTGTGCCAATCCAGGAAGAAGTGCTACTTGTTGATAGACTGATGCATGAGCTATAAACTATAAACCCTTAGGCCAGGGCCCAAACCTCCAGATAATACAGCCTGAGGTTCCAGCCAGCCCATGAGCCGTGTGAGCCTGGAGTGGAGGTCTGAAGGGACCAGAACTGGCGCGAAAACAGCCTCAGACACATACTGCCTCTAAGACACCGGAAAACAAACATGGAAAATCCATGTGCGAGGTTCCATAGACACACAGGGGAGGCGCTGGCTAGACTCTATGCAAAGGGACCTCCAACTTGATGAACCTGTGTGAGCGGCGTCTACTTCTGCTCCAGGGTCTATCCCAGACCACTTTCCAGAACCCAAGGGAAGGGAAAGACATCTCCTGACTGGAACACCTTCCTCAATCAGTTCTCAGAATTCATCTGCTGCCCAAAACTCCTCAGGCTGGCTGTGTTTTACTGAGAGAGTCACCTTCCACCAGGGGATTCTTCGGAGTGGCCTGGTATGGTATACAAATCAGTTTACTCCAGAGGGGTATGTACAGCCTTTTAGGGTGGCAAAGGAAAGACAATGGCATGTTTCAGAAGCTGCTGGCAAAGGGGCTATGGTTATCAGTTATCAAGCTCTTGAAATATGAAAATCAATTAAATTCAATTTGGTGAATGAGACTCATCACTTCAAATAAGGATAATGTAATAAATAATCCCTTATGTATGGGAACCAACCCTCCGCATGCCTCAGGGGCCTCATTTTGAGGGTGCTGGAATACAAACACCAACAACAAAAGCAGTTTTATGGAGCAAACTGTATTAGTGACAACGACAACCCAGTCTCTGGCTCCAACACAATCCAGCAAGGGATGGAAGCCAAGATCTGTGGATTTCTGTCTCGGGAGCATCTACCGCCATAAACTGCTGGGTGAGAAAACAGAGGTGCCTGAATGCCCCATGGCTCCCCCTCCTGGTCGATACTGGTATATCACCTGAGCCCAGCCATAGCCTGTAAACAGCAAACTTGTCATTCTTTCCCTTTCAATCCCAGTCCACCACCACACACGAGAACCTCCCACTCTGACCGCTAAGAGTCTTTTTTATTCCATGACACTTGTCTTAAGACAAAAGATGATTATGAACAGACCTGCCCAAGACACCAAGATCTGGAGCTGGGAATGTCTCTCAGCAGAGCATTTGTCTATACCGCACGTGGAATAAACCAGGCAGGGTGGCACAAACTGAAATCCCACCACCTGGGTGGTGGAAGCAGGAAGATCAGGAGTTCAAAGTCATCCTCTGAACTTGAGACCAGCTTAAGAGACACAAGACTTCAGCACAAACAAACAACCAAATACGACATCTTACTTGCTAGTTTTTGTGGGTGGGGACAAAATTAACCTTTGGGAACGTCAGTATCTGTTTTCTGTCCAGTAGAACAGGAGTAAGACATGAGTCTGCCTCTTGGGGCTATGAAGTCACATAAGCTTAGCCAGGTCCTGGCCAGCACAGCTCCCAGCATGCAACACTTGCTGGGTAACCTCGGCCACTGTTTCTGCCTCCTTTAACTAGCAGCCAACGAAACGCTATTTCCTCCCAAGACTGTCCCTCACACTCTCCGTCCCTCCCTCAAGGATTCCAGAGTCCCTCTACTCCTTTGGTTTTTTTGTTCCTATGCTCCCTCCGGCCACTGCTCAGCTGCAAGTTTCTACCTGGCCCAAGGCTGCTGGCACTATGCTTCCTCCCATGTGGCCTTCAAGCTACTCAAAGTGGCCAAATGTGCCGTCATCCCACAGCCTAAGTAAGGATGATGAGACCTTCAAAGCCCCTGACACAGATCAGCTGACATATTGTCTATGGCCCAGAAGGTGCCCAGCAGGGTTCCTGCTTCTCAGGTGCCCCTGGGACGAGGCTAGATGATCCCATCAAGCTGAAGAGAGTATGCGAACCACACTCCCCTCCCCCACTGTAGGCATTTATCTGTGCCAACTGGGTGTCCTCCCAGGTCACAAATCCAGTTTAGCATTTCCAACGTCTTAATGAGGCAGACTAGGTGGCATGGGCCTTTAATCTCAACACTTGGGTGACAGGCAGGAAAATCAGAGGTTCAAGTTCAGCCTGGGCTGCAGTGTGAGATCTTGTCTTCAGGGTCAGGGAAGAACATACTTCCTTTAATAACCTGAGTTGGATGCACAGAACCCACATAAAAAGTCAAGCGTGGTGGTTCTCACAGTGCTGGAGTGGTGGAGAAAGAGGGATGTCTGTGGCTCACTGGCCAGCCAGTTCAGTTTAACAAGTGAACTACTTGTCAACCAGAGATCCTGTCTCCAAGGAGGTGGGTGGAGTTCCTGAGAATGACACCTGACATCCTCTGGCCTTGGCAGGACCAAGCAAGCACACACAAGGAAATAAACGTGTAAATAAATTGAAAAGCCCTAACTGGGTGTGAACTCTGGAAAATGGGTGATGATCTAGCACAGCAGATTCCCTGGGAAATGGGTGATGATCTAAGGCAGATTCCTTGTAAATGGGTGATGATCTGCTTCGGCAGATTCCCTGGGAAATGGGTGATGATCTGCCACGGCAGATTCCTTGTAAACGGGTGATGATCTATGGCAGATTCATCGATGGTAATGCCGGGCCACTGCAGTGCAGAAGCTTGATCCTGAAGAAAGCAGAAAGTAGATGAAACTCTCTGAACTTAGGTTGCTGTGCCCCTGAAAGTGCGCTAACAGTAATATTTTTTTAAAGGTCTTTATTGTTTTTGCACTTAATTAGTTGTTTTCTTGTTTGTTTGGGGTGGGTGGGTGCATGCATTCACGCACATGCCCCCACCTTCATGTGATCTGTTCTCTTCTCTTCCAGATTTAGCTGCAAGTCCCTTTACCCACTGAGCCTTCTCACCATTGAAATGCTCTTTAAGGAAGCAACGATATGGGCAATTCTCTTAAAAGTTTTGGCAGTCTGGGGAACCACACCTGCACTGAGGGAGACCCTTGCAGCCCAAGATGGTAGGCAGTAACCACGGCTTCTTGAAGCCCAAGGCCCACAGGTAGCAGCTCCTCCGCAGAACAGCAGGAAACCAGAACCCAGCACCCTTCAGCCCTGTTCCAGGAGCTTCTGTCACATCTCATTCTGCTTCTGATAACCCTGGAGGCAAATATTAACATTTCCATTTTAAAACGCAGAAGAGCGCAAGCCTCGAGACTAAGCAAACTGGCAAATTATAGTCCAGGGGCCTGGGTTCGTATGAGGGTTTTTCCTCCCCTGATGACAAGAGCAAGGACAGGTGGGTCTTAAAGTGAGTCCCAAGCCCTGGAAGTGGGAAAATGACATGGGAGTAGGGTTTTGGGGGTGGAGTGAAGCTGCAAACCAGGCGACGCTCCCAAGGAGGGCTAGCTGTTGAAGACATCCTCATGCTAGTCACTTAAAAACCGGCTTGCCAGTTCCACACTGGCAGGTGGGGAGGGGCGGGGCAGAGGCCAGCAGATCTCTGAGTTCGAAGCCAGAGTGATCTACAAAGAGAGTTCTAGGATACCCAGGGCTACACAGAGAATCCCTGTCTCGAATCCTCNAAAAAAAAAACCTACCTGCTGTCAGAGGAATCCCAGAGTTCCACTCAAGGTGGCACTGGAGCGCTCAGCCTAAAGGGAGCCAATCCAAGGCCGTCTGGTTATACCAAGCAGCGGTTGGGACAGAGACGAGCAGCAGGGGGCACTGTGCAGACGTGGCTGGCCGGGTCTTCCCTACCCTCACCCACTTGCTTGCTGATGCTCACAGCATCTAGCGTACCCAGGACTGAACCAGGGACCCAGAGAACTCTTTTGAACTAAGTCACTTTCTTCCCCCAAGAGACCACGCCACCTGGAGAATATGACTTAGCATTGGAGAATGAAATTTGCCTCTTGCAAACTCTCAACCCCTTTTGGTTTCCCTCAGAGCTTTCTTTTGCTGCAACTAGGTGTGCAGAAATATGGATTCAGCATGGAAAACCGGTAAGCCAGAGCCCATGGTCAACAGAGGCGTGAGCTTTTCTGGGAGCCTTCTTGCTGTCGTCGGTAAGCTGGAAGTCATAGGTGCTGTGTTGTGGGTCTGTTCTGAAGAACAAAGAGAATGTGAAGAAACACATCCGTGTCTCTGCAGTTCTTTATTCTGAACTCCCGCCCGTCTGTAATTACGACGCACTTGGCTCTGGGGTCGGAGCGTCACAAATTCAAGACCATGCTCAGCTTTGCAAGATACCCTGTCTCAAAACACAAAATAGACCTCATCACACTTTTTAAAATTATTGAGGACTTCTTTGAGCTTGACAAACTAAATTTTATTTAATCAGATTTCCAATTAAAATAGCTATTTCATTAAAAAACATTTTATTTTTTGAAATTAAATTATAATTACATAATTTTCATCTTTTCCTCCCCACCCCAATCTGATCTGTCCCATGTACATACATTCTCCCTCCCTCTCTCTCTAATTTGCATATATATATACATTTAAATATATATTCTTAAATTTGTAAATACAATCTACTTAGTCTATATAATATTACTCAAAGCATGATTTCAGGGCTGACCACTTGGTACTGGATAACCATTTGGGGAAACTATTCTTTGCTGGTCTCAGCTTTCTTTTACTGCCTGTCATTCTTTGTTGGGGTTGGGGCCCCATGAGATTTCCTCCTTCCCTGTTAGTGTGTCCCCTTGTTCAGGTTTTATGTCAGCAGCCATGCTGTGGAGAATTCATGGTGTAGCATCCCTGTCATTTCTAGGAGATACAATCTCACAGCAGACTTTATGGTCCTCTGGTTCTTGCAATCTTCCCACCCCCTCTTCTGCAATGTTCCCTGAGCCTCTATTCGCAGGATCGTGTTGTAGATTGGTCAACTGGGGCTAGGATTCATTCACACAATCACTTGTTCTCTGCATTTTGACCAGTTGTGAATTTTCGGGGGGGGGTTGTTAGTTTGTTTTTGTCTTTATCTGTTGTGTGAAGAGAGATCTTTTTGTTGAGGGATGAGATCTACACTTATCTATGGGCATAAAGATAATACATGCTTAGAGTACAGTGAGAAATTATGCTGGTTCAGTAAAGCAGATGTTATAGGTTCTCCTCCAAGATCCCTGACCTCACTAGCCCCAGGTGATTAGCTAGGTTTCCAGTGCCAGGCACAATTTCCTTTTTGTGAACAGGCCTTGTATGTTTCATTTTTGTACATTATTGTCTGCCTGTTTGGGTCATTGAAATGTCTCAGCAGGTAAAAGCATCTGCCTCCAAGTTCCATTCTTCCATTCCCAGTACCCGCATGGTGGCAGGAGAGAACTAACTCCTATATGTTGTCATTTGATCCCACCCCCCACACCATGGCCCTTGCTCACACACACATACAAATAAGCAAGTAAACGCAAGTGTAGTTAGTGTGTGGCTACACGGAGCACAGCAGGATCTGCGCGTCTGCTTTGGCTCGCGGCCCATGATAACACTGCACGACACATAGCCCCTCAAAAAACTCCAGTGCTCCCTCCAGGAGGAATCGGAGTAAAAGGCATAAATAGAACTTTGCTACATTGTGAAAATAGCTCTGACCCAGATATTCCACGAGCAGCAGTGATGACACAGCTTCCTGTGGGTTTACCAGAGAAGTTGGGATCAGGCGCCAGGCATGTCTCATCCTGATTTTCTAGGCAAAAAAATCCTGTACCACAAGAGAACAGCCTACTGGGGAGGCATCTGCCTGGGAGGATGAAGGATTCTACTTGTCATTCAGGTCATTAACGGGGTGAATCAGACAAGGCACAGTTGGAGGGAAGCAGACACAATGAGCTTCGCCAAGGTGTATCAGTCCCCACAACAGCCGAAATCAGCTCAGAGAACAGTTGTTTAATCAAACACTTTATTTGGAATTAGCATAAAATCTGCCTTTCAGTGGCTCCCCAACTGTTTTCATTTCTTTCGTGCCTCAGATGATGGGAAGTGTTTACCCTGCCTCTGTCTCCTTCCCAGCAGGTATCCGTAGCCAAGCCTGGAGAACCCAGTGCTGACAGACTCTTGCATCTTACTGGGACCAGGGCTTCCATGGAGCTGAGCCATCCTGAGCCAATTGGGCATAGCTGCGGGTATCAGGAAGCATAAGAGCATCCGAGAGCCAGGAGCCAGCCCAAGGGGCCAACCCTTCAGTCCTGGGGCCTGGGCCTTTCTCAAGGCCTAGGGTAGGTCGCCATTAGGTGAGTTATCAGTCTGCCTCCTGAGGTGTTCACACACACACACACACACACACACACACACATCTTGTCCCCTATTACGAAGCCGCTTCTTTTTAACTTCTCTTTTTAATTTTTTCTTATTTCTCCTCTGATACCTCCTCTGGTTTCTCTTTTATCCACCCAGCTTCAATGAGGAAACAGAGAAGAAGGAATGGTTACTTCTCTTATTTGCTTCTTTTTATTCAATCCAGGATCCCAGTTCACACTGACACTCAGTGTGTGTCATCCCGTCTCATCCCAAACTATAAATCCCCTCACAGATACCCCTAGAGGCTTGTTTCCTGGTGAGTCTAGGTCTCAAGTAGGCCGTGAAGATGAACTGTGGTACCTCACCTCTCCATCTAAGCCCCTGTCCCCCATCCCTTCTCTCTCCTCTGCACCGTGTGTTCTGTCTTAGGACCATGCTGAACTAGATTACCTATAACTCAAAGGCAATCTAAAAGTCAGTAGCATTCTATACACTTTTCTCAGATGAGAAACTAAGACACAGAGGAATGCACCCTTGTCCTGGGGTCCCCTGGCTAGTCCTTTGGAACCAGGGGTGGCCCCACAGCTGTCTGACTGCCCACCCATGGATAACATCTTTTACGGAGCGTCTACCCTTGACACTGTGCTGTCCACTGGCTTCCCTTTGGTGTCACCTCACCCCGCCCCCACCCCCAAGTGTGTCTGAGTACCTGAAATGCACCAGGAGCTACACTGCTATGGTACTAGGGAGAGATTGGTGAGCGAGCCTTAACCCCTGCAGCTCTCAATCCCCTCCTGTCCACACGACAATGGTCTTGTTCAGGCTCCTTTGCTCCATCTGCTGTCTGTCTTCTCTTTATCCCAGAAACACTTTTATCTTGAGCAGAGATGGACTAGACAAAGTTTTCTTTGTATAGTGTCTTACACCCCCTCCCAACCTCTCCTCCTGCGAGGTCACATCCCTGCCGTTCTCCACTGGGTTCCAAGTCATTAAAATGTTAGTGGGACAGGAGTCACTTTGTCACCTTGACAGGGTAGAGGATCCTTGTCACCACCTGAGAAGCCATGCAAGGTGGAAGAAGCTACCTCTCTGGCGTCTCACACATGTCCCCTATTGTCTGCAAATAGCTAAGAACACAGGGAGAAGGCAGCCAATGCCTGGCGGAGGCTTCTCCAGAAATTAACCCTGGCAGTGCCTTGATCTGGGACTTCTAGCCATCAAAATTATAATAAGCATCAAAGTTAAAACTGTGCAGTCCATGGTGCTGGTGCTGGTGGTGCTGATGGTGATGGTGGTGCTGGTACTGGTGGTGGTGGTGGTGTTTATGATTGCAATGGTGGTGGTGGTGGTGCTTATGATGGCGATGGTGGTGGTGGTGGTGGTGCTGGTGCTGGTGCTGGTGCTGGTGGTGCTGGTGGTGGGGGTGCGGGTGGTGCTGGTGGTGCTGGTGGTGGTGACAATGGTGTTTGTGGTAGTGGTGCTGGTAGTATGTATGTGCCAATTCAGGAAGACTAATCCACACTCCAGTGAGGACCTTTCGTGTCCTGTTTCTTACAGGATCACTGGGTCTCCATGTCCTCATTAGACATATCCCCATGTCCCCTCTGACTTCCAGAATGGTCAGTCTTGTTTGCAGAAGAGTTGAGTGGGGATCATTGGGAATCCAAGAAGCCTTAAATGGTGTTTTCTGATTCTTTGTATTAAACATGGGAGAGATGATACCAGCATTTGGGCTAAACTTCTAAGTCAAAAATTCAAGTCAATAAATAATTGCTGATGTCATATACATACGACATGGGGAAGGAGGACCTAAAGGTAAATATGTATAACTCCCTGTGGGAAGCATGTGCTTTCATGATATTGAAAACCACGTTATCTGATTGGTGAAAACGTACTAATTTTATAGTTTTTATAATATTCTAAGTAGTGTGCCTTTTTGTTTGAGATTGTGCAGTAGTGATGGCTGTAAATTGGGGTGGTTTGCTTTGTTTGGTGGTTATTTTTGGTTTGGGTTTGGGTTCTGGTTTCTTTGAGACAGGATTTCTCTGGGTAGCCCTGGCTGTTCTGGAACTTGAGCTGTAAACCAGGCTAGCCTCAAACTCGGGTCTATCTGCCTCTGCCTACAGAGTGCTCAGACTAAATGCATGTGCCATCACCACCCAGCAAGGGAGTTTTATTTTTGAGCCAGGCGGGCTTTAAGCTCTCTATGTAGCTGAAGATAGCCTTGAACCTTTGATCCCCCTGCATCCGCCTGCAAAGCGCTGAAATTAAAGGCATGCGCACTACTACTACAGTTATATAAACTGCTGATGACTTAGGTCAGCAGTCTACCACTGAACTACGCCTCCAGTTCATCTGTAGTTTCTCTTAAGACACTAAGCTTTCATAATAAAATAGTACAATTGTGAACATAGTGAGACATTTAGACATGGTGTGCTAATACAAAAATACTAAAAACTCTGAGCCATTTTCTTTAGTGATTTATTAGAATGGTACCCATAGGCCATTCATATGTTTGAATGTTTGGTCCCCAGTTGGTGAACTGTTTAGGAAAGGTTAGGATGTGGCCTTGATGGAGGAGGTGTGTCACGGGGGGGGGTGAATTTTGAGGTTTCAAAAGTTCATGCCAAGCCCAGTCTCTCACTCTGCCTCCAACTTCCGAATCAGATCTAAGTTCTCAGCTGCTGCTCCAGAGTCAAGCCTGCCTGGCTCCACCACATTCCACACCATGGTGACCATAGATTCACCCTCTGGAACTGCAAGCCAGGTCATGGTGCCTCACAGCAATAAAACAGTAGCTAAGGCCTTCTGCGAGTAGTTTGAGAATATTGCTGACTACTGTCAGAAAGTAAGTGTGTGAGACCTTACCAGGTAGCCAAATGTGGAGCAGCGGTCAGTACTGAGATTGCCAAGCAGCGAGAGGCAGAGAGACCCTGGGACAGCTACCAAGTATGGAAGTGATAACAGCAAAGAAAGGTAGGACAAACTTCTCTTTGCTATATTTTAAGAGAATTATTCTCTTGGGCCTTTTGTGTGAACGACTGTAAGAAGATACTCTAATTGCTAGTAATCCCTCTTTGGCTCCTGAGCCACTCTTCTTTTAACGAGATCCCATATTGTGACTAGACCGCAAAACTGCCTGTCTTCCTAGAAATAAATGTGCAAGGAAATCCACGAGGTTATTAAAATGAATAATTTACCTTATCATCCCAATAGACCCAGAGGTTTCCCTTCTAAGAAACTTCTTTTTTATTATTCTCCTTCTATTGAAAATAGATTCCTTTCTCATACAGTATGCTCCTTAGGCCCATTTTCATGGAATATCTTTTTCCAATCCTTTACCGTGGGATAATGTCTAACCTTGATGCTGAGTGTATTTCTTGAATTCAGTAAAAGGATGGATCCTGTTTTCCCATCCATTCTGTTAGGGTGTGTCTTTTTGTTGGGGAATTCAGACCAATTGATGCTGAAAGATATCAAAGATCAATGATTGTTGATTTCTGTTATTTTGTTGTTGGTAGTGGTGATGGTGTGTATGAAGGTGTATGTGTGTGTCTCTTTTTTGATTTTGCTGGTCTGAGATTATATACTCCCTATGTTTTCATGGCTAGCACCTTCTGTAGGGCTGAATTTGTAGATAAGTGTTGCTTAAACCTGGGTTTGTCATGGAATATTTTTTTTTCTCCATCTATGATGATTAAATGTTTTGCCGGGTCTGGGCTGGCGCCTGTGATCTATTAGAGTCTCCAGGACATCTGTCCAGACCCTTATGGCTTTTAGAGTCTCCACTGAGAAGTCAGGCGTAATTCTAATAGGTCTGCCTTTATGTGTTACTTGGTCTTTTTCCCTTGCAGATTTTAATATTCTTTCTTGTGGTTGTTCTGTATGCTTAGTGTTTTGATTATTATGTGGTAAGGGAACTTTCTCTTATGGACTCATCTGTTTGACGTTCTGTATGCTTCTTGTAACTTGATAGGCATCTTCTTTAGGTTAGGAAAATTTTCTTCTATGATTTTGTTGAAATTATTTTCTTGGCCTTTGAGCTGGGATTTTTCTGCTTCTTCTAGGTCTACTATTCTTAGGTTTGGTCTTCTCGTGGTGTCCCATTTCTATTTCCTGGATGTTTTGTTTCTGAAGCATTTTAGATTTAATATTTTCTTTACCAATGTTTCCATTTCATATCTTCAAAGCCTGAGATTCTCTCTTAGCTTGTCTCTGTAGTTCCCATACAAATGCCCAACTTTTTCATTTCCAGAATTCCCTCAGTTTGCATTTTCTCTACTGAGTCTACTTCCATTTTCAGGTCTTGAACAGTTTTGTTTCTTTCCTTCTACTATTATGAATGTTTCCTTTTGACCTACAACTGACCCCATAGGCAGACAGACAGATTGACAAACACACACACACACACACACACACACACACACAAACACGCACACAGAACAGAACTGAGGACATTTTTCGTTTCAGTTTTGTTCTGTGCTATTGCCATGTTGCGTTCTTGTAACAATCTTTCTGACTCCGTTTCCTCTACTAAAATAAACGAGATGTCAAGAGTCCACTGTGGACCCAGGGCTTTCCTGGTTGCTCTTAACCTCATGACCACTAGTGCTAATCTCTGTGACACTATGAGGAGTCTTTAGTCCCTCTAGGGAGACCAGGGTGCTGCTCTCCCTGAGCTCTCTGGAGCCCAGATCAGAGGCAGGTTCGCAAAGGATGGACCCTGCTCTCCTGCCACATTCGCCTGTCTCCTGAACACCTTTACCTTGCTTAGGCCTCATTAAATTCTATGGAGTCCTCTTTTCAGATGCTTTGTGGGAAAAATGAGAACAAACCAACAGCCCAAATTGTAAAATTGCAGATCTTTATTTTAGGGCGACTGGTTCCAAAGTCCCAAATAGATCGAGGTTGGAAGTGAGTTCCCCTAAGTTCGAGTTCCTGCAGGCTTTTACACAACCTCATGCCTTTCCTGAGATGATGTAACTGCCCCATAGAAGTAAAGATATCCTAAAGAGAGACACTTCAGTGGATCCCAAGGAACTGGGATTTCTCCAGGAGTCTCAGGCCAGGAAGGCAAAGGCTGGGGTCCTGGAAACAGGCAGAAGGGGACTTCGTCTCTAAGAAAGAGCTTTCATGCAGAGCAAGGGGCCCAGGCATTGATGTGTCAGTCCTAAGCATGTCCACTGCCCAGGTCTGCTTAGTCATGCACATCCCTGCCCTTTGTTTAAAACTCCAACTCAAGTTAGGACCCCAAGGAGAGGCTAGGAGAGGGCTCACTAGACCCCCCTTTTTTGCCCATTTTCCCAGTTTGCCTAACCGAATTAATCTTTTTTCTCTGATTTTCACTATTGCATGTGTCATAAATTGGACTAACGGGAGCAGGTGGTGGCACCTACCTTGCTGGGGCTGCCACAGCCCAAAGTTGCAGCAACAATTGTGGCTTTCTTCTCCTCTTTCTGGAAGGCATGGAAATGTACTGAGGTAAGAAGCTGTGTATAGCCTTTTGTAACTAAGGACAAACTAAGAAAACCAGAGAGCATTGAGTCTTTGAGACCTTGACTTCCATGATGTCATTCCTTCTCACAGAGATGGCTGAAGTCATTTGTTCCAGGAGTCCCGAGGGTAGCCTGTAGCTGTTCCAGCAGCCCTGCTTCTCCTTCATCCCCAAGTGAATGCAGACCTTTGAGCTCCTTTTCTATCAGGACTGCATCACAGTCAGAGTAATCATTGTGGCCTCTCAAGTGAGAGCATAGGATGTGCTATTTGGGGAACACCGAACACAGCACAATTCAAAGAACAAGCCAATAAGGGAAGGACTCTAAACACAAAATCACTGTTTGGTTTAGGTAAAATTTTTACTGATGATTTCATTTGTGGGGCAAGCTCCACCAATCAATACACAATGTAATGTGAATAACAAAGCCTATTGTTTTCTTTTTACAAATACCAGGAAGTGATGTGTGATTCCCCTCGGTATGCTGTGAATACCATTGGTTAATAAAGAAACTGGTTTGGCCTGATAGGGTA
>LOEQ01001061.1:326670-339188 GCA_001685075.1 Bramus lutescens
GACCTACAGACATCAGGCATACTACAGTGGACCTACAGACATCAGGCATACTCATGGTGGACCTACAGACATCAGGCATACTACAGTGGACCTACAGACATCAGGCATACTACAGTGGACCTACAGACATCAGGCATACTACAGTGGACCTGCAGACATCAGGCATACTACAGTGGACCTACAGACATCAGGCATACTCACGGTGGACCTACAGGCATGCAGGTAAACATTTATACCGTAAAATAAAAATATATAAATATTTTTAAAGGATACCTAAATAAAATTCCCCAAGTAGAAAGCAACAAATAAAAAGTAACCTTAGAATATCAGCAAAAGGGAAAGAATATTTGAGCAAAAGAATGCAAGGACAGCAGCTTCCCTTTCCCTTTTCAACTCTAAGGTATATTTGATGCTTGAAATAAAAACTATAACATTGTTTGATGTGGTTTTAAATGGATGTAGAAGAGCTATTGACTGGTAAATTCTTTATGAGGGGAAATAAAGATATATGAAGGTGATTAAGATTCTATACCCCACTTGAACTGACAAAATTGTGCCAAGAGATTGTGATAAGAATATTTACATAATGTGATAGCGTACACTAAAAAACTGTACAAAAACATATGCTAAAACACTAAAGATGAATTAAGATGATATTTTAAAGAGTTCAGGTAACCAACATGAAAATAGTAAAAAGAAATCAAGTAATATAGACAGAGAAAAAGGATTCATAACCCCAATACATCAGTAAGTACACTAAATATCAATGGTCTAAATCTACAAGTAAAAAGGCAGACTGGAAGTTTGAAATGTGAAAACAAAAGACCTATTTAGACATTGTCCTCAAGAAACTCACCTCAGATAGCCATACTGACAGGTAGAAAAAGGAAATAAAGTAAGTTACCAAATTAGAAATGGCTCCATATTTAAGAGCAAAGAAAATTACCAGAAAACAGAATATTCTCTACTGATAAAATAATTTCTCCACTATGAAGACACACGAGTTCTAACGGGGTACACCAAGCAACAGAGCTATGAATACGTGAAGCAAAATAACAGACTTGGGGAATGTGACCTTGATGAGAAAAAGGGAGCACACCTGGGGGAGAGATGACCAATAAGAAGAGCAGGGAGCTAGGTCTAAGTGTTTCTGAGCCCTGGCTATCAGGTGAATTAGCATTTCTAAGCCACGAGCTGGTACTAAAACACCAGAATTTTGTTTGTTTGTTTGTTTAATTCTGAACTTCCCAAAAGTAGTTTTGACAGAACATGAATCCCATGAGATGCTTTGCTAAAGGAAAGGCCGTGGTACTCAGCCCTAAATAGGATATCAGAGTAAATCCACTTACATTAGTGACCTCACAACCCCCTCCCCTCTCAGCCACTGATAGGGAGCAAGGAGGCAAACACGAAGAAGACCAAGAAACTAAAAGCATCTAAACCAACTGATGGAATTGGATCTACAGAACAATTCGTTTGACGAGACCAGAACATACTCTCTTCTCAGGTACCTACAGAACATACACATCACTCCCACAATGACACCATCTACAGTCACATCTTGTCTTCCAGTTTGTGACCCACAGATTTGAACCAGGATCTTTGTGTGACCCCTGGGTTAAACCTGAAGGCTACACAACTGGAGACCACAGGTTCCCTCACCTCTAAGATCCACCAGTAGCTAATTGTGCAGCAGAGAGAGAGAGGGGGGATGTGCCCCTGTAGAATCTGTGGCTGCCTGTTGACAAACCCAGTCTCCTATCAACCCCAGGCACATGTTCACAGCTGCTGTGAGCTGGTGTTTCCAGTGGCTTTGTCATGCCCAGAAGACAGTGATTTGTAGCCCTTACCCCTTTCTTCCTGCTCTCATGTTGCCTCATCCCCTGTGTTCCCTCCTCTCCCCAGCTCCCCTCCGAGCTTCAAGCAGATGCTCTGATATCCTATTTGGGGCTGAATACTCAGCTGTCATGTATTCTCAGCACCTTGAAGCCATGGAGCTCTGCTTTTACTGCAAAGAGAAGCTTCTCTGAGTAAGGATGAGATTAGCACAGGTGGCTGATAGGGTGGTGGAAGCATGCCAAACATTTTCAAAATACCAGTTATGTGAATGTATGTGTACATCTATATAAATAAACATAAAGGCATATTAATAAAGCATCTGTTGTAAATTGTTATACAGTTAATGTATAAAGCAAGTCAAATTAGAATGTGGGTCTTTATGTAAAATAATTCTTATTTTATGCCCATGAGTAATTTTTGTCAATAAAACATTGTTATTTTTGTCTGTAATATCCTTTTAAGCTATTTTCAGAAAGATTTCCCAAAATTCAAAGTTAAGCTCTTAGCAACTACTGCTAACTATGATTCTACAATGTTGTCAGAATTATTTCTTGACTCCAGTTAGGTAGGACTTACATCTTGTGTCTTGACCAGCTCTTCTTGATTCTTGCTTTCCCAAATTCAGGCCTGAAAGCAAAAGAATGTCATCAAATGCCTTAAGCAGCTTAAACCATCTTCAGGTTGCTACAAGTGGCTTCTAACAGATGGTCCCCTTCATCCTGTGACAAGGAGGACAACGTGGATAGTCAGATTGCTAAATATCCTTTGACTTTTAATTAATTTAAAACTAACATGAGCTCTCTTTTGCCTATTGAACTTAGTCATAAAAAGATGATAAGTTAAAATTAAAGCTGACATTTTCCATAGTTAACCATATTTATGTAAAATATGTTAACAAAATATATTCCAAGGGTTATACTTTTGTTTTAGGTTTTAAAAAAAAGCATGCTTATTGGGCGGAGAAAGTTCACAAGGCCCCACTCCCGAGCTAAGAGCTACTGGCAGTTGATAGACTGAAGGAGGGGGCTCAGTTTTCTTTTTAGGTTCCTCCTAAGTTGCCCAAGCTCCCGTGGATGGCCTTATATACATGTGCAGATGGTTCTAATTGGAGTTAATAAGCTGTAAAGAAAAAACATATGAAGTTGGGAGGGAGATGAGGGACTTCTGGGAGGAGTGTACAGTGAATATGGTCCAAATACATTGTGTATGTTTATAAAGTCCTCAAAGAATTGATAATCAAAATTAAATACGAAAAATAGAAGCATGTTTATGCTTAAACAACAAACTTATCATAACAGTTATGTGCCAAAAGATTTTTTCTTTTAAGAGTCCAGGCTTACAACATTACTTTCCTTTTCAGCCATGCAAAGTCTGAGCAAGCTGACAAGGGTGTCAGCTCAACCACAGAGACCTGTTAAACATTTTGGTCTTTCCTTGGGTATAGCGGCCCCTGTTTGCCTGTCTTAGCTAAGAGTCATATCTGCCGCAGCAGGGCTTTTAGAAGCCTTAAGCCAACTCAACTGAGTCAGGACCCCAACTAAACTCAGTAACTTCCCTGTTGCTTTTATTGATGGGGATGCTCAGCCACCCCTCCAGTGCAGCTTTCTTGACTCTCCTCCGGGCATTGCTGTAACACCCTAAAGTCTCTGATCATGCACCCTCGTGCTTAGAAAAAGATGTCCGTGGTCTGGTAACTCTGGTTTGAGATCACCATACCCTCTGCAGACCTTCTAGTATTCCCTCTGATACTCCTGACTTAATTCTTATATGTAGCTAAAGAAGAAAAACTAGAAACTGCTAATATTATATTATTATCACTGGCTTGAATTTACTCTTGGAATACAAATTTCTTCTAGAAATAAAATGTTCGGATGGCTGAATAAACTGTCCTCAGTTATACATGCCAGCTGAGAAAAGATAAAAGATATCTACACTGGTATAAAGTGTATGAATTTGGGTGAATCCATGAATTCAAAATGAGATCCTTTAGGCTAAGATGGGCCATACATCAAATCTCAGATTCGGAAGGCTAAACTGGGGTAATTTCAAGTTTGAGGACAACCTGGGCTACATAGTAAGATACTAGAAAAGGGTGGAGGAGAGGGGATGACAGGAAGGGGAAGGAGACTCTCTAGACACTCTAAGAACTTCTATAAAACAGTAAATGAACTTAAGAACCATGGGGTAATTTGCTATTATAGAAGGAGCTAGAGTAAAAGTTCTATAGTAAAAGTTGTAAAAATTGATTCCAGATACTCCCAACAGCAGTGGTCAGTTAGCAGTGATGTTAAGCCAGGATGATGGGGTAATTTAAAGGATTGTCAAAAATACCCCCATGTGTGCCCTAAGTGCAGTAACACACCCCTCATGCAGCCATAAGAGCAGACCATGGACAATCAAAGCCTAGAGATCTTCTGAAAATCTATGCCCTAAAGGTCTATGGCGTTACACTGGTCCTTATTTCTAACCAGATTGTATAAAGCCTTGTCTTCACTGGAGAGCTTTGGCTGTGACAATGGGGGATGGAGGGGAGTAGCTTACTTTACCTTCCCAATTCAGGAAGTTCCAAGTCTCCTCTTCAGTCAGAGACACATCCTTCCCTGTTGGGCCTGCTAAAGAACATCATGGGTTTGTCTGTTACATATAACTTCTTTATCATCATCCACAAACATCAGCAAAGGTATTGAGAACCAAGGGAATTCTAAAACCCTCAACCTGGTGGTGGTGATGGTGGCATACACCTTTAATCCCAGCACTCAAGAGACAGAGGTAGGTAAATCTCTGTGAATTCTAGACCAGCCTGGTCTACAGAGAAAATTCCAGGACAGCCAGGGCTACACAGAGAAATCTTGTTAAAAAAAAAAAGTGAACAAAAAACAGCAAAAAGAGGGCTGGACTTGTAACTTGTAGCTCAATCGTAGAGTGCCTGCCTAGCTCACATGATTCCCCAGTATGATAAAAGAAAAAGAAAAGAAAAACTAAAGCTCTCCACCTGCAGCTGTCTCCTGCTATGATGGTTTGAAGGAAAATGGTCCCCATAGGGCCACATTGTATTAGGAGGTGTGATTCTGTTGAAGTAAGTGTGATTGTACTGGAGGAAGTGTGTCACCAAGGGTGAGTGGACTTCAAATGCTCAGAAGCTCAAGCCAGACCCAGTGGCTCACTCTCTTTTCCTCTCAGCTACTCTCCAGGACTATGTCTGCTTGCATACCCCTATGCTTCCCACCGTGATGATAATGGACTGAACCTCTGAACTGTGAGCCAGCTCCAGTGAAATGCTTTTCTTTATAAGAGTGGCTGCGGTCATGGTGTCTCTTCATAGCAATAGAACGCTGAATAAGACTCTTGCCGTGCCACTGGCCTTCTCCTGAAGAGTAACTAACCACCTCCCTCCAAGTTCCTAAGAGGGGCTAACGTGGGGGTTGCTTCCAGTCCTGGAATCTACTCTTTTATTCCCAATGGAGGACTACAAGAAACTGGTGCCTTCAAAGGGCTCCCCCGGGTAGCTTCTGTGCAATCTGAATACTAGACAACTGGTCTTTTGGAAGAGGCATCAGGAAAAACTCTCATGAATCTTTATGGAAAAGACCTCAGGGAACTGTGAGAAACAAACCCAGCCAAAAGATTTCATTCATTTTAACCTCGCACCATGCTACTCAACGAAAATGGTGCTTGTAGCCAAATATTAGGTGTGTGCTACTTAAAGAGTCCTTGCTGGGCAGTGGTGGTAAATGCCTTTGATCCCAGCTCTTGGGAGGCAGAGGCAGGCAGAGCTCTTTGAGTTCAAGGCCAGTTTGCTCTACAAGAGCTAGTTCCAGGGCAGGCTCCAAAGCTACAGAGAAACCCTGTCTCGAAAAAACAAAACAAAAAAGAAAGAGAGGAAGAGCGAGAGAAAGAAAAGAAAAGAAAAAGAAAACAAGAAAAGAATCCTTACCCTGAATGTTGTGGGAGTTCACGGCTGCTAAGTTTCAGAAGCAGGCTGCCTCTGCTATAGCTGTGGACAGTCACTGATTGTAGAAATAGGTAGCTTCAGACAAGACGTAACAAAACATGCGTTCTGATCTTCCGTAGTCACCCTACAACCAACATGTCCATTTTTAATTGTGGCCACCTCTATTACCTGATTCAGTAACCCTTCTCTCCCTCTGTCATTCCGAACCAATATGGTCTTTTGCTGCTCAGGGGGAAGAAAGCTAATTTCTTTGTAATCTTTTTTTTAACATAGATCATAAATGCTGTTTTGAATTTAATTGATTGCTCACAAAGCTTAATAACTCTTAGGAGAAAAAGCATTCCAAAAATAAATTTTCTTTCCATATCCCACTAATGCTTAAGGATCTGTTGCATAATTAATTCCAGACATCAGTCTTTTAGTTTTTAAAATTACATTTACTTACTGTATGTGTGTGCAAGTGTGCAGTCACAAATGAGTATATATGAAAGTACTTACACACACACACACAGTCACACATAGAGATGTCATACTGTGTGTGTACAAATTAGAGGACATCCTGACGGACTTTGTTCTTTCCTTCTACAATGTGGGTCTCAGGGATTAGACTCAGGTCCTCAGACTTAGCTACAAGCATCTTCACCAACTGAGCTGTATAAGCAGCCACAGACATCATCTTATAAACATCATACACAGACTTCACATCAACAACATCCCATTCTGTCAAGGTCTTTACACCACATCGGAAAACCTAATCTTCAGAAATGTGAACCAAAAAATCCATCTTCTACTGGGGAAAAAAAAAGTCATTTCAATTCAGCAGTTACCCCCCAAAGCTCATTTGTGTCATGATCAATGACTGTTAAATGCCCCTAATAATATAGTCTGCCCCATATTGACGCACAAGAACTTGTCCTGAGAAGCTAAGATGGTCTAAATACCATCCCTTCTGTGAACCATGTTTCCTCCTCGATTCCCAAAGGATTCAAAGAAACCTCCAGAAGAAGCAAACACGGGACACTTGAACAAAACACTGGTGAAAGACTCAGATCCCTATATTAAATATGATATGAGCAGAAGCTAGCACAGCAGGGATGATAGAGTTAGGGATGGTTGTCCAAAATTAGTGTCTGATCCCAGAAAAAAGGCATATCTTTTTCTTGTTCTTGTTTTAAATTTGAATTCATTAAGCGGAGCTGTCACGAGGAACCACATTAACCTTAGTGTTTTCTTAGCTAGAATAAAAATTTCAGGTTGCACCTGCATAAATGACACACAACAGTCCCTGAGTGTGAAAAGACCCCCTGAATGATGAGGAAGAGTGCGTGCACACACACACACACACACACACACTGATGAGGAAGAGTACAGGCACACGCATGTGCACACACACACACACAGAGATTTGAGGAATGTTTACATATTGCCTGGGTTCTAGCCTCCTTGTTCCCAAAGTCTATTACAGAACTAATTACCACATTTATTTCTGAAAACTCTTGTCTTCTGAACTCTATTCCCCAAAGACCTCACAGCAGCACAAAGCCTGTATGTAATAGGTCCTTTCTCACACTTTCTCCCTGAGACACACATTTTCCAGTTGTTTACATGTAAGATCTTGAAGATGGAAGCACCCCTTCAACAATTAAGAGATACACAAAAGAGAAATAAAAAGATTTTCTTGCTCATAGGTTCTGGCAGGTACAGAGCTTGCCTAGAAGCTACACACACCCAAGTTGGAAGGTGTAGGTAGGGAAAGAGACAGGAACTCATGGAGGAATGACTTTATTGGGGCCAGGCCTCCCATGATGGAGCCATGGAATCAGGCACAAGATCCAGAAGTAGCACTGTGTATCTTCACAGTGCATGTGGGGTACAGTGGCCAGGAAGAACAGCCAAGGAGGGTGTATTAGCTTTTCCACAGGAAGCGGTCATCAGGAGGTGGGAGGATATGACAGCCATGTAGACTGAAGCTATCTGGATCAATCACACTGAGTATCTCTGGTAAGGTGCTAGAACCAGAAACTCTCAAGAGTGACTGAGTCCTAATTCTGCTTTGAAAAAAAATAAATGCATGTATTTATTTTTATTAGTTCAAATATGTGTTAGGGGTATAGGTCTGTGTACATGAGTGCCCAAAGATCCCAGAGGTATCAGATCACCTGAAGTTGGATTTATTAGCAATTGTGAGCCACCCAACATGGATGCTAGGAATCTATATCTGATTCTCTACATAAACAGTATGTACTCTTAACCAACTCTATAGCCCTTACAATTGAATTTAAAATATACACTTAGGCAACAGAAAATGATAAGAATTCAGCACACCAATAATGTGCACTCACCCTCAATACAAATCCACTGACCCAACTTTGTTCAATTATAGGCATTTTCATAATGACTTTTGACTAGATGGCATTGCCCCTGAGAGTTCATATAATAATCCAAAGAATAAGAAACATAAAGCAAAGCACTAGTTTATGCTACCCAACGATAAAGAAACTAATTTCAGATGCCGCAGGCATGCTCTCCAATTTTCCTTCAGACACTCGTGTAAAAATATGACTCACAAAAATAGCTGGTTTATTATTTTTAAAAGCACATGATATACATGGAATAAATTATCTTTATGAAACTCATCGTCATGTGCAATGAATAAACACCAATAAACAAATTTAAGTACCAAGAAAACTATCTGATCTAAATATTGTCTTGGTTAGGGTTTCTATTGCTGTGAAGAGACGCTCTGACCATGGCAACTCTTATAAAGGAAAACATTTAATTGTGGTGGATCGCTTACAGTCCAGAGGTTCATTGCACAACATGGTGGGATGCAGGCAGACATGGTGCTGGAGAAGTCAGTTAAGAGTTCTACAGGATGCAGGCAACAGGATATGGTCTGAGGCACTTGGAGTAGTTTGAGCACAGGAGAGCTCAAAGCCCACCCGCACAGTGACACACTTCCTCCCACAAGGCCACACCTACTCCAACAAGGCCGCACCTCCTAATAGTGCTATTCCCTATGTGCTTATGGGGGCCAATTACAATCAAACTACCAGAAATATAAAATTTTTAAAAATGGTTTTATTTTCTTGTTTGTTTAATTCTGAACTTCCCAAAGTAGTTTTGACAGAACATGAATCCCATGAGATGCTTCGTTAAAGGAAAGGCCATGGTCAAATCAGTCTGGGAAATACAGTAATCTCTAGTCGCCTTTCCTTTGAGAATTCACAGTGTTCCACAGGGCCCTGCAAAATCACAAGACTGGTTTAGGCAGAGTTTCTCTCCTTCTGTTTGGTTTTGGGTTTTTTCCTATGAAATTTTTCTTGAACATTCTCCAATTCCACAGAACAGCTCATGCTGTGGTGCAGCTTTTCTAGAGTGTGACTTTGATGAGAAAGAGGGAGTACACCTGGGGGAGAGATTAACCAGTAAGAGGAGTAGGGAGCTAGGTCTAAGTGTTTCTGAGCCCTGGCTATCAGGCGAATTAGCATTTCTAAACCTTGAGCTGGTGCCAGCTTCCTATGGTTGTCTTAGTAAAGTACCATAAGCTTGGTGTCTCAAAACACCAGAATTTTATTCTTTTTTTAACATTTATTCATTTACTATGTATACAATATTCTGTCTGTGTGTATGACTGCAGGCCTAACCCTAACCCTAACCCTAACCCCTGAGCCATCTCTCCTGCCCCAGAATTTTATTCTTATTCTCTTATAGTCCTGGGGGCTACATGTCTGTACTCAAGTTGTTGTCAACAGGACTACGCTTTCTTCAAATACTAGACAGATGAATTCTTTTTTGCTGTCTAGCCTCTGGTAGATACCAGCAATGCTTGGCAATTCTTGGTTAACAGATATGTCATTCCAATCTGTGTGATTAGAAGGAGTTGTTTGTTTTTGCTGTTTTTCTGTATCTTCAGATCATCTTTCCATATGTGTCTATGCCTCTGGCTCTTCTCTTCTTTGAGAAGCTTTGATCATATGGAGCTCACTTTACCTGGTATTTATTACCTTGTTCTAACTTACATTGTCAATGGTTCTATCTTCAAATAAGGTTGCATTTCCAGATAAATGGAGTTAAATACGTATAGGTGCTGTTGTGCAGGACATAATTCACCCCACAACAGGGATCTATGGGATCTGTCTCATGAAATAAGTGTAAGGAATTATACATGAGACAGAAAGGATGTGGTGCTGATGCCTGCTGGCCCTGGGTGCAGTGCTCCTTCACTGCTCCACCCTCAAAAATGGGTGTAGACGTCAATCCCTGTCATCTCACTGGTCACACGGATGAACTGTTCAGCTCTCACATTGACTTGGGGTGTTGAGAGTAGATTCTCCTTGGTGTTTTTAGAATGGTGAACTCCAGGGAAACACTGGTTAATCTCAGATTAGTCTAGTAAGTTTTACAGGAGAGGAGAAATTTCTCAAAAACACTCCTCCCTTTAACCCAAGCCTATTCCTTCTAACCCTCTTACACTGATACTGGAGTCAGGATTCTATTAAAATCAAAACAAAAGCTAATGCATCAGAGACCAGATAGAGGTCTAAGAAGGTAGAGATAGATTTGCATTCAATCAAGTCCTTAAGCTCCTTTACAATATAGACCTCATTCCATCTTATGTACCATGGAGTTAGTAAGCATGAGAACTGCCTGGGTTAGGCCACAACCCTGGCCTCTTTACTCATAAAAGTGCGGTCGGGCTTCAAGGACAAAACTAATTACAGTTGTTTCAGGGAAGAACTTATCATCCGCATGGCATGGGAGCCAGCAAATGTGACCACATGTAAACAATCATCAAAAAAGATGGGTCCACATTCTCTTTGGAGGGATGCCTTGCTCAGCCTAGGTAGAGGGTGGAGGGCCTTGATCCTGCCTCAAAGCAATGTGACTTTGTTGACTTCCCATGAGAAGCCTTATCCTCTGAGGAATGGATGGAGGATGGAATGGGAAGGTGAAGGGAGTGAGAGGAGGGAAGGGAGTGGGAACTGGGATTGGTATGAAAAATGAAAAAAAAAGGTAGTTTTTTTAAAAAAAAAAAGATGGATTCACCAAGGAACAGAAGCAACAGATAGATTCACCATTGACCCTACCCATGGGGACTCCTTGAGCATTTAGGAGAAAATGCAGAGCCCACAAGCAGACTTAGTATCAGACCACAGTGGAAATAGAGGAGTCTGGAGCTAGGAAGAGGTCTGGTCAGTGCAGGCAGGCCATGAATGCTAAAGGGTGAGAGAGAATAAAGCTGACTCCCACAGCCCCACTGGCAATAAAACAGCAAAGAGAAACTGGTCAGGACAGCAGCAGATCAGCAGACAGAGATGGCAGATATGGGTCAGGAAAACAATCAGACATAGTGGGTGGCCAGTTAAATGTTGATGAAATGAGTAGCTTACAGAGGCATAGAGAATGTTCTCACAGACCTAGCAAAGCTGCAACTGTTCAAAAGCTCATAGAAGTTGCTTTTATTTATACACAGAAATTCTACACAAATGGAGTTTTCTCCCACCCATCTGTTCCCAAATACTCAAGGGCTACTTCCCAAATAATGGACTCAAAGGTTTAATATTATTTATAAATGCTCGACTGATAGCTAAGGCTTATTTCTATCTCTTACATTTTAAGTTAACCCATATTCTTTATTTACGCTCTGCCATGTGACAGCACGTTCATCTCCTGCTCCCTCTGCATCTCACTGGTATCTCTTTACTCTACCCTTCTCCTTCCCATCATCCTTAGTTTGGTTGCCCCACCTATACTTCCTGCCTGGCCATTAGCCAATCAGCATTTTAGTAAAGCAATTTCTAGTGACAAATCTTTACAGTGTACAAGAGAATTGTTACACAGCATTTCCCCATTCTTGTCTAATTAAAAAGGAAGGTTTTAACTTTGAAAAAATTGAGATTATATACAACAAAACAGTTACCAAGTAATAATTATAGTTACAATATTTAGTCTATTTGTATTTTGCGAAATTTGAGAAAATAATTATCTATTTTATCTTGGTGAGTCTAACTTTTTTCTAATTTAGTTTCCATTGTAGCTAAGTAAAGCTATAATTATGACTATTTAGTCTTCCAATCCATCAAAGACTCCATGAGGATAAAGTGTTACCTAATGACAGGGACATCAGGCCACCTGGAGAGTCACCCTAGTTCCTCTCCAATGTTGGGGCATCTAACTAGAATGTCTTACAGACTTTCCTGTGAAGCAGGTAATTTTGAAGGACTTTCCTACCTTATCTTGGCCAAGTTCATCAGTTGTGTTTCTTGTGTCCTGCTGGTCCAGTTTGAACAGTAACTGTCAGCAACTGAGACAAGGGCAGTTTCTTTGTCCAGTGGCTAACTTTTGACACAAACAAAATGAACTCCATATGGCATTTCTTCAAAGCCCAACATCTTCTTTGAAGTAGATTGTTGCTGCCAGGAGCAACAATGAGATGTGTCTCACTGTCATGAAAAGCCTTAAATTATTAAACATACTAAATGTCATATTCTGTAGGTTTTTGAAGTGTTTGAAGATTACCTACCTATCTGAAATACAACTCTGTATGACCTTGAATATATATCTAACATATATAAGTCTGGCTATTATATATGACTATTAATCTGTATTTCTTAATTATACATTACATTTTTAATGAACTACATAAACATAATAGCTTAAACAAGAGTAGAAATATGATGTAGGTGGGTCATCTGTCTATGTGTTACTTTCATTGGTTAATAAA
>LOEQ01001061.1:389726-399803 GCA_001685075.1 Bramus lutescens
TGTGTGTGTGTGTGTGTGTGTGTGTGAATCCAGTTTTTATGGGATTCCTGAGTGTGTAAATGAATGGTTCTCTGATTCTTGTACCTTCTCTTGGGTTTTTTTTCCTCGGTTTGTTTTGTCCAATTCTGATGTGTTAGTTTTTGTTCTGTTTCATTTTATTTTTATCTCTTAGAAGTCTGTTTTCTAATCAGCAAGACAGAAAGAGAGTAGATCCAGACAAGAGGGGAGATGGGAAGGAACTGGGAGGAGTAGAGGGAGGGGAAACCATAATCAGGATATATTACATGAGAAAAAAAAATCTGTTTTCAAAGGAAAATCAAAAGAACCAGAGGACAGAGTTCTGTGAGGCACTGGTATCTGGACATGAGATGCCAGAGGACAGAATTCTGTGAGGCACTGGTATCTGGACATGAGATGCCAGCTGTACTCGTGAACTCACAACAGCTGTGACACTGGTCAACCTCCAGCACAGACAGAGGAGGAGACCATGGACACCATGCCCAGCTGAGGAACTGTTGGAAGTTGAGGAAGATGATCGAAACATACGAGATCTGACCACTGGCAGGTTGCCTATGATCACTGGATCATGTGGGTAGCCACACACACACACATACATATAGACAGCACTATTTGGATTCAGTGGGCTAGGAGAAAGGATGAGGCTGTATTGGGAAGATCCAACTGATGCCAGAGGAGGGGAGTTGGAGATATAATCGGCTCAAAATACATCATATACAGGCATGAAATTGTTAGAGAATAATAAAGCATTCTGAATAAGGATGTGTTAGTTAATGTTTCTGTTGCTGTGGTAAAACAGCATGACCATAAACAGCTTGAGGAAGGAAGGATTAATTTCAGCTTACAGCTCTCAGATCACTCTCAATTGCTGGACGAAGTCAGGGAAGGAACTCAGGCAGGGTAGGAACCTGGAAGCAGGAGCTGATGTCAAAGCCTTAAGGAACACTGCTTGCTGGCTGGCTCCTCATGGCTTGCTAAGCCTGCCCTCTTATAGTACCCAGGAGCACCAGCCCAGGGGTGGTAGGTACCACACACAGTGAGCTGGGTCTTCTCACGTCAATCATCAAAAAAAAAAACATACCACAGGCTTGCCCATGGGCCAATCTGATGGAGTCGTTTCTCAATCAGGTTCCTGCTTCTCAAACCACTCTAACTTGTGTCAAGTTGACATAAATCTAGCCGGTACAATAAGCAAACCAACCACAACCATGATTACAACTGCTTTGCTGAATTCTGAGACTCCTTACAGTAAACCATTGAAACTGAGGGTGACTTTGGGAAACCCCCTCCAATACGTGAACTATTGTTTAATCAAAGTTCATATTTTTGCCTTAACAAGGCATGGCTCCTTCAGTGTTAAATTCTTGCAAAGTCTTTCAATGTGGACAGTGCCTTTCCGTAGTCACCTTTACACCTCTGTCTCCCAATACACAGACTGCGTGTACACTGGACCCTCTACAAAGATCAAATGGGATTGAAATTGAAGTTTCGGATTACAGTGTGGCATTACCTATAGCCAGCACTATCTTATTCTTTCTCTCAGGCCTAGACAAGAATAGCTCCAAATTACTGCTCGAAGCAGGATTCTACCCTGGCTCTGCCTCACCCACTCAACACAGAGCAGCTGAGACTGAGTGATGCCTATCCCACCTGATGGACATAAGATGAAAAACTCTTCCCAGCTTTCTCCTTGACCCTGGGCTCACTGCTGCAGAGTGACCAAGGCCTATGTGTCTGAGCCCTGTCTCTAAAAATAAAAACAGTAAAAAAAAAAAAAAAGAGAACAGAGAATTTTCACCAGACTATCAAGACAGATTAGGAATGAAGGGAAGAAGGGATGAAGGGTCTCTTCAAAACTAGTTCTAGGAGAATGGGTATCCATAGATAGGAATGGAATCCAAGTAAACACAGCTCCTGATAGTTGTCTCTCTGGAAGCCAGACAGGAAGCATAAGACTTACCCGAAAGGTAAACTGGACATCCCAGTGCAATCCCACTCTCAGAATAAACCTGCAGCTCGCACAGCCTCAAATCCAGCTGTAGCTTTGATGAGACAGTTCTCATCCCCTGTATGGCAGGTGGGACCAAGGGAGAGGAATCCCATCTTGTCACTTGGTATCATTTAGAGGGCAGTTGGTCTCTACATCTTGAGAGAGACTTAGGGGGAAATGGGAAACTCTAAGTCATGGGGCCTGAGCTTAACATACTGCACACTCAGGGTGAAAAACTCCCCTGAGAGGCGCGTGTAGAGAGTTGAGAGGGTCACAAGCTGACAAGGAAAAGGTACAGGCAGCAGGAGGATCCATCCAGACAGTGAAGTGCAGAGAGAAAGCCAGTTCTCCCACCCCACCCCCCGCCTTTGTGGCAGGGAGACAGTGGGAGAGACCTCATAACCTAAAAATAAACCTGGGGTTAAATATCCCTGAGCCTGAGGTGGACAAACTCTGAAGCCTTCTCTGCCATCCATGCTGTAGTTTCTGGGGGTGCTAAACTGCCCTCAGAATATTTGACACCCACAGCAGCAATCCCTCATAAAATAAACAATACTTTGGGGGATTAGAAAGCATAAACACAGGCTATCTGCTGCAGCATGGCTGCTTCTCCACACCCAATGCACTTGGGAGACAGCTACTAGAACATTAGCATCACGAGGGCATAGGATCCGGAGAGTGGGGGATCTCAAGAGGAAGGGAGAGTCAGCCCAGCACTTAGACTCCAATGCTGACCAGGGCCAGCAGACGGCCCTAAGGTGCCAAGAATGAGAGCTATCCATGTGGAGAGAACTCTGGTGGACATTGTCCAACTTGGCCAACACAGGCTCAATCCCAGTCTAAACCACAGGGAGGAGAAGGCTCCACACGGTCATCCAACCTATCTCCCCGAGACTACCTGTGCCCAGAACTGCTGGTCTCCAATTTCTGCAGACCTAGAAAAATGATGTCCCAGCACTCTGTCTACTTTCCTTCCTCTTTACTTTGGGCTTGATGGTTTCCAGATGCTGTCTCCTTTTCTTATTTTACTAAACTTTCAGTGGCATTTTTATTTTGTCATGCTTATTTTTTTTATTTTGTTTTTACTTTTCATTCCCAATAATGCATTCATATAATTTTACTTATGTAGGTTTTTTTATAATTGTTCAATTTTCTATTCTTTTTTTCTTCTTCCCCTCATGGTTCCTCTTTTATAAGCTCTCATGTTTTAAATTGCATTCCCTATCTTACACGTTGCTTAATTTTATCTTTAATTTTCTCACTATTGGGAATGTTTGTGTGCTGTTTTCCTTTTTTATTTCTTCAGCTAATCTAATTTCCTCATTTTTCCAGTGTCTTGCTGTTTTCAATTCTCCTCCCTAAAAGGCTCTTCTTCATGTTTCTTTTCATTTACTCAGCTCTGTTTCTCCTCTATCTTTTCCTTCCTCTGCCTCCTCCTTCTTTAATCTCACTTTATATGTCATCTCCACATTTAACCTAAATGGTTTTAACTCTGTAGCACACTCTGCATTAGTTTTTTCATTTCACGAGAACAAATAAATAAAAGAGACCGGTCTAGTTACTTTTCTATTGCTGTGAGGACACTTTGACAAGGCAACTTATGGAAGAACGCACTTACTGGAGGATCACAGTTCCAGGGGATTAGGGTCCATGACCACCATGGCAGGGAGCATGGCAGCAGGTAAACAGCCATGGTGCTGGAGCAGTTGAGCGCTCACATCTTGATCCTCAAGTCTAAGGCAAAGAGAACTAACTGAAGTTGGTGTGGGCTTCCAAGCTGACACACCTCCTCCAACATAGCCACACTAATCTTCTCAAACATTTCTACTAACTGGGAACCAAGTATTCGAACATATGAGCCTATAGGAGTCATTCTTATTCAAACCACCACAGAAACCTAGGAAGGAATCCATTGTATCCAACACAGTAAAATAAGTAGCCTCTAATCCTAATAGGGAGAAAGTAAAGAAAAAACAAGGATATAACCAGAAAAACAACCATAAAACTAAAGGAACTAATAAACACCTTTCAAAAGTAACCTAAACTGTAAATGGCCTCAACTTACCAATAAAGAGAAATAAACTAGTTGATAGAAAACTAAATTAAAACAAGTTGATTAAAAAACAAAATCCAGCTATTGGTGGTCTCTAAGAAACATGCCTCACTAGCAACAACACACAAAAGCTGAGCCTCCAAGGAGGGAAGCCAATCTATCAAGCAAATGAAGGAAGCTGAAAGGAAGCTAGCATTGCTATACAATATCAGATAAAGTAGGCTTCAAGTCAAAATTAGAAGACACAAAGGAAGCCCCTAGATATTAACAAAGGGAGCAATTTATAAAGAAGACATAACAATTATAAATATATATGCAACAAATGTTGGAGCTCTCAATTCCATAAAACAAACTCCAATGAACATTAACGGTCAGATAGGTATTGAGACAATAACAGTAGTTGATTTCAATACCCCACTATCATATTTAGATTAATCATCCAACTAAAATAAAACTATACCATACAGAAGATACTGAAAAAAAAAAACTATACCATACAGGGAAGGAACTTGACAGCTGCGTATGGAACAGTCATCCAATAGATATGAAAAGATATTCTTTTCAGACGTATATGGAATATTCCCCAAAAGAGATTATATTCTAGGTCCCAAAAATAAGCCTTAAAATACAAAAAGGTTAAAGTCATTTCTTTTATATAGTCATAGCAAAAAGGAATAAACTAAAAATCAATTGCAAAAGAAACTACATAATCCTTGAACTCCGAACAATGCACTCTTGAATGAATAGCACATTAGATCTCAGAAAAGTCCTGGACAAATAACTGAGAAACCGGGAACAAAAGGCTAGCAGAGGTGCCTATTTAACATAGCAAAGTAAATCCCACTGCCAGACTCTCAGTATGGTAAGCTCCTGTTACAGAGTCACCCTGGATGGCACACCCTGCCCCCACCCTAAACCTCTCCAGCCTCTGAGTTTCCCTTCCCTTCCCCCAGCTTCTTGNGACTCCCATGAAAGCCTAGCCGCTTTGGCTTCCGGATCGCTTGCTCCCTCTCTATCTCCTCTATGACCCGGTACAACCTGCTGATTTTGTTCAGTCTGGACCCTTCCAGATGCCTCTGGCTGTGTTCTTCCTCACATCTACAATAAACCTTCTCTGCAGCCATAACTAGGGCCAGCCATGTCTTTATTTTTATTCACAGTGGATCACTGATGAAATAAGGGAGGATGTTCAATAGTTCATGGAATCAAATTAAATTACAATTTACAGAATCTTTGGGATGGAACTAAGGAAATTCTAATAGCAAAGTTTATAGCTATGACTGCTTATGTCAAAAAAAATCTGAGAGATCTTAAATAAACAAAGAAATTCTTTGAAAGCTTGCATTTTAAAGGCTATGAAAACTCAACAGTATTTTCTGAGATGTTTTGCCACATAATGCTTCATTTGGGTATCTTATTTTTAACCTCACTTGTCTTTTGCTTACATATTAGGTGTTCTGATTTAGGGGAGGGGTGGATATGTGCATGTGTGTGTATCTATATGTATGTGTATCTACATGTGTGTGTATCTACATGTATATCTACATGTGTATGAATATATTATATGTGTGAATATATATTATATGTATATATATTTCTTCCATTTTTTTCTGTTTTGTTGTTGTTGCTACTGTTTGGTCTCTTTTCTCTCTTTCTCTCTCTCTCTGCCTGTTTGCTTTGTTTTATTCTGGTTTGTTTGTTTATTGGTTTACTTGCTTTCTAAAGACAAAGGAAAGAAGGTGCAGAGTTGAATGCTAGGTGGGGAGGTGGGAAAGGATCTAGGGAGAAACAAGGGGGTAACCATAATCAGAATATACTATATAAAAATTATTTTCAATAAAAATAAATGAATAAGTTCCTAGACAAATATGAACTACCAAAATTAAATCATCTACTTAAACAGATGCATAGAAATCAACAAGGTTGAAGTAGTGATAAAGGTTCCTAACAAAGAAAAAGCCAGTGGGATCAAGGCTGTATCCCACCAAACCTTTAGATGAAATCTAACACCAGTGCTCCTTAAAGGATTCCACAAGAGAGGAATGAAAAGGACATTGCCACACCCAATCCACACAACCGACATCAACCTGATACCAAAAATGACACACACCCCAAAGACTACAGTAGGATGACTTCCCTAATGAAGACAGACATAGGCTTCCTGATAATACACTGGCCAGCTGAATTCCAGGACACACTACATGGCTGTAGGGTTCAGAGCACTTGCTGTACAAACACAAGGACCTGAGCTTGACCCCGGCACCCACATAAAAGCCAGGCATGGGTCATTTTTTTATTCAGCACAAGGGAGGCTGCTCTTGCTTGCTGTCCACCATACATGCTAGAGGGAGCAAAGCCTGGCCTCTTTTTACATAACAGTTTTATTGATAATCTGGAAATATCACATAACATGCCCCAATCACATTCACTTCCAAGTCCTCCCAGGTCTACCCCTCCCCTCCACACACACACCTTTATGACCTCCCTCAAAATGAGAAGAAAACAGAAGAAAAAAATAGAAAAAGAGAAAAATCAAGTCCAGTTTGTGTTGTGACTCACTGGAGCATGATCAAGCTCCCAGTGAGCAGCCCCTTAAGGAAAACTGAGTCCTCCCCATCCCACCTCCACCCCCACCCCCACCAGAAGTCATCAACCATGAGGAGCTACACTTCAGCATCTTTATCACAGTTCTTGTCAATTACTTCCTGTCTAGACTGTTTCTACGTCTCTCACTCTCTACTGTGAATCTGCAGTTATGAATCACACCGCAACAGGTATTTCCTTGCTGCCTATAGTCAGCGGCAGCATGGATCATGAGCTGCCACATGATTTCTGGCTGCAGAACAGACCACATGCATCAATATGGCTTAAGGAGGCCGCACGGACCACAGACATACCCGTGGACTTCAGTGGCAACATAGGCCACGGACATCACCCCCCCACACGCACATGCCACAGCTGGATCTCAGACATCAACATGGCCCCTGGTGGCAGCACACAGTACAGATAGCAACATGGCTTCAGGAGGCAGCCCAGGCCACACGCATCAACGTGACTTCCATTAGCAGCACAGTCTACGGACATCAAAAGGCTTCAGGGAAAATCACAGACCACAAACATCCACATGCCATTTGGTAGCAACAACGGGCCACAGACATCCACATGGCCCCCAGCCACAGCATTATCAAGGACATTAACATGGATGGCCCTTAGAGGCAACACAGAATATCAACGTGATCTCAGGTGGCAGCACTGGCCACACACATACACACACACACACACACACACACACACACACACTCATACACACGGCCTTCAGTGGTAACATAAACCATGACATCAACATGACCTCTAGCGGGAACACAGGCCACAGATATCCCCACACAGTCTCCCATAGCAGTACAGACCATAGACAGTGACTTGGATTCAGGTGGCAGCCCAGATCATTCCCTGGGCCTCCAGGGTAATATAGGCCACAGACACCAACACAACCATTGGGGGCAGCAAGGCCACAGACACCAATGTGGCCCTCAGCAGCAGCACAATCCACAGATATCAACATGGCTTCAGGTGGCAGTTCAGACCACGGACATCATCCACTTGTGTGAAAGCGAGAGAGTTGCTGTAAGGTACTGTGGTCTGAGCAGTAGCTAGATTCTAGCACCATGCTTTTTACAGAAAATGTACTGCCAGAGACGAAAGGCCTTGCTTGGTTTATCTCAGCTGAGCTGTCATTGTACGCGTTCAGCACTGTTAACAAGAGCAGGCACTCCATGACAAGCCCCTGCAAAGTGACTCACTTGTGTTGCTGGGAAGGATGGAAAAGGTACCATGTAAATGCAGGCATGGGAAATGAATGGGACCGAGATGCATGGCGTCAAAGCACAAAGAATAAGTAAAAAGAAAGTTAAAAAAAGAAACGTATGCCAATTTAGTAGACATATATAATGTCAAACAGAGACACACATACTCAAGAGGTAAACACTCATATTTGAACAAGATTCCACAGTTACCTGTGCTAATAATTTGATAACTATGTGGTATTTGAATTCTGTTAATGAATACATAATCAAGTATTTTCATCAGACTTGAATTCAAGTTGGTGTGAGTAATTTCAGTAAAGGGATTCACTGTTTTGTTTAAAAAAAAAAAAAGAAAAGAAAAGAAAAAGATTCCATGCATACATGCGTCTTCCAAACTCTCTTAAATGTGTCCTACTTTGTCTCCATTTCCCTGACGTCTGCAGACTCTTCTTCCTCATAGCCACACCCCGTGGAGCCCCACCATACACACCCTACTACAGAAACCATGAAGCAAAAGTCCAGCCACTCAGCAGCAGACTGAGGGGAGGAAGCTGCCGTGTGCTTCTCACGGACACAGCATCTTGTACTGAAGTCTGAAGAAGTATTTACGCTCAGCATAGTAATGTACTCTAGTAATTTCAGCACTTAGGAAGCTGAGGCAAAAGGATCAAGAGTTGAAAGCCAGCCTGGGCACACACACAAAAAGACCCGGTTTAAAAATAACCTGAGGAGTGACTATAGGAATGGCTTGCTATTGTATGCATGCTGGGTAAGACTTTTACTGTGGGTGGCAAATATCTCTGTTGAGGTTGGAGCAAGAGAGGTGCTTAACGAAGTTGAAGGAAGGTGTTTGCAGCTGACACCGCTAAGGAAAATGAATTTCAGTACTTTGCACGGACTGGTCAGGTGGTTCAAATCTGGAGACCAAGTCTTCAGACTGCACTTGGCCGAGTGTTGGCAAAACCTCAAGCTAGCCAAATTCATGGGGGACCAGCGTACAGCTAATTAATCTACCATGGGCCAATGGGACCGGTATTTGAATTTGCTTATTAACCATTTTCCCCTCTGGAGTAATCTAATTGGAGTTGCCACCCAGATTAGTTGTGCATCTCTGGAGAGCCAGTCTAACCCTTACAGCTATGACATCAGTCTCTACCGTAGGGGATGGTCACTCAGAATCCGAGCTCCATGAGGGCAAGCAGTTTGTTTTGCTTGCTCACTGCTCTATCCTTGGAACATTAAAAGAATTTTGTGGAAGGCTGGCTCCACAAAACATTGGTGCAGGCATGTGCTCACACTCACATTTCTGGGTCCACACGTGTAGCGGCCGGACAACCTCAAGTGTCATTCCTCGAACACTGTCTACAGCGCTGTCCAGGATCTCTCCTTAGCATGGAGTTCACCAAGAAGACAAGGCTGACTGACCAGAGAGTCCCCAGGTCCTGCCTATCTCCACTTCCTCAATACTGGGATTGTGTCATATGCCACCACACCCAGCGGTTCCAGGGGATTGAACTTGGACTCTCATGATTACAAGTCAAGCACTTTTCCTACTGAACTTCTCCCCAGCTCATGGAGCATTTTTAGTTAACATCATTTTAGAACAAATAATTTTTTCTTTCCGTCTCCTTGGATTGGATAGGCTTCTGGGAGCCAATACAGCCATCGCTGAAGAGAATGCAGCTGCCTAGCTGAGGTAATCGTCTTATCGGCCTCCTCCACTGGCATTCTCTTCACTCAGTGTGGTTCTGAAGACCCCGACAGCTTGTGCCCCGACCTCCCTTTCACTCTGAGATCAGCCCTTAGACTGGCACATTCTTTCTCAGACATGCCATCTATAACTCTCTCATTTGCATCCAGCATCCAATGTCTTCTCTTGGTGACTGCATATTGGTACCCTGGTCCTGTTTCTTGAAAGAAGTGATCCAAAGCCTCCCCATCTTCTTGGATGGGATTCTATTCCACATACATTGATTGGTCCTTGTTTCATCCACAAAGGCCAACTGAGTCTCCAAATTCAAGGTTCCCAACTGTCTAGCCAGTGTCTGTAACAAACAGGAATCTGTGGACAGTCAGGATTGGACAGTCAGGAAGCAGCAAGCCCTGAGCTCTGCTTACAGATGTGGAGGCCCTCCTGTGCAGCTGTAACTGTGGCAGGTCTGTGTTGGGAGCTGTGAACCCCCAGATCCTGAATTTCTTGTAAACAACTTGTT
>LOEQ01001061.1:399882-411848 GCA_001685075.1 Bramus lutescens
TTTGGCTGGGGCGTGGCTATCCCTATATAAGCTGCCCCTGGACACAATAAAGGAGGCATTCTTAGGACATTCCTGTTTCAAGGATAAACCGTGTCTCTGTGTCTTTGTGTGTTTCAATCTCCAGCCCCTTGCCCGGTTCACGAACTCTATGGTAGCACATAGAGTGCAGACAGGCATGGTGCCCTACAGGTCTGGTTCCCCGCCTCCCCACTGACGTCAGTAACTGAAGAGCTAGAGCTGAGCAGGAACAAAGATTTCATTGGTAACAATGTGGCCTGCTGGAAAGTAGAGACTCTTGTCAAAACAAACAAGCAAAACCCTCATCTTTAATGGTTGCTGGGCCCCTTGGATGTAGAGCTGAGACAAAGTGCTCATAAACCCTACAGGGCTCTACTTCTCTGGCAAACGGGGTCCCTCAGGGTCCCAGCACTTCAGACCCCTTCACTACAGCGGGTGAAGGAAATAACTAAGGGGAAAACAATCAACTCACAGGCAGTTTTTCCTCAGTATGTCTTTTTATTCTTTCTTCATTGTACTCTAATTCTTAACTTCTTAGCTCTAATTCTCTGTCTCAACTCCAATTCCCATATCAATTCCCTACCTCCTCCTCCTCCTCCTCCTCCTCCTTCTTCTCTTTCTTCTTCTTCTTCTTCTCCTTCTTTTCCTCCTCCTCCCTCCTCCCCCTCCTCCTCCTCCTTCTTCTTCTCCTCCTCCCTCCTCCCCCCTTCTCCTCCTCCTTCTTTTTCTTCTTCTCCTTCTTTTCCTCCTCCTCCTCCCCTCCTCCTCCCTCCTCCCCCCTCCTCCTCCTCCTCCTTCTTCTTCTTCTCCTTCTTTTCCTCCTCNTCCAATTTCCTATCTCTGCTAACATCTGGGGTGCTTCTGCCCTCACTTGTCTTCCCACTTCCCTTCTCTTTGCTCTTACCCAGTTATATAGACCCACAAAACCTTATGGGTGTAGGTAACCAGGCAATCTGCATAAGCAAACAAGGGAAGTTTATGGCCTTTGGTCCATTAGAATTTTTGTTAAATGTTACTAAGCTTCAGTGCTAGCAAGCTCCTAAGCTTGATGCTTATCAGAGGTGCCAGTGGAGGTTTATCTTCCGCTGGGCTGTGAGTAGATAGTTAATTATCTTTCCTGAGAGTAAGACACAAGCATTAATCTTCTAAAGTCATCAATAAACTGAGGCGAAGGCGAGGTGAAGAGTTAGGAATCTTTTAGTGCAAGGTTAGTTTTAGGTCACCACTTTTCTTATCTATGTGAGGTAAAACAAAGACAAGCTTATTTTTTCGATCTTCATGAGCAGCTATGGATTAACTAACGGCTTTGGGCTGGTAGTAATTCTATGCCCTTGGATGTCTGGAAATGTCTTAAAAGGAATGCTTTTCACCTAGACCCTAAATGCTGACCAAATGCCTGTCAATAAGGTAGTTGCAGGAAGACAGATCTCTATGTTTACATAGGAGAGAGGAGCAAGGACCTGGTAGTGGGAAGCAGGTTTTTTGACTGTGTGACTGTCTTCACGCATAGCTCAAATAGTGTTGAACTGCGGGAGATAAATATCAAATTTGTAACAGAAGGGGAGTCAGCTACAGCATAGAATCTATGGCAAAAAAAGAAAAAAAAAAGCCCAGTCACTTTAAATGCCAACATGCCTTATATCTTAGTTTAAATCTCCAACAAAATCCTTGGCTCTACTGAGTCGCCTCATGAAAAGATGGCTGAGTAACTGCTGTAAAATGTTGTCGCTTGTAACATCTGACACACATGCTGTTGCTACCTCACCGCCATCCCGTCTCCTCAGTTCCTCAGTTCTGTAGTTACCGTTTCTGGTTGGAATGTTCCTTCCTTCCTTCCTTCCTTCCTTCCTTCCTTCCTTCCTTCCTTCCTTNNNTCCTTCCTTCCTTCCTTCCTTTCTTTCTTTCTTTCTTTCTTTTTTCCTTTCTTTCTTCTTCTTTGTCTTCTTCTTATTTTTGAATAGCTAAGCTTGCATTTAACCAGTAGACACAGAACAAAGAGCAAGAAAAAGTAACTTCATCCAGAAGAACAGGTTTAACCCTTTATGAGTCTTCAGTCAAAGTTGCCAAATAAAGACAAATCCACGAAAAACCACTAACATATTTTCTGATCCTGTAACATCTAAAATTGGTGAGTTTCTTTCTTTTAAAGATTTATTTATTTATTATGCATACAATGTTCTATTTGTATGTTTCCATGCATGCCAGAAGAGGCATGTCTTTTTAGATGGCTGTGAGCCACCATGTGGTTGATGGGAATTGAGCTTGGACTTCTGGAAGAGCAGTTAATACTCTTAACCTCTGAATCATCTCTCTAGTCCCCTTCCTTTCTTTCTTGGTTTTATGAGAAAGAGTTTTTCTGTGTAGCCCTGGCTGTCCTGGAACTTGATCTGTAGACCAGGCTGACCTCAAACTCACAGAGATCCACCTGCCTCTGCCTCCTGAGTGCTGGGATTAAAAGCATGTGCCTCCACCTAAAAATCAGTGACTTTCAAAGTCCACTGAAAAATGGTGACAGGCTTTTCTTAGATTTCCCTCTGTTACTCCTCCAGCCCTCGACTCTGCTCTTCCACTGTTACTTCCAACACAGATGTAGCACCTTAGAGCTCTAGCTCGATCCCATGTTCATCCTAACCACCTGTTATAGGTTGAGTGGGACATAATAAAGTCATTTTGCACAGGAGGACATGGTAGCACTATGCCAGCCCTACTAACAAAATGCAGGTGTCTTAATTAGGCTTTCTATTGCTTTGATAAAACATCACGACCAAAGTAACTTGGGAAGGAAAGGGTTTATTTGGCTTATACTTCCACATCTGTCCCTGAAAAAAGTTAGGGCAGGAACTGATGTAGAGGCCATGGAGGGATGCTGCCAACTGGCCTGCTTTCCCTGACTTGCTCAGTCTGCTTTCTTATAGAACACAAGACCACCAGCTGAGGTTGTGCCACCCACAACGGGATGGGCGCTACCTTACAATCATTAATTAAGACAATGCCTTACAGCTAGAATTTCCTCAACTGAGGTTTCCTACTTTCAGATAACTCTATCTTGTGTGTCAAGTCGACCTAAGCCTAGCCAGCACACAAGCCAAGCCCAATTTATGCTGCTCACATACCAGGAGCCACAGAATGCTGACTCCTCTTCTCCCAGAAGCTATCATCTGTCCATGGCTCCTCAAGAAGGGGTAGAGGAGGACTCATGAGCCACTCACTTACAGAATTTCACTGGCCTGACCTTGTGCGGGCAACGACAGCTATCGTAGGTTCAGGAGTACAACAGACCCACTTCAGGACAGTCCTTCCTGACCTCTGGTTCTCACTACCTTTCTGCCCTCTCCTCCTTCAAATGAGCAGGCATATTACAGATGTCCCATTTGTGACACAAATCCTATCTCTGCCAATGCTCATCAAGTTGAACCCCTGAGCAATTAAAAAGGCATAAATCCCCATGTATGAAGAAATACCAGGCAGAGCTCTGTGAGTTCAAGGCCAGCCTGATCCACAGAGGGAGTTTCAGGATAGCCAAAGCTACACAGCTACACAGGGAAACCCTGTCTCGAAAAACCACAGAAAGAAAAAGGAAGAGGAGGAGGAAAACAGGTGCGGTAGCACACGCCTTTAATCCCAGAACTCGCCTCCGTCTCCGTCCACCTAGAGACACTGTTAAAGGCCAGCCTGGTCTACAAAGGTAGTTCCAGGACAGCCAGGGCTACACAGAGAAACCCTGTCTCAAAAGAACAAAACAAACAAACAAAAAAAGGAGAAAGAAAGAAATACAAAAGCTGGGTGTAGTGGTACTCAGTATTAGCGCATGGAGGCTGAAACAGAAAGATCGTAAGTTCCAGGCCAGTCTTGACTACACAGGGAGATCCTGTTTCAGTAAACCAAGAAAAGGAACCAAAAAGAGGAAGCAATGCTGAGCAAAATTGACCTAGTTTGAGAAGATGATAACATTGTCAGTTAGGGGTTTTTGTTGTTGTTGCTGTTGTTCAAGAGAACTTAGAAGCTAAAGGTCATCCATGACTCGAAACAGAACAAGATGACAGACAAGCGCATAACTAGGGGAAGATAAGAAAAATAGAGGCCCAAACCAGATGGCAAAAGGGGGGGAAGGGCAGGAACGGATTTTTCTATTATTGAAATGTTTACCCATGCAATACATTCTGATCATGGCGTCCCTCCCTCGTCTCCTCCCAGATCCTGCCTACCTGTCACACATGCAACTCCATGACTTTTTTCTCTCTCTTTAGAAAACAAACAGGCAAAAAAGAAATAAAATAAAACAAAACCAAAAAAGCACAGGAAATACACACATACAGACAAAAACAAAACCCATAAAAACACAAGATCAGAAACCATAATACACGAACAAAACACCAGTAAGCTAAGTTTTTTAAAAATTATGAGAAATTACCACTGAGTTCGTTTTGTGTTGACCATCTGCTGTGAGGCATGAGGGCCTGCCCGTGAATGTGGTTTGTCTACTCAGTGAGACTCCTTTGGATAAAGCTGGGTTTTACCCTTACAAGAGATTATCAGATGGAGATAGCCGTAGCTACTAGCCTTTCTCTGTCCCACCTACCAGCTTCCAAATCACAACATGGAGACTTGTTACTAATTATGAAATTCAGCCAATAGCTTAGGCTTGTTTTTAACTAGCTTTTTTAACTTAAATTAACCCATTTCTATTCATTTCCATCCTGCCATGCGGCTCATGGGTTGTTACCTCATTTCTTACACATTGTGTTTCCTCTGCGTCTCCTCGTGACTCCGCCCTTCTTCTCAGCATCTGTGCCTGAAAATTCTGCCTAGCTATTGGCCATTCAGTTTTGTTTGTTTTTTTAAACCAATGAGAGTGTACAAAAAGATTATTCCACAACAGATTACTCCTGGGTTAAAGAGTTATTTTAAAGAAAGAATAAAAGAACATTTAGGAGGGACCTAGCCAATCGCCAACCTAATAAATAATAAGAACCCACCCACAGCACCTAATAAATGAAACCCCAGAATTTCTGTGATTGTCCTACAAGCTTCCACCAGGGAAATACAATTGTATATAAGAAATTAAAAATGACCTGACTTGAGACATCTCAGCAATGCTCTAAGCTAGTCCACAATGGAGAAGTGCTTCAAAATGGGACTTTCTCCCTGGATGGGAAGCAAATCTGCCAGCTCAACACATCAGACGAAGGCTTTTTCGGAAGAGTGATGACTAATAAAAGATTGTCTCCTGTTCGTGTTTTCTCAGGAAGCAACCATGGAATGCAACTGGTCAACATTATAAACACAAGAAGGAAAAGAAGAATGTGGGAAGAAACAGCAGTACTATGCCTATAAAAAGTTAGTCCCAGAAGACCGGCTAGCAGTGGTGTGTACCAGCGGAGGGGGACACCCACAGCAGCCAGCAGAAAGGGTGAGAACGCTAACAAGAAATTTCAGAGGTGGGGCTTGCAACATGTTTTACAGATTACAAAAGGTGTTTAGGAAGGGAAAGGGGGATTGGTAAAAAAAGAAAAATGAGTAAATTTTCAAAGTGAGAAAAGTGTTAACTTTTGGGCAGCTGAAATACTGTATAAAAGGGGAATGCAATTGTTATTGTGTGGCTCAGCACTAGCATTCCTGGATCGAGGGGAAACTGAAGAAGCCCGAGAGTTTCTACTGGCTTTTAATAACTTGCTTTCCTCATCAACTTTAGGGGAAGATGTAGACAAGTCATGCCCTCCACACAGCTTTGCTATGGATAACACCTGAGAACTAAAATCTTTCAGGAGGGAAAAAAAAAAAAANAAAAAAAAAAAAAGCCAAGCCCACATGAAATAGTCTGCGAGTCTGATTAGCTAATCAGAACCCCGGCGATTGTAGAGAATTATTATCCTAGGCTATCGCTAGTCCCTTTCATTCATTCCTTCATTGTTCACAGCCATATCTAACCTATATGACCTTTGTGACTCCTAGGCAAATCCTTTCTAAGTGTACCGACAAGACCCCTGGCTTCCACTAGCCCAGGGGTGAAGAATGACACGAGACAGCACGTGGCCAAAAGCAAAGATGTCCCCACTCTGCTGGGACAGCCTGGCTGGTGTTTCCACCAGTATGTTTGAAAAGTACCTGGATTTATGACATTCTTTTGTTCTCTTACTGTAGAACTTCATGACACTGTTGCCACACTGGAACATGATAATAGAGGGGACTTGAATCTATGTTCCCAGGCATGGCCACCCATACATGGATCCAAAAAAAAATACCTCATTCCCTCCGGGTCACACTGACACAGGCACCTCTGAGGTACTGGCAGTTAGCAAAGTTGCCTGAGTACTTGCCCCAGAGGGCAGAAGCATCCATCAGGGAACCACCATTACTCATTTGGGGATTTTTTTTTTTAACTCTGGTTTTTGCAACGTTTGCTCCTTTGGGAACTGGCCTGGGCAGAATTGCTTCTGTAACTTTTGTAAAGCTTTGTAACTTTTAAAGGGAAACAACACAGAGACAGGAGCCGCCAAATAACAGGTGGGAGGCTTCAGAGCCCGGCTATCTGGTGACCTTCAGATAACATCAGAATGTTTCCGCCCTTCAGTTCTTCACTTCCGAGCATCATCAGCTAATAGAAAGCACGAATTGCTGTGTTGCTAAGCTGCAGAAAGTAATAAGTGGCCCCAAGAGATAAAGGTCTATTGTATCCAAGAGATTAAGGAGCAAAGGGGTGGGTCAAGACCATGATGGGGAAACCCACAGAAACAGCTGACCTGAGCTAGTGGGAGCTCTCTGACTCTGGACTGAATAGGACCAAACTAAGCCCTCTAAATGTGGGGGACAGTTGTGTGGCTGGGGCAGTCTGTGGGGCCATTGGCAATGGGACCAGAATTTATCCCTAGCGCTTGAACTGGCTTTTTGGAGCCCATTCTCTATGGAGGGATACCTTGCTTAGCCTAGATAAAGGGGGGGAGGGCCTTGGTCCTGCCTCAAAGTGATTGTCAGACTTTGTTGACTCCCCACGGGAAGGCTTATCCTTTCTGAGGAGGGGGTGGGATGGGAGGTGGGAGGAAGAACGGGGAAAGCTGCATAAAATGAGAAAAGATTGTATTAAATAAACTTTTGAAAGGGTCTATTCTAACATTCTAGCCAGAAGGGGGAAAGACATGCACCCCTGATGTCCATGACCCCAGTAAGCACACAACCTTCCTGCCCACTGTCACCTGAAAGCATTTTCCTCCCTGTAAAAGCCCATTGTGTCAAAAACTTCTCCAACATCTCCTCAGGATGCTGGAATGAATAAAAACCGATCACTTCCCACCAACTTAGTCTTCCCAGTTGCTTACAGCTCTAGCTGGGGGCTGAACCTGGGAGAATGGAGCCTAAAAAATGAGGCGGACTAAAGTTTCACTTTACTCAGAGCTTTGGACAATCTGAGGGTTAAGGAGAATCACACGAGTAAAGTGTACAATCACGATGACGAGCTGTCTGTGGCAAACACATGCTTCCCCTTAGAGGCAAATAAACAAATAACAACAGCCAGCCATGCTGAAGAGTCTGCAGTCAGCTCACTCCATCCTCCACTACACCAGACAGGGGCAGGAGAGCAGAGTCCAAGGACAGTTCTGTATTTTGAAGGAACTGAGGTCACAAGACGCTTGTCCTGTTTTCTTGGGGTTTTCTCACAAGCACTCAGAATTCTTACACAACTCCACTCTTGGGCTGTGTTCTGGCGCCCAGTACTGGCTCTTTAGTAGCAGGAAGCTACTTGGGTCTAGTAATGAGAATTCTGGCTTAAGATGTAAGCCTCTATCAAATGAAAAGAGGGAAAAAGCAGACATCTCTTTAAAGATGATGATATACCTCGTATGTGTTTAATGCAAAGGAGACACCCAGGAAATGAGCAAATCATAATAGTAAATTTCAAGAGGTGGCTCTGACCCTCACACAGGGGTCACCTAAGACCATCAAAAACCACAGATATTTACTTCACGATTCATAATAGTAGCAAAATCACAGTGCTGAAACAGCACCAAAGATAATTTTATGGTTGGGGTCAGCACAACGTGAGGAACTGCATTAAAGGGTCGCAGCGTTAGGAAGGTTGATAATCACTGGTTTAGACATTACCTAATCAGTTGCCTGAGCAAACTAAGGCAAATAGGAGCCCAGGTCAGCCCAATCTTCAAAGTCCAGTCCAGAACCTACCCTGGAAGGCTGTCACTTTCATAAATAAAAGGCAGTCTTGCTTTCATGGCCATTTTATTTAAGAAATAAAACAAAATAAAATAAAGACATTTACTGACAACTATGTTGGTTCAAAGAGTAATATAAAGCAGGTTGGGTTCATTGTTCCGTATTTATTTATTAATACTGTTTTGTTCTTTCTTTAAAAATGAAGACCCGTCCATAGGTCAGGCTCTGGGCATTGTGCTGAAGGTAAACGGAAAACCCACCCTGAGAACCTGAAGTGGGAAGAACAGACAAAGGGAGTACTTTGCCGCCCCCTGGTGGTCGTGGTAAGAAAATGTCACAAGTCAGAAAGTTTGAAAGCCACTTGAGGTCAAGCACGTTTACAGCACTTAACTGCTATTACCGTGTGCACATCAGTACTTTAGAAACACACCTGTCTCACTGAGTTTACGCAGGTTGTGTAAGACTTGTGGATTTCCTGGAAGGCCACGATTACGTCCACTTATGTCCAACAGTCCCAGGTATTAGGTTTTATACCCAAGTTCATCCAATCTCTGGAATCCAAAATCTGAGTCTGGCATCTCCCTACCCTGCCAACGTGATCAGACCTACAACCATGGTGGGTTGGGTGGGGCCTGCATCTGTTTCCTGCACCCTTGTACTGCCTCGTTCACATTCTGTCTTGCCTGGAAAATAAACAATGAGCAAAAAGTGTGACACTAGGATCCAACGTGCTTTTGAAATTCCACAAATCCATGCTGTTTTGCCGTACAGAATCTTGAGTTTTCGTGGCTTCCTTTTTCTTCCCACTGCAGCTCATTCAGGCTGCTATAACTAAAACACCATCAAATGAGTGGTCTGTAAACATTAGAAATAGATTAATCCACATTCAGGAGCAGGGGAGTTGAAGACTCTAGCTTCAGTGTCTAGTGAGGCACATCGTCCTGGTGCAGACAATGCTCTACCCACACACACAGCAAAGGGGAAAAACTGCTCTGGGGTCCTAATTTCATCAGCAATGTTCTGCCATCTTGACGTAGTCATCACCCAAAGCTCTACCTCTCTTGGGAACTAATAAGCACAGGGCTTAAGGACGGTTCCCCAGCCCAGCTCAATCTGCTGGAGATGGGACGTACCCTGGGATGTAGGGCCTAGATGGAGGGAACAGGATATTGGTGATTTGCCCTTGAAGGGTATACTGGGTCTAAGCTCTTTGCCTCCTCTTCCCAATGTCATGGGGTTGTTACCAATGGATACATGAGGTCCTCTTCTGCAAATCTTTAGCCTTGGAGAAAAAAAAGACTCTTAAAGTGACTCCAAAGGAAACTCCAGGACATTTTGTTATGATTGGAAAGACGAACAAGGCAGGTAGGCTTAGCAATGGAGTTGCATGGGGACATGAGGTTCTAAGAGACAGACACAGAACCCGGAGAGGGTCCAGGTGAGCAGGTTTAGGGTTTTAACTGGTATATTAAAAAGAGATACAAAAGGGGGAAGAAAAAGTTCTATTTTGTGAGCTAGAATTCAGAAAGCAGAAGGTTAGCAATGACAGTAACAGTGACTTCGGGGAGGGAGGAAGGACTTCCCCAGAACGTCAGTACACATCTCAGACAGGGATAGCTGTCCTTCCAGGTATTCAGCTGCATCATCCATCTTTCCTGGAGTGTGGCCTCCTGGCCAGGTGATTGGCAGACCCATTTGATTCACTCTTAAGGGAGGGACCAGTACTATAGAACCTTATCATCTCTGTGGCATAGATATCTCCAATAGCACGTCTCCACCTAGGGACAGAGGTGCAACTCAGATCCAACTCTTTTCCTATAACCTCACAGAACAGGGTAGATTTAAAAGAATTTGAAGAAAGAAAAATAAAATCTATAAAATAAGCATGTTTTACCAGAAGGTACGAGCCTCCGTTTGATGGACATCCGGAGACAAGGGCCTGCTGCCTCCACCTTTTCCCCTTTGTGGGTTCTTTTGTATATTAAGGAGGAGGAGTTATACACTTCCTCTCTTCTTTCATGTGGTCTTTTAATTTCTTTTTTTCTCAAGACAGGGTTTCTCTGTGTAGCCTTAGCTGTCCTGGAACTCATTCTGCTCTGTAAACCAGGCTGGCCTTGAATTCACGGTGATCTGCCTGTCTCTGCCTCTCAAGTGCTGGGACTAAAGGCATGTGCCACCACTGCCTGGGAAGTCTTTTACATTTTAAGGAGGGTAATTGTGATATTTTCCCCTTTTTTAAAACTAGTGTATACCAGAGACACGGGAAATGAAGTCCAAAGCCAATAAGGAGAAGAAAGGACCCATGCTTGACCTGTAAGCCTGCTGTGTGACTACCTGCCTATACTACCGAGCAAGGTGGGCAGCTTTACTGGACCATAGGCTTCCTGTAAACACACTCTGCCTCACCACAGGGCCAGAACTGATGGGGCCAAATGCCCGTGGACAGCTCTAAACCCTGAGCCCAATTAAGACTTTGTCACAACCACAGGAAAGTGACTGAGATTCTCTACACGCCACCATCATGTGGGAGTTAGGACGGCTGCTTAGGAGTTTGGGGCACATAATATTCTATTCACCAGAACTTTCTGCCTAAAGATTCTTCTCTGGCAGCCCCGTGTAGCTAGTAGAGTGTTGTGCTACTGACCCTGGTGGTACACAAAGGTCTCCTCAAGAAGTTCCGTTTTGCCAAGGCAAGGCTGAACCGTGAGTGTGCCATTCACACAGCATCATCATCTTCATCCCTGCGTCCCAGGATCCAAATGCAGATGAAGCCACAGCCTTGACTTCCAGCTCCTTTTCCTCCAGTTGTGCCTGAGAGAGATTTAATAGGAGAAGGAGAGTGATATTTGCATTTATATAGAGCCCCAGCTTTCCAATTAATCAAAGCACTAAGCCACCTTGACAAATGCTTACAGGAAAGGCGGCAAGCTAAATTCTGGGGCACCTTGTTTGAAAGAAAGATTTCAGGTGCGGCAAAATCTGGCATCGGGCCCTCTATAAAGCTCACAGCCCATTATCTCTGTGATAGGAGCTGCTCTGCACAGGAAGGCTCCGTCAATTTACTCCAACAGAGAGCTTTTCCTTCCCACCTTCCTACCACTCCACAAGCAGAACGGTTCGTGGCTGAAAGGAAAGGACTTACATCCCAAGGGAGAAAATGATGCTTCCCGAAGTAAATGAGAAAATCAAAAACAGTCCCTAAAGGATGTTTTGTATTCCATCCCACCGGCTGACTGGGGTAGAGTACAGAAAAGGGAAGGGAAGGGAAAAAAAGGAGAGGGGAGGAGGAGAGGGAGGGAAGGGAAGGGAAGGAAGAAGGGAAGGGAAAAGGGAAGGGAGGGGAAAGGAAAAAAGGAAAGGCTTTTAGACACAAAGCAAAGAAAACCAGCCTACAATTCACAATCCCAGAGATCCTAGACAACAAAGAGGAGCCTAAGAGGTCTAGACATACGTGGATCTAATCTACATGGGAAGTAGAAAAAGACAAGATCTCCTGGGTAAATTGGGAGCATGGGGACCATGGGAGAGGGTAGGAGGGGAGGGGAGAAGAAGGGAGGGAAGCAGAGAAAAGTGTAGAGCTCAATAAAATCCATTTTAAAAAACTTTAAAAAAAAAAAGAGGAAAGGAAAGAAAGGCTTGCTGCAAAAATGTATGGAAGAAAGAACCAAGAAATTGATATATAATATAAATAGAGGTGGGCCCCAAACTGTCCACCTAGTAGGGTAGCTTCCTCAGGGGAGGACAGTGTTAGGTTTGGCAGAAGGATAGACGGGGAGGGAGGGAGT
>LOEQ01001061.1:423685-434314 GCA_001685075.1 Bramus lutescens
CACACACACACACACACACACACACGTATTATATGAATACACAGAAAGAACAATAAATACTCTAATATTCCTTCTTGGTAAATACTGCTGAGGGGGAGCCACTTTTGAGCCACTATGACAGGGGCGTGGTTGGTATGGGAATGCACGCTAGAATCTGAGCACTCAGAAGGCCGAGACAGGAAGACAGAAGGAAAGCTTAAGGCCAATCTGGGCTACAAAGGAGCCTCGTCTAAAATTAAAATAAATTAAAAGAGAAGAGGCAAAAGAGGGGAAGAAGGGAGGAAGAATCGAGGGAGAAGAAGTGGGGAGAAATGAAGGGAACAGAGGGGAGAGGAGCTTTAGAAGGTAGAAGCATAGGACACAATCCAAGGTTGATCTCCCTATGTTTACATGCCTGAGAGCTGATATTTCTTACTTGCATGCAGGAAGTTGCCTCAAAATAAAATTAGAATATTCTTAGCCTGCAGGTGGCTCTGGTAGCCACAAACAGCTGGAAGTTCTGCAATGACTGTGAAGTTGGGTCACGGCATTGCTTGTGAGGTGGTGGGAGACCATGTTGCTTTCTAAACGAAGACTCTGAAACCCGCAACAATTGCAATCAGTGGGGAAGCGGCATCCTGGTCCTGAGTCTGGAGTGCCCTAAGGAGACAGTTCTGAATTTGAGGAGTGGAGGGGGGGGGGTCACCCAGGAGTCCCTAAATTCTGTCAAGATTTCAGAGACATTTTTCGAAGACAAGTGCCTCATTTTCTTTTCTAAAAGGAAATACATAAAACTCAACAAAAGACTAAAGGCTGGTGTTTTCTTTTATAATCGCATATAGATCTGTGGCAGAAAGACCATCTCTAACTTCAGCCAGTGAGATATGGCTCAATGCTTGCTGACAAGCCTAGGGACTTGAGTTCAATCCCCAGAAGCCATGTAAAGATGGAAGGGCAAACTAACTCCCCTAAATTATCCTCCAACCACCACACATGTAGCAAGGTACACATATACATTCTCTCTCTCTCCTTCTCCCTTTCCCCCCCAACAAAAAGTGAAAATAGAAGAATCATGTTTTTTATGAGTGCTGTGAGTGATGAAAGACACATGCCTGCAGGTTTAAGCTGCCTTTCCAATTATAACCATTAACCATGTGGCTGGCCATGATGTATGGACCTGTCGCTCCATCACTTGAGAGGCTGAAACAGAAGAAATATAAGCCTGAGGCCACCTGGGCTACATAGCAAATAACAGTACAGCCTAAGCTACAAACAAGTCCATCATTGTTCAGTGATACCTTCCTCACAGGCAGCATAGAGAGCTCTGCTTCTATCTTACCTTTCCCTGTGAGACCCTAAATCCCATCTCCAAAGAGCTGTATATACTGGAAGTCTGCATCTCTCCCTCCTAGGGGAATCCCACCAGAAGTCCCTGGATCTTCCAGATTGTCAGATTCCAAGATGGGAATATAAATCACTGTTGCAGCCCTGGGCTCCAGGCCTTGTCAGAGACCCAGATCTCAACCCACACGTGCCGCATTCTTAAAACACTCTGCATTTATAAAACCCTGGTCTACACTGTGCTGTGTTTGAGATATGTCACTAACTTGTATGAGAGTTAGGACAGAGCCAGGACTATTCCCGGGACTTTGCTGTCCTCATTTGCGAAATGAGGAAGTGTTGGGTTTTGTTGGCTAGAATCAAGGTGTCTGCAGTGCTGGGAAGCCCTGGAGGACAGCTGGTTTCTTGCCTGCCTTGATTTCAAAGGCCACCCACACCTCAAAGTCAGCCAAGGCCAGCATGTCTTCATTATGTCATTCCAACCTCTGCTTCTGTTGTCACAGCTCCTTCTCTGACTGACTCTCCAGCCCCTGACTGTCACACTTAAGGATCCTTGTGATTGCACTGGTGCACTGGGAAGGCCAGGATAACCTTCCTCTTCTAGGCAGTTTTCTGTTGTGATGAGCACCTGAGACTTCGGTTTGTAAAGAATGGGGGTTTATATTGGTTCACACTTCTGGAGGCTGCCAATCCAAGATCAGGCAACCACACCTGGAGAGGCCTGTGCTGTGTCATTACATGGATCAAGAGTGGAAAAGCAAGTAAGTACATGCAGAAGGGACGGGCATGAGAGAGGGCTTGAACAACTACTCCCAGAGTCGCTGACAGGAAAACTCCACTGTTAATCTTCCTGAACCACTAAGTCACACGGGAAAGCCCCACATCCATTTGAACTTTAGGGGAAAGATCATATCCAACCATAGCATCCCCTCTTACCATCAACTAATTAGCAGCATCCATCCACATATATGACGTACATATTATCACATATATGGGCTCCAGGCAGTGGGGCATTGGTGACTTTAAGGGACCATTGTTCTGCCTGTTATATCAAATCATGTTACTTCATCTGGTAAATAGCACTGAGAAAGGTCAGTTATTTATTATTTTGTTGTTATTTTTGAGATAAGCATCTCGTTGTGTAGCCTTGGGTGTCCTGGTCTTCCCAATGCTGCTCAGGAGCCTTCAGCCACTCAGTAATCCTCCTGCCTCTGCTTCCCAGGCACGGGGATTATAAAGACATATTAGCACAGTGGGATAACATTGTACTTTGGGGGGGGCTATGGTTCAAAGACAGCCTGCTTTGCTCTCTGAAAGTGCAGCACTCGGTGTGGTGGTTTGAAAGAAAATGGTCCCAAAGGAAGAGGCATTAATGAACGGCGTGACCTTGTTAGAGTAGGTGTGGTCTTGTTGGAGGAAGTGTGTCACTGTGGAGGTGGGCTTTGAGGTCTCATTTATGCTCAAGCCATGCCCGGTGAGACAGTTCACTTCCTTTTGCCTACAAGATGTAGAACTTTAGGCTACCTCTCCAGCACCATGTCTGCCTGCACGCTGCCATCTCCTACCACAATGATAATGGACTAAACCTCTGAAACTATAAGAGAGCCACCACAATTAAATATTTTCCTCTATAAGAGTTGCAATGGTCATGGTGTCTCTTCACAGCAGTAGAAACCCTAAGACAGAACCAGGCACTAGGGTATTGTTGTGATAGACCTGACCATGCTTTTATGTGACGGAATATGGACCTTGGTGACCATGAGTTAGAAAAGCAGTTGAATGCTTTGAGTGCAGCTTCATGGACCATCCTAGAGGGAGCATGGAAGACAGAGGCGCTGAGTCCCACCTGATGAACTGTGGGGGCCTGGCTCGAGATGTTCCGGAAGAATGTTAGTATGTGGCTTAGAGATGGGTCTTGCGATATTTTGGTGAAGAAAGTAGCTGCTTTTTGCCCTTGTCTAACAAGTCTGCCTGCGGCTAAAGTGAAGAGTTTTGGATTAATTCCCTTGGCAGAAGAAATCTCAACACAGCCTAGTGTAGACTCTGTTGTGTGGTTATTAGTGTTAACTCTAACAAAGATATATAACAAAAAGGAGCAAGCTGAGCAGGTAGGAAAAGGAGCACCAGGAAGTGGAACGGAGCAGGTCCCACCCATGTCCAAGGAGACAAACAGATTAAGAAATGGGAGTGGTGAATTCTCTCCTATGGATGATGTCATAGGAGCATCGATCACATGGTCATTCTTCCATTCATCACTCTGTGATGATTAATCTCCATTGTCAAATCAGCCGGATTTAGAACCACCTGCCTCCAGGCATGTCTATGAGGGTGTTTCCAGAAAGGTTAAACTGAATAGGTAAAACCCACCCTTAGAATGGACAGGACCATTTGGTAGGCTAGGAGACTGAATAAAAGGACGGGCATTCACTCCTCTTTGCTTCCTGACTTCAGAAGTCATGTGACCAGCTGTCTCATGTCTCACCCACCATCTGTCATGATGGTCTGTCCCCTCACACTGGGAACCACAGTAAACCCTTACTTCCTGAAGTTGCTTCTATCACGGTATTTTGTGTCAGCAACAGGGAACATATGCGTTCCTTCAGTGAATAGTGAACCTCCACCGTGAGCAAGGTGCTGGAGATACACCAGGGACCATGGCCCTGCGTCTGGAGGCAGATCCCTACTCCCTCAGAGATGTTGTGGATCTCTCTGTGGAAGTCAGAGGGAAGCTGACTGGCCTTGGGTTTCCCAGCCTTTGCTTCCACACAGCTACTTCAGCATTTCCTGTTTCACGCTTTGGGAGTTGGCACCTCTCTAGTGCCTGACACACAGGAAGCCCCTAGTTATGGAAACAGGACAGCCTCTTAGAATCTGCACAAGCCTTTTGACCTCTAGCATTGCCTCCTCTGTGGGTCCCACCCACCCCAGGTCCCTTAGGCTCTAATTGTGAAAGCATCTTTTGGCTCTGCTCCACACAAGTCTACGGTGCAGTAAATAGTTGCCTCTACCCTGCCAACTCTCCACTTCTGAGCCATGTCTGTTGCTCAGTTTGTCCTGTTTCTGAAATCTGGTTGGACTCTTCTGCCATTTTTCTTTCTTCTGATCACTGTAGTTGTATTCTTCCACCCACTGTGGGACTCCTTCAGCCAGGAAGCCCTGTTTGCCAGGATGAGAAGAGGACTTACCACTTGTGCACACTCGTGTCCCCCACGCCCTCATCTCAGGGCCATGCCGACACCCAACCCCCTCAGGCAGCTCAGCAGAGGCATCGGAAGCTGCTTGAATGAGCTGTCTCAGCATTTGCTTTCAACTTCTAATAACACCTGGCATTTGCTGCGCTGTTCACAAATCACAAACCGCTTTGACAGGGCTGCTTTTAATTTGAGCCTCCAACGCCCTTCTGAGGCAAGCAGGACAATGAATCCCATCCTGGCTCTGCAGCAGAGGAGCGGGACTTAGACAGAGCCCGTCCCTCACCAAAAGCCAAGAGCACTAAAACTGCAAAAGCAGTCCCACAACCATACTTAAGGCTAGCACTTCCCTCCCCGTGGTCTGCTTCACCTACAACACTGTTCCCGAGGTTTCAGGACCTTAGGTTGGTTTTGCAGCTAAGCTTGTCAAAGGAAGCAAGGCAACAGTATTAATCCTGGCTTGGGGGAAAATGGGTCCACCCTCCTCAGTGTTAGCCGCTGGTTCTGTTGGGAACCACGAACAAAGCTAGCACGGAGAAGACAAAGTTTCTACTTGTATTTCATTTTGAGTCCTCTTCCAAGCTCAAAGGGAGCGGGGGGGGGGAACCACATCGCTGTCTTTGTTACGTGATGTAATACCACAGGGAAATTATCCAGCTTGGCTACAGAGGGCTTTTCCTTTGATGAAGTTGTGCAGCCATTTGCAGCCAATGAAGACACTCAGCAAAAGCCACAGCAGAGCACTGACCGGCACAATGATTTTCCTCACCAACAAGTTTGATCTGGGCACAAGTACACACACACACACACACACACTCATGTTGTCATTAATACTCACACTTTGCTCTCTGCTCTGGCTGATTAAGTTACATATGCACAGACCATTTATTACATATGGGACTATTTGTCTTCTGGACTGTGTCTTCGCTAACTTGAGGGGTGCCATGATTTCCTGTAGGTCAGTGGTTCCGAACCTTTCTAATGCTGTGGCCCTTTAATACAGTTCCTCATGTTGTGGGGACCCCATCCATAAAATTATTTTCATAGTTACTTCATAACTGTAATTTTTGCTACTGTTATGAATAGTAATGTAAATATCTGCTATGTGAGAGATCTGATATGAGACCCCTGTGAAGTCGAGACCCACAGGTTGAGAACTGCTCCTGCGGGTGGCTATGGAAAAGAGCTTGGAGTTGGCTTCCCAGATCGACGGGTGGCCAGGAAATTTCTACCCAATCTACCCAAGCTAGCTAAAATCTTCCAGAGTCTCTTGTCCAGGGAGAGGTAGTCTTCCCTATGGAAGTGCACATTAACAGGTTGTCCAATGCAAATGGTCAGTCCTGAACATACATATACATACATATATATATATATATCATTGTACAAACTAAACAGGTTATATTTAGAAATAAATATGTGTATATTCATATACATAATTGCATGTGACAACAATTATTTAAAAATAGACCATGAACTTGAAGGGGAGTGAGAAGCAGTACATATGTGAGAGAGTTTGGGGAGAGAACAGGGAAGGGAGAATTGCTATAATTAAATCATAATCTAAAAAAATAAAGATTCTCCTGTTCAAGAACAGTTTAGCTCTGCCATACACTAAACCAGCTACCTAAAATAAGCCAGGTGCGAGCGCCCCGGAGTTCCTTGTCACAAAGCCTGGATGGCGACCAGGAGATCTTACCCATCTGGTCAGCCTTCTAACTCTCTAGTAACACAGTCATTTCATCCCCAAACAGGCCTCTACAGGAGCCATGGCAACAGAGTCAGTTATCCTTACATCGTCTAACATAGTTTCTCCACCTTAACGCCGCAGCTATTTGAGGCAACCTAATTCGTCACTGAAAGAACTGTTCTGTGCACTGTAAAATGTTGAGCAATGTTCTTCATCTCTACTGGCTGGGTGCTATAGTTTAGGTCTTGACTGTCCCCCTCAGACCCCTCATCTTGGTGCTAATGGGAAGTGTAGGAATCTTCAGGAGATGGAAACTACTGGAAGGTCTGAAGTCACTGAGCAGTCCTTGAAGAAGCATGTAGAACTCTATTCTCTTTTGTTTCCAACTATGAGAGGAGCAGCCTTCTGCCACGTTCTCCCACTCTGATATTCTTTACCTTTCCACGGTGACAAAGCAGCAAGCCAAATGACCATGGACTGAAACCTCCAAAACTGTGAGCCAAAATGACCTTTCCTCTTTTTTGTCTGCTTGGTTTTGGTTTTGGTTTTTTGTCTTTTTGGTTTTTGTTTGTTTGTTTGTTTTGTTTTTGAGACAGACCCTCACTCTGTAGCTCTGACTATCCCGGAATTCACTGTGTAGACCAGGCTGACCTAGAGCTCACAGAGATCTGTCTGCCTCTGCCTCTAAGTGCTGGGATTAAAGGCATGGGCCACTATGTCCATCCCTTTTTATATTAATTAGATTGTGTGTTTTGTTACAGTGATAAAAAGCTGACTAACACACAAGTCTATTCCACAAAATTGCAACAGGCTAAAATCTCCTGGGACATGTTCACCCCTCATTGATCTGCACTACACACTCACATAGCACAGTATAAAATGGGTTACCGTGGCAGACTGCATCCATCAGTCTAAAATCGCTGCAATCATCCCCCACCCCTTCTTCCTCTTTGTCTCTCTAGTATCTCACTAATTAGGCCAGGCTAATGTTCGGCTGACAGCTCTCCTGCCTTAGCCTCCCACATGCTGGGATTACAGGGTACGCTGCCACACCTAACACATCTAACCATTTCATACTTAGCAATTGCACAAACGGTCATAATGCAAGCATCAGTTAGTTACGTGGAGAAAACTAGAAACTATTGTGGACAGTGGCAGCCCTGTTTCTCTAAGCTACATTGCCCCTTCCTCTAGTGGGAATCTTCTTTAGTTTTCGGTTTCCCTCGCAGGGCAGGCTTCTAAGATAAGCTTGCATTGCTGTTTGTTTTCATTTTCTTTCGCCTAGAGGGCTTGCACCCAGAAGAGCAAGCTGCGGAGTCAGTATTTACAAAGCCTCTCAAAGTGTCTGCTATCGTTGTCATAACAGAGCAGGTCAGGAACCCAAAGGGGAAGCAAACCAAGACAAGGAATATGCATCCTCCTTCATTTCCCATGGTCTCATCGTCACTCTTTGCTGTGATAGCAGGATTTTTTTTTTCATGAGTCGTTATTGCCGGTGACCCCAGTAAAGGGAAATACATTCATTTGTCAATCTTTATTTGTGAGTACACTATTGGAGGGTCTTTTTACCTTTGCAGCTGTGGCTTTAGGACCGGCAGCTGTAACTGTGTATCAGAGCTCCCTTTCAGCACCCTTCCTTGCTACAAGAGACCTAAAAGCAAACAACATTTATTGCTCAGTTTCCTGGTGAGTCACGCAGTCTATTAAGAGTGTAGCACGGCAAGCGCGGATGACTAATGAAACAAATACAAGAAGGTCTCTTGTTTTGTTTTGTTTTAATTAAAGAAAGTTTACTTGGCCTAATGTTAAGGTTCCTTTGGCTATAGTCCCTACCAGTTCGAACACTTGTCTTTAAATGTGATAATTATCTTTAAGCAATTAAAGCAGTTCGAGTTTAGATACAAAGCAATTTGAAGAGTGCTGAAGAGACAGCCCAGTCAGTTAAAGTACAGAAGCAAAAGCCAGCTTAGATCCCACGTTTAAACGAAAGGGGGGGGAAAACATCTGGCTTGGTGGCCCTTAGTGCTGGGGGAGGTGGAGGGCAGATTCCCAAGGCTCTCTGGCCAAGCACCCTGTCTATCTAGGGAGTGCCAGGGTAGAGACAGACCCTGTCTCAAATAAAAAGGAGGCCAATACCAATTTACTCTAGCCACTTCCATGAGAACACTCGTGTGTGTGTGTGTGTGTGTGTGTGTGTGTGTGTGTGTGTGCACAATCTGAAGAATAGGACTGATAAATAAACACTTAATAGAAAAGTTAAAGAAATGAATACTCTTCTCTTTTCCAACTGTGGGATTCGGTTGCTGTTCTCCGTCCCAGCAGAAGATTCTGATTTGTGAGTCTACCCCTAAATAAATAATCATCTATTATTCCAAAAAAAGAAAAGAAAAGAAAAAGCGAAAGAAAAGAAAGAAATGAATACTCTTGCTTATCATTAGACCTGGGACCTAGGAATTATTAAAGCAGGCAGAATCCTTAGAAGTTTCCTAGACCAATCCTTATTTAGTTATTTGTTTTATAACTAATAGCCAAACGGAAGCCACACCTGGAATCTCTCAGGCCACCTGAACAGGAAACCACATTTATGAATAAGTACTTCTGTTCCTACCTCCTCTTATCACATCTCTAATGTGAGGGGTCTGAGGTTTCCTCCTCGAAGCACACTGTTTCCTGCAGATAACACACCAGATCTCTCACCTCAGCACGCACTGCCTTTTCTATGCTGATGACAGGGAGCAAGAAGTTGCCCATCACCCCAAACTCTGCTTGCAGTGGCTTTGCTTTCTAGCACATCCCCCTCCATTCTGGGTTTGCTTAGCACAGCAAAATTGTGTACCAGAGGTTTGAGGCCATTTCCATGACCACTTCCATGCTGGGCCCTGAGGCCAGTGTCTGGCAGTTTAGATGCATTTCCTGCACGCTCCTTAACTCTGGGTCTTGATGTCAAAGACACCAGAGGAGCAAGGGTCTGATTGTTGCTTAATTAGCTTTTACATATATTCCTTTCCCTGCTTTAAGTGTCTGTAAATTCATAGGTTTGTATATTAATCTGGTTCTAGATCCGTGACATATGATAACAATAAGCTTGAAGACGGAACTATAAACATGTATTAGCAAATGTCAACATTTATAGTGGATTTTTACAAATTTTTACGTTAAATATTGCCATAAACAATGGAATTGACAACCTTTTCCCCACCCCTAAAAAAATCCAACATTTAAAGTTGGATTTCAAAGTCTTCAAGAAATGAATAAATAAGGGTTGTCACAATTAAGGTGCTTTACTCTTTCACAATTAAGGTGCTTAAAACTTGAGGCAATTCACCAAGTGAGCTCTGGCTGATGCAATGATTGTCCTACCCTGGGAGGGCCCCTACGTCCCCGTGAAGATAACTTCATCCAAAGGGAGTGGAAAGGCATTTACGGAGTGACCACAAGGTTCCAGCCAAAGGAAACCTAAGGGAAGAAACTTACCTGGAGAGAAAGCCTTCCCATGTAATTTCAGGCACAATAACAGGTCGGGTATTGCAAGGGACAAGTAAGGAGAAACAGCAAGATCATGTGGAGCAAAGAGACATTTCAGGATAAGCCAAAGAAAATAACACCTATTAAACTTCTCGAGCTAATCGCTGCAGCATTACACACTATAATGTTGTTGGGGCTATTAGTATTAATAATAGTCATCATCATTTATGACGAGTGCAGCCGAGAGGACAGGTTTGCATCAGTGAGAAGATGAACAGATAGACCTGAAAGGAAAACTCCACTGCGTTCTGGGATGCCACACAGACTGCGAGCTCCAAGAACAAAAAGGCCTTCACCACATCATTATCATAAAATTACCACCCGAGCACATGCAAGACAACTGTTTTCTCCCCAGCTCAGCTTCTGTAACTGAAGAAGATGACACTAATATAGCTGACTTGGGTGACAAGAACCAGAAGTGTGTGCTAGTTGGGAGCCCATGTACTCTTCTTACTAATGTTTATCCTTTTTCAGAAGTAATCCCTAAAACAAATTTATCTTGACACTGTACTTAGAAATATATATATATATACACATATATATTTTGCATATGTATATGTATATATAATAGAAATATTAGGAGAAAATACAAAGCCCTATCAATAACTTTAGACAGCCTGTTAATTCAAACTTTTACTGATATAATTTTAGAGTCCCAGGCAGCTATAAAACAATACGGATAATACTTTCTACCAGTTTCCCTGTTTTGCTACATAAGCAAGAAGCTGGCACTGGTTCAGCACACGCCATATACGTATTTCTCTATGAATGTTTGTTGCTTCATGTGTACAGTTTTGCTACATGTGTTTCCATCAGTTCACTCATAGGACACTCCATTTCCATCGGGATTTCTCCTCTACCTTCTTACCCCCCACCCCAGTGCATGCTATCTCTCTCTCTCTCTCT